>JBAIZL010000001.1:251361120-251593620 GCA_036971475.1 Prosapia bicincta | reverse complement strand
TTAAGTTGTTTAAATGTATGTGTGTGTGTGTGTGTGTGTTGTGTTCGCGCGTGTGTGTGTGTTGTGTGTGTGTGTGTGTGTGTGTGTGTCTTTGTGTGGTGGTTGTTTTGATTTATACTAACTTTTTTAATACAGTTATCACACATTTTTATTGTACTCAAACAAGAATTTCCTACATGGTGGTTTTTGTCAACTTTTGGAAAGAGTAGCTTTCAATTTTGTGTTGATGAACAAGTTAAATCCTTGAAAATATAAGCAAAATACCTTCGGAAGTCGACTTACAAGAACACATAAAGTGATACTCTTAAATACAATAAAAGCGTTATTGATGGATATAATCTCTCTCTCTCCCTCCCTCTCTCTCTCCCCCCCTCTCACTCTTTCTCTCTCTCTCGCTCTCTCTCTCTCTCTCTCCGTGTATATATATATAAAGAGCGAGAGAGGGGGGGAGAGCGCAGATTTTTTCAACAAAAAAATACCAAAAATAATTTTTACATAGAACTTACATATAGAATTTAGTAGAAGAATAGAATAATTTAGTAGTACATATAAAAGAATTTAGTAGAGACTACATATTGGAAACTAATGCTTTTATCCATTTTATTTATGTTTTCTAATTTTATTATTTTTTTGCAGAGGTGTTTAAACATATGACTATTTTATCCTAGGAAGGCTGCGACAGGTTTGGGAATATAGGCAGAAGTAGTACTTGGTTTTGTAATTTCTTTATAGTTATACCCTCTGCTGATGACGACATGATCATATAAATCTACATAAGGGTTTAAGCTAGATGAGTTTAATTAGTTATTCATTGGGTAACATTTTATGTTTGATTATATCTTTTATTGTGGAATTGGTTGTTTCTTTAGATGTATTATTACTACTGTGCTCGTAGTATTTTTTTAAAATTCATTTATTCTAAAGCGTCACAACTTAAAAACTCAAAAGGAGGTCGAATACAATTATTTTTGTCTATCTACTCTACGCTTGGCGCAGAAGCCTTTATATAAAAAAAAACCCCGTTCAAATCTTTCAGCCAGTATATTTAACTAGACTTTTTCATTATAAATGCCTCTTTGCCAACACAAAGAACACATCTCTGCAAAGTAAAAACAACACGAGTCGTCTTTGTAACGGGACATATTTATTAGACGAATTTTCGCTTTGATCAAATCTTTACGATATCGCTTCTAAATGTAGACTTTCTCAGAGGAAGGAAATATTGAAATGTTTGAAGCAATAAATTTGTTAGTGTAGTTCTTTATTTCGTACAGGGACTAGATTGAAACTCAAACGGAAGTCATCTATCAAATGCCAACTAGATCTCGTAGTAACTGCGACAACAGCGATATATATCACTCAGGCAGTGGTACGGTTTATTTGTCCCACAAATTAAAGAAATTGCGATAGAAGTAGAAAGTGGGGATATAGCTTCATAGCTGTGTAATTCTTTGGTTAATATGCAAAGCGTTGACTGCTTGTCTGTATTACAAGTAGCGCTGCGTGAGGGACGGTTTTTCAATTTTCAAAATAGATTTCATTTAAACACAATCAATTTTAAATCTTGTAGTAAAAAACGATATATCTTAAATTTCACACAAAAATACAAATTAAACAATTAACAATTAATATAAACACAAATCTTTTAAGGTAAATTCCTTCTTAGGTCAACAAAGAAAACTTTTATGTTAATTACTTTTTGTTAAATAATTACAATTGATATAAATAAAATAACATAGCCTATGCATTAAAACATCTGTTCTACCGCATAACCTATAACATAAAATCAGATGGTTTATGAAATCATATGTTATCTCTTATTTCAAGCACAATGGGACAATATAACTATATTGCATACATTACCCCTTTTGAGAAAAGTTTTTCTACCATGTAAAACTAAAATTAATGAATTAATAAATTTAATTAATGAAATAATATTTGGACAAAAACTGTATTAACATCAAGTGCCATCCACTGCAAGTTAGAAAAACGTATTTGAACGAGTGGATGGACAAAAATTATTTTATTAACGACTAAATATTTGAACTGGGTTTAGGGCGTGACGTAATAGAAGGAAATGAAAAAGATAGGAGAATTAATGTTTAATAAATTTAACAAATATGACGAAAAGGATTTTTTTCAACTATCGCCTAATTACTCTCGTTTATGAAATATAAGGAAGGAGACTGAACATAAAAAGGGTTAAGGTAAGGATATGTATCCCTTGGGAGAGAATGTAAAGGGGATTATGGCAAGAAATGTCGTGTACCCGAAGTAGGCCTGTTTGCAATTAGGGTAGAAAAATCGTGTCTACCAGCTTCTATGAAGGTATGAAAAGCTAACCAATTCTTCACCTCCCATGAAGCAGAAAGAAGAATTGTTAATTCAGATGGGATTAAAGTAAGAATGGAAAGTCTCTCTTACCACTAGGTTGCACCACCTTAGTAATCAATCTACAGCAACGCGGGTGTGTGTGTGTGTGTGTGTGTGTGTGTGTGTGTGTGTGTTGTGTGAGCGCTCGCGCGACTGCCCTTTTGTTAGTCTGAGGTCATAAAAAGGATGGTGATTCAAAGTTAGAACTAAGGGAAAAAACAGGAAAAAATTCTTTTATTAAAGTAAAACTTCCTGAAATATGTTTGTCTCTGTTCTCCCTCTTTTTAGATTAAGTTATTAGCTTTTAGCTGTTTGAATCTCAGCATCATTTAATTTGTAATTAGTAATAAGTTATTTTTAATTCTTTTTTTTAACTACATTTTTAGCTTTCTAGTCACATTGTATATCTTGTATAATAAAACAGTATCCCCGAACTGTTCCAACATTCCTGACCCAGCATTCTACCTGCACCTAATGCTGAAGATGACAAATGCTGCAAAACTACGGCGTGGGGACTCCGGAATCAACGAATTCTCTGACTTACTGAGCTACTCTTTATATAACTACCTAAAGGTAGCACAATGGGCCTAGGTCTTCCTCATCAGCTACATAATTTTCTCTTGAATAAGGTCCTTGGCATGAAAGACTGAAAGTGAAAGATTTGCGAAAATAACGGTTTACTTAAGCAAGGTCACACCCCTGAGGCGTTACATTGAGGCGATATACTCTCACCGTATTTTGTGGGCAATAAGCTTGTGATAAATTATGTTTTCTATACAGGAAAATTATGTTTACTTTTTATTAATTAAACATTATATATGTAGGTTCTTTTTTTAAAGTTTATTTCGCACCATTTGAGCGTCACTTTTATTTCGCATAAATATTTACTTTGCAGTTTCGGCTAGTGTTGGCTCAGGTTAGTGTTTCAATTATGTCTATATCATCTCATGAATAGGCATTATAAATACTATGAGAAATTAAAACTCAGAATTGTGCCGACAAGTACAATCAGGCTTAGTTATTTCGTGCCAACATCTTGATGCCAACTTGGCTCCATTCAATACTGACGTCTGTTTCCCATAAACTCTAACCCGGGCTTGCTTTGTACACTTGATGGGAAAGAGTTAAGATAACATGACCTCCTGGGATAGTGAGAATCGCACCCATGTTGGCAGGAGACCTACCTATCCTTGAGAGGTGTGTTGTAAAAAGGTCGTGCTGAAATAGATGATCTCACGAGTTTTGTTGGGGGTTGATGACAAAACCGACATCAATAAAGAGGCAATACAGGTAAAATTGCTTGTATCAAAACGTATAAATTAAAACGCAAAGTACATAATGAAATAGGAAGGAAAAGGAAACTGGGGGGGGGGGGTTTAATTAGATGCTGAAGACAATCACTCGCAAGTTGTTTTATGCACGACGATTGAAGAGACAGATGCGGCACTCCTGAGGTAAAACTGCTCTGCAGAATGGCCGTTCCAGACAGACCTGGAGAACTATGATCGAGCTCCCGACGAATGATGAGGCAGATGCGGCACTACTGAGGTAAAACTGCTCTGCAGGATGGCCATTCCAGACAGACCGGGAGAACTATGATCGAGCTCCCGACGAATGATGAGGCAGATGCGGCACTACTGAGGTAAAATTGCTCTGCAGGATGGCCATTCCAGACAGACCGGGAGAACTATGATCGAGCTCCCGACGAATGATCAGGCAGATACGGCACTCCTGAGGTAAAACTGCTCTGCAGAATGGCCGTTCCAGACAGACCTGGAGAACTATGATCGAGCTCCCGACGAATGATGAGGCAGATGCGGCACTACTGAGGTAAAACTGCTCTGCAGGATGGCCATTCCAGACAGACCGGAAGAACTATGATCGAGCTCCCGACGAATGATCAGGCAGATGCGGCACTCCTGAGGTAAAACTGCTCTGCAGAATGGCCGTTCCAGACAGACCTGGAGAACTATGATCGAGCTCCCGACCAATAAAGGGGCAGATGCGGCACTCCTGAGGTAAAACTGCTCTGCAGAATGGCCGTTCCAGACAGACCTGGAGAACTATGATCGAGCTCCCGACGAATGATGAGGCAGATGCGGCACTCATGAGGTAAAACTGCTCTGCAGAATGGCCGTTCCAGACAGACCTGGAGAACTATGATCGAGCTCCCGACGAATGATGAGGCAGATGCGGCACTCATGAGGTAAAACTGCTCTGCAGAATGGCCGTTCCAGACAGACCTGGAGAACTATGATCGAGCTCCCGACGAATGATGAGGCAGATGCGGCACTCCTGAGATAAAACTGCTCTGCAGAATGGCCGTTCCAGACAGACCTGGAGAACTATGATCGAGCTCCCGACCAATAAAGGGGCAGATGCGGCACTCCTGAGGTAAAACTACTCTGCAGAATGGCCGTTCCAGACAGACCTGGAGAACTATGATCGAGCTCCCGACGAATGATGAGGCAGATGCGGCACTCCTGAGATAAAACTGCTCTGCAGAATGGCCGTTCCAGACAGACCTGGAGAACTATGATCGAGCTCCCGACCAATAAAGGGGCAGATGCGGCACTCCTGAGGTAAAACTGCTCTGCAGAATGGCCGTTCCAGACAGACCTGGAGAACTATGATCGAGCTCCCGACCAATAAAGGGGCAGATGCGGCACTCCTGAGGTAAAACTGCTCTGCAGAATGGCCGTTCCAGACAGACCTGGAGAACTATGATCGAGCTCCCGACCAATAAAGGGGCAGATGCGGCACTCCTGAGGTAAAACTACTCTGCAGAATGGCCGTTCCAGACAGACCTGGAGAACTATGATCGAGCTCCCGAAGAATGATGAGGCAGATGCGGCACTCCTGAGATAAAACTGCTCTGCAGAATGGCCGTTCCAGACAGACCTGGAGAACTATGATCGAGCTCCCGACCAATAAAGGGGCAGATGCGGCACTCCTGAGGTAAAACTGCTCTGCAGAATGGCCGTTCCAGACAGACCTGGAGAACTATGATCGAGCTCCCGACCAATAAAGGGGCAGATGCGGCACTCCTGAGGTAAAACTGCTCTGCAGAATGGCCGTTCCAGACAGACCTGGAGAACTATGATCGAGCTCCCGACGAATGATGAGGCAGATGCGGCACTCCTGAGATAAAACTGCTCTGCAGAATGGCCGTTCCAGACAGACCTGGAGAACTATGATCGAGCTCCCGACCAATAAAGGGGCAGATGCGGCACTCCTGAGGTAAAACTGCTCTGCAGAATGGCCGTTCCAGACAGACCTGGAGAACTATGATCGAGCTCCCGACCAATAAAGGGGCAGATGCGGCACTCCTGAGGTAAAACTGCTCTGCAGAATGGCCGTTCCAGACAGACCTGGAGAACTATGATCGAGCTCCCGACGAATGATGAGGCAGATGCGGCACTCATGAGGTAAAACTGCTCTGCAGAATGGCCGTTCCAGACAGACCTGGAGAACTATGATCGAGCTCCCGACGAATGATGAGGCAGATGCGGCACTCCTGAGATAAAACTGCTCTGCAGAATGGCCGTTCCAGACAGACCTGGAGAACTATGATCGAGCTCCCGACCAATAAAGGGGCAGATGCGGCACTCCTGAGGTAAAACTGCTCTGCAGAATGGCCGTTCCAGACAGACCTGGAGAACTATGATCGAGCTAATTAGATACCTGAAGTGGAGAAGACCAAAATATTCTACGAAACCAGATGGTAACAAATTTGGTTCCTTCGTTGCCCATCTCAAAGTCTGCAACTCAAAGCGTAGCGAAATATAGCGTGATTCAAGTCCTGGTCCAGTGATGTATGAAATTAATACGTGCATTAATAAACTCAAAGTATTTATCAGTAAAAATTATTTTATTACTTTTGAAAAAGCTTTCTTATAATTTATATTAACAAACTTTTAAAAATTTTGTTTAAATTTAAAAAACAAGTAATAGCAATTTTGTTAAAGTCGATTTCTACTTCAATCAACATAGAAAAATTTTATTTTAGTTTCGTTTCATAATTACAATTAATATAAATATGTTTATACAGATGTCAGAATTACAATATTAAGCGGCAAAATAGAAAGTGAATTTCCTTGCAGTTTTCCATTTTCCTTTCTGTGTATGGTGTTGGACTATTATTTTTGTGTGTTACTATTTATACGCTCTCTTTTATTCGTTGCTTGCATTGTGTTGTAGTTTCTTTTCGCTTTCCTTGCGCATTGTTTGTTTGTGAAGCACGTTTCGATAACGTTAATCCAGTTTGCTTGTTTATTTTATACTTTTCATTCAATTTTAATCCTAAAGCATTATTTATGATATTCTGTGGTAACCATTTCAGCAATTTAAGGTTATAAAATGGAGTTTCGAAAGCAATCAGATTGGGGGCAAAAGAAAAATACTTATAGGCCTACATCTTTGAGAAATAGATTTCTAGCTATGATAGAGTTGGCTCAGTGCCGAAACGCTAGCCTTCTAACATGAAGATACTCACTTCGAATCCTACCTGAAGCCCCAAATTTTTATAATTTAATTATTGAATAAATATTTGAAAAAACTGTATTAGCATCAATTGCCATCCACTATATGTTAAAAATATGTATTTGAACTTGATTGGATGAATAAAAACGTATTTTATTAACGATTGAAAATTTGTACAAGATGTTTATTAGGAGATTAAAAGGAATTTAGTAAAGAAGAAGATGTTTAGAAAGAATTTAATAAAGTAACATAACATGTGTCTTAAAACAGCTGTTCTACGACATCAAACAGCTGTTGTATGAAATCATATGATACACAGCTGTTTAAATCACTCAATTTAAAGTAAAATAAATGTATACATTACATATACATAACTATATGAACGAGTTAGAGCGTGACGATTTTAGTGTGACGTCAACTCGAAGAATATTCCCCGTATAATTGTTCTGTTCAGGAGAGGTAAAATATGTATTCCTTTAAAAAAATGTATCTTACATAAATGAATACTATATTTGAACAATTTACTTATTAAAGACATTAATAGAAACTATTTTATGTAGTTATCAATAAAAGAATGTAGTCAATCCCTTTATCCAAAAGTTGAAAATTTACTGAATAAAAGTTTTATTTAACGAATTCGAGGGAAGTTAATTCAATTATCAAACGCACCTATGAACGTTTCCTTCAAATATTGTAATAAATATATATAACTGATAATTATTATACTGAATTAATTATAATAAGATCTTTAGTTCTGAGAATTTTATTATTTAATAAGATTTATTAATTAATTCAATTCTGTAACAATCTTATCTGTTCTTTAAAAGACGGGCCTAAACTTGTTTTCATTTTAAAAATTGTATTAAAAATATATAACTTTATATTATCTTTATATTGAATTATTTGTAATAAGTTTTATCAAAATTTAAATAAATTAATATATTTTTTATTAACTGATCAAAACTGTTTAGTAATATCCTACGTGTAAAACGACTGCTCTTAATTAAGAACGTCCCGTGACGTGACGGACATCTTACTCCCGTCCAAAACAGTCATACCCAGCCAATAGAAGTAATTACTTGAAAATTCTAAACTATAACAATATATACAATTATTTTACGTTTTGTATGTTTATGAATTTTCTACAGAAATTAGTGTATACAATAAATATCTAACGAACTTGAACTATTCAAGACTTTCACGAGCTTATGTTACGTTCTTATCGACACGGTTTCAGATTATTTCTTGTCATTGGAAAGTCACACTTGAGCGTGCCCGAAACGTATTCATTTTTTAACATTTAGAATATTCTATAGTTTCATTAACGTAACGTAAAATTTCTATCTGTTTCTTATTAGCCTTTACAGCCTGTAAATGCAGTATTCGAGTACGACAAGCAAGATTGTCTGTGACCGTTTTGGTTAAATTTAAAAAATTGTTCTGGCACTCTGAAAAGTCCCGACAGAAGTGGTAACAACATAGAGCTAATAGTTTCACAAAAATTTCCAACGAAAATCGCCGAAAATATTAATTTATACATATTTCCTTCAATTTTTATACCGCTATTTGAGTAATGTATTCAATAAAGAATAATATTTACTGTAGGATAAAAGAAACAAAAAACATTTATTAGATGTTTTATTAAGTAATTAAATTCATTAACAATCTTATCAGCTCTTTAAAAAGTATCAGACGCGCCTAAGAATGTTTTCGCTTCATTAATCGATACATAACTTATTACTATCGTTATATTGAACTACTTGTATTGAGATTAATCAAAATTTAAATAAATTGATATATTTATTAAAATTATCAAAAGTATTTAATAATAATCTACGTGTAAAATAGCTGTTCTAGAACACAACCTATGACATAAAATCAGCTGTTACATAAAATCATATGTTATCATTTATTTCACTTAACCTAGCGAATCCCAACTTAGCGGTCCCAAATATATATGCAATATTTAATTTTGACTTATATATATTTATATATATATATATATATATATATATACATGTATATATATATATATGTATATATATATATATATATATATATATATATATATATATATATATATATATGATGGAAAAATATGATGAATAGTTATTATCTGGAGTACATCCGTTCATTCTATTACGTAGTGCTAATTATTATGAACGGATGTACTCCAGATAATAACTGTTTATCATATATATATATATATATATATATATATATATATATATATATATATATATATATATATATATATAAATACCGCAATATGTATTCTTGTGTATTAATAAAGAACACACAGAGTCAAAATACAAATACAAGAATTATAATAGAATTTACAATTCAAAGCTTTTCGTTGGCTAACAGTACCAACATCATCAGGAATATTAAACAATTAAAATTTAATTAAGGAATTTTAATTGTTTAGTATTCCTGATGATATTGGTAGTCTACTGTTAGGCAACGAAAAGCTTTGAATTGTAAATTCAATTATAATTCTTGTATTTGTATTTTGACTTAGTTCTATATATACATATATATATATATATATATATATATATATATATATATATATATATATATATATATATATAGTTAGTCATCTCTTAGTTATATATATATAGTAAACTCCCGATTATCCGTGGGCGGAAGAACCGGTTTGCGGATTATCCGGGGTCTGCCATTGTTTTACAAATATCCAATTTTTATTCCAATCAGATTCATTACTGTTTTTTTTTTAACCACTAAACACGGCACAATATCCGGTAAAAACAGCAATCATAAAAATAAACTAAGCTATCTCAAATAACGCAAGGATAAACGATAACTGTCCTGTTAGACTGAATGTACCAACTCGAGTTGGGAACAGACTATTGTATATAAGAGACAATGACAAAATGCTTGGACGCCCGAAAACCTAATGTGTATCATAAGATTGTAAACAAATGTCTGCTAATCTCGGCTATAAATAGTCTAGGACGTGACATACGCATTATCCATGTCTGTCATATACATTATCGATCTTTATGGCTTTGTGACACAAGTAAGAAACAAACATTCCGAGTTGAACGTTGAGTGGTTATTACACTAAAATTAGTAGTAGGTAGTTTGAATTTTTATTTTTCTGTCTTTTTTATTGAATTTTATTTTTTGTCATGCAGCATTATATCATTTGTATTAGTTGATATTTTATGTAAATTTCCTTTTTTTGTTGTAAACCAATAAATAAAACAACATTTTAATGTCTAATACACTGTTTTAATGTCCCAAATAAACATGTATATACGGTAGAAATAGAATTTTTGAGATGAAAACAACGGACACAACAATTAGAGCAAGACGACTCTTCACTGTGCGACAAAATGGCTCTCAAGGAACTTAGATCGCACATTAAAGCTAAATCAATGCTCACAAAAAAAGAGACGAAAGTGACAGATTTTTTTGTTAAAAAGTGAAAGTATTATGTGTAAAGAAAATTACATATGTACATACATACTTACTTTTGACATATACTTATGTACGTATTGTAAATAGTTAGACATATAAGTGTAGGTACATGTTATAATCCGTCAAATATATCGACATTTTAAATTATTTTCTGTATTTATTTTGTCCTCTGAAGATTATTTGTGAATTGCATTAACCGGGGTCATTATTTGTGTAACGTATGGTATAATAATCGATTATCGATCGTTTTGCGAATTCTTTGTTCATAGCGGATTATCCAGGGAATTCGTTATCCGGCGTTGCCGGGCCACCCTATTCCACGGATAATCGGGAGTTTACTGTATATGTAAGGGATACGATAAAAACATTGTTTTTCCATAGGACTGCGATAATGACGGAAATATTTGTTGTAAGGTTTGCGTTTCAGAGATAGCGTGACGCGAAAGGAGTGATTTAATCTCATGTTTTGTGCGTATAGAAGTTATCACTTAAAATAAAAAACAACAACAAAACAGCTGATCATCCATAGCGTAACGGAAGTTAAAACACGTGTGCGATTTGTTGAAATCAACATAAAATATATTTCCAATAAAATTAATTCCCGACTTTTTTAATGAGCTGCAAAACAGTTATTACAGCATGTAAATATTTTTTTTTTTAAACAATTACAAATAGATTGTTTTAGTGTATTTAGTTTAATGTATTTTAATCTAATTTAATGTAACCATTTACAATATTAAAGATAAAACTGTCAAATTAATTTGCCTTTTATTCTAGGACTTACTAGCATGCTCTTTGGGAGGGTACGGGTTAATTATAAACTTACAACCTGTTGAACACAAACCTGGCCCAATCACCAGGATAATAACCAGTATAAAGCCCATGCCCGGGTTTTCTGAACGTCTATTAAGCATCTAATAAAATGAAACATTTAAAAACTTGTTTCCTGCGCGATTCTGAACGACGGAGATTTATGGCGGTTATGGGGCTAAAAATAAAAACGGAAGTGGATGCGAGCGTCTATCGGTTCAATTCCGAAAGATTTTAAGTCTGTCCGAACCAATGAACGGTCTTTTTGGTTCGTAAAGTCCGCTCCTGTGCTCAGTGCCAGCGATGTCAGCAACAAATTCTTGGAGTAGACAAGTTAAAGTGACAGTTATTAGACACAGCCAAGTCATAACAACTGTCTTCTTTTCTCTTCTTTAACTAGAAACAGGCGCGATTTATAGCGGCACTGTTGCCAAAATACCGGCAGTGAATGTCCCTCACTTTTACATCGCCAATAAGTTCTCGCTCAATACGTCCAGAATGGTAGGTTTAATTGGGTAGTGAGGAAACAATCACACTTATGTCGAGACATGGAATAATTGTTTCTGAACCGCCTTGTCGTTACTATACATAATGCCTACTTCAACTCAACCCGTCTTTAATCTCTTTTCTCTGCAACTTACTTAGTGGTTACGCTAACCTTACTATTTGCAGTCAAATATCGCTGTTAAGTGTAAAAATCCAGTGTTATTGTTTCTTACTCTACAACAAATGTTTAAGTAATTCCTCATTACGCAAAATTAAATGTTTTTCTCAATTCTAAATATCTGTGACGTGGCTATAAAAGTTTTCACTTCTGTCAGCACTCCCCCTGATGCCTGAAAATAATTTTTGTTGGGAAAATACATTTATTTTATAATTTTACCAACATTTAAAATTAGTTCTTTAAAAATAAAAATGATAATCTTATTTATTAAATTAACTTATTTTTAATAACCTTTTATATATTCATTTTTTGTGTTTATTTTACTTATAACTTTACATTAAAATTAATTTAATAGGTTATATATGTAAAAACTACTATACAAGAAATATACACTGTTATACACTTTTTCTTACAATACAATTTCCTAAATCATAACATGTTTTTGGCAACCATGTGGCCCTCATCAGTGATAAATCTTTAAAATTTGTATTGTGAGTATAGCAATTTGTAAAAGTGTGCATTATTGTATATTTCTAGTAGGCCTATATTTATTCTCACAAGATACGCTCTAACTTTTAATATTTAGAATTACTAAAGCCCATCAAAAAATTAAAACTAGGAAACTATTCAAATTGTTTTAAATATGTTTGAAACAAATAAAGCTTAATTTGTTGTTTCAAAACAATTCAAATTAATATTTAAAAATTTGTTTTATTTGTGTTTATTTTATTATTATTACGTATAAAGGATAAGAAAAGAATCGAGAATACAGTATGGTAATAAAGCAATATTATTTATCTGTTACTGGGAGAAAAATAAAATTAGGGTTGTCGTGGAATGGCATCTGGGTGAAAACCCCTTTCAACTCCCCGGTAGGTCGGATACACGAAAGATGCGTACACCAGGAATATTACGAAAGATGCGTACGGGATCAGGTTTTGACAGATGACGAGGGTAGACTATGACGTCAGAACATTGTGACAGGCGAAAAATGCGTACAACTTTTAGGCAAACCTTTTAGACGGATCTTTTAAAATCATTGAGCTACAACCTCATAAGTTAATCATTGAGCTCATAAGTTAACCTCTGAGCTAAACATAGGCGTCGCTTAGTTTCTCGAGACTGAAAATCCTTTAAAACCTTATCTACTATTCCTGATTTCCATCACACTTTTCCAGGCTTTGGACTGGCAAAATGATAGAGATATCTTACGCTATCATTTTGGCGTGTTTAAAATCAGCTTGTAGCCTGGGTATTTTTTTGTGTTTTGAATTTTTTAATTAATTTTTTTTCATTTTAAAGAATTTTTTAATTTAATCTAATTTACAACTTGACCAATTTATGTCATCTTTCAATTGATCAAAGGCTTCATAAAGGCAACGTTTAAAGGCTGTAGCCGATGCGTGCAGTGGAGAGAACATGAAATGACGACACCAGATTCCCGCTTGATCGATTAAGTTGAGGCTCTGAGCATAGGTAGAGTGACCATCTAACAATAACAAAATTGGCTTCTCTAATACTGTGTTTGTAAAAATTATTATTTACGTTTTATTTTGGGGAGTATCAGGTTTTTTGATTATCCCCAACTTCGCCACTGTCTATTATTAAAAGACTAATGGGGCAAGATGGGGTGTTGCCCCATCTTACCTTCCAGCTGGTATCCCCGTCTTGCCCCACGGTACAGTTTTCAGGTTAAGCTTTAATGTTTTTATATTAGAAATAGTGGTACAATTTCCTATCTCGTATTATTGCAGGCAAGAAAACATACTATTAGAATAGGCCTATAGTAACTACATACTAAATTATTCTAACAGAACTTTAGTGTCACAACTTTAAAAATGCCAAATATTATAGCAAAGGTCTTCAGAAACACGTTTTAATCCACTGGCAACGAATGCTTCAGTCAAGAAGGCTGCCGATTTGTTTGTAGTTTTGTATTTCGAGCCAGATACGATCATTGCCGACAGAATACAGCTCCTATTGGTAAAGAAAATAGGCCTACCCCGTCTTGCCCTATTCCCTGTCTTGCCCCACCTTCCCCTATATTTGAACTTGAGTGGATGAATAAAAACATATTTTATTAACGACTCAAAAATTTACAATATATATAAGGAGAGTGTGAGCTAATAGAATGAATTGAAAAATAGATAATTTCTCTAAGTAGGAGTACTACAGGTTACATAAAATTGCAATTAAAACAAGGTAGTTGAATAGTGCAAGACTCGGGCCTACGTTACATTATCCAGTAACTCAGGCAAGCATTCCTATTATAGTAGCCTACTTAGATTTACGAGAGTTATTTTAACGCACAAAATACTCAACAATAGGCTATATACTATAGACTATATTAAATATAACTATGAGACATCATACATCTAACTATCACTTTATAGGAGAGTTTTAATACATTTGTAGTTAGCTTATACATTTATAAACCTGTTACACTTGCAAAACCTAGTAGCTCAATATCAAAATAGTGCAACTTTTTAACGCAAATATTGCGTCCTACTATTTTTTTTTTTTAATTGCTCGTTTTAATGTGTAGAACACATTAAATATCAACTTTATTTTCCGCGAAAAGTAAGGAAAGTTAATTTTTTTCATATTTTAAAACCTAACCTAACCTAACTTTAACATGTTTTCCACGTAAAAGAAACTTCTGCTCCGAAAATATACCTATCTCGTATCCGGTCAGGATAGATTCGGTTGTAATTTTATACAACATTACTATATAGGCCTACCTACATCCAAATGTACCTATCACGTATCCGGTCAGGATTGATTCGGTTGTAATTTTATACAACATTACTATATAGGCCTACCTACATCCAAATATACCTATCACGTATCCGGTCAGGATAGAATCGGTTGTACTTTTATACAACATTACTATATAGGCCTACCTACATCCAAATATACCTATCACGTATCCGGTCAGGATAGATTCGGTTGTAATTTTATACAACATTACTATTTAGGCCTACCTACATCCAAATATAAATATCTCGTATCCGGTCAGGATAGATTCGGTTGTAATTTTATACAACATTGCTATATAGGCCTACCTACATCCAAATATACCTATCATGTATCCGGTAAGGATAGATTCGGTTGTAATTTTATACAACATTACTATATAGGCCTAACTATATCCAAATATACCTATCACGTATCCGGTCAGGATAGATTCGGTTGTAATTTTATACAACATTACTATATAGGCCTACCTACATCCAAATATACCTATCACGTATCCGGTCAGGATAGATTCGGTTGTAATTTTATACAACATTACTATATAGGCCTACCTACATCCAAATATACCTATCACGTATCCGGTCAGGATAGATTCGGTTGTAATTTTATACCACATTACTATATAGGCCTACCTACATCCAAATATACCTATCACGTATCCGGTCAGGATAGATTCGGTTGTAATTTTATACAACATTACTATATAGGCCTACCTACATCCAAATATACCTATCACGTATCCGGTCAGGATAGATTCGGTTGTAATTTTATACAACATTACTATATAGGCCTACCTACATCCAAATATACCTATCACGTATCCGGTCAGGATAGATTCGGTTGTAATTTTATACAACATTACTATATAGGCCTACCTACATCCAAATATACCTATCACGTATCCGGTCAGGATAGATTCGGTTGTAATTTTATACAACATTACTATATAGGCCTACCTACATCCAAATATACCTATCACGTATCCGGTCAGGATAGATTCGGTTGTAATTTTATACAACATTACTATATAGGCCTACCTACATCCAAATATACCTATCACGTATCCGGTCAGGATAGATTCGGTTGTAATTTTATACAACATTACTATATAGGCCTACCTACATCCAAATATAAATATCTCGTATCCGGTCAGGATAGATTCGGTTGTAATTTTATACAACATTGCTATATAGGCCTACCTACATCCAAATATACCTATCATGTATCCGGTAAGGATAGATTCGGTTGTAATTTTATACAACATTACTATATAGGCCTACCTATATCCAAATATACCTATCACGTATCCGGTCAGGATAGATTCGGTTGTAATTTTATACAACATTACTATATAGGCCTACCTACATCCAAATATACCTATCACGTATCCGGTCAGGATAGATTCGGTTGTAATTTTATACAACATTACTATATAGGCCTACCTACATCCAAATATACCTATCACGTATCCGGTCAGGATAGATTCGGTTGTAATTTTATACCACATTACTATATAGGCCTACCTACATCCAAATATACCTATCACGTATCCGGTCAGGATAGATTCGGTTGTAATTTTATACAACATTACTATATAGGCCTACCTACATCCAAATATACCTATCACGTATCCGGTCAGGATAGATTCGGTTGTAATTTTATACAACATTACTATATAGGCCTACCTACATCCAAATATACCTATCACGTATCCGGTCAGGATAGATTCGGTTGTAATTTTATACAACATTACTATATAGGCCTACCTACATCCAAATATACCTATCACGTATCCGGTCAGGATAGATTCGGTTGTAATTTTATACAACATTACTATATAGGCCTACCTACATCCAAATATACCTATCACGTATCCGGTCAGGATAGATTCGGTTGTAATTTTATACAACATTACTATATAGGCCTACCTACATCCAAATATACCTATCACGTATCCGGTCAGGATAGATTCGGTTGTAATTTTATACAACATTACTATATAGGCCTACCTACATCCAAATATACCTATCACGTATCCGGTCAGGATAGATTCGGTTGTAATTTTATACAACATTACTATATAGGCCTACCTACATCCAAATATACCTATCACGTATCCGGTCAGGATAGATTCGGTTGTAATTTTATACAACATTACTATATAGGCCTACCTACATCCAAATATACCTATCACGTATCCGGTCAGGATAGATTCGGTTGTAATTTTATACATTACTACTCGTATATAGGCTACCTACATCCAAATATACCTATCACGTATCCGGTCAGAATAGATTCGGTTGTAATTTTATACAACATTACTATATAGGCCTACCTACATCCAAATATACCTATCACGTATCCGGTCAGGATAGATTCGGTTGTAATTTTATACAACATTACTATATAGGCCTACCTACATCCAAATATACCTATGAAGTAACTAACTGGATACTTCATGGGTATATTTTATTATAAGTACATAGTAACGTTGTATAAAATTACAACCAAATCCATCCTGAGTGGATACTTCATAGGTATATTATTATAGGTATAGCCTATAATAATATAAAACATTACTATCAAATCTGTCCTAACTGGATACTTTATAGGTATATTTTATTATAAGTACATAGTAACGTTGTATAAAATTACAACCAAATCCATCCTGAGTGGATACTTCATAGGTATATTATTATAGGTATAGCCTATAATAATATAAAACATTACTATCAAATCTGTCCTAACTGGATACTTTATAGGTATATTTTATTATAAGTATATAGTAACGTTGTATAAAATTACAACCAAATCCATCCTGAGTGGATACTTCATAGGTATATTATTATAGGTATAGCCTATAATAATATAAAACATTACTATCAAATCTGTCCTAACTGGATACTTTATAGGTATATTTTATTATAAGTACATAGTAACGTTGTATAAAATTACAACCAAATCCATCCTGAGTGGATACTTCATAGGTATATTATTATAGGTATAGCCTATAATAATATAAAACATTACTATCAAATCTGTCCTAACTGGATACTTTATAGGTATATTTTATTATAAGTACATAGTAACGTTGTATAAAATTACAACCAAATCCATCCTGAGTGGATACTTCATAGGTATATTATTATAGGTATAGCCTATAATAATATAAAACATTACTATCAAATCTGTCCTAACTGGATACTTTATAGGTATATTTTATTATAAGTACATAGTAACGTTGTATAAAATTACAACCAAATCCATTCTGAGTGGATACTTCATAGGTATATTATTATAGGTATAGCCTATAATAATATAAAACATTACTATCAAATCTGTCCTAACTGGATACTTTATAGGTATATTTTATTATAAGTACATAGTAACGTTGTATAAAATTACAACCAAATCCATCCTGAGTGGATACTTCATAGGTATATTATTATAGGTATAGCCTATAATAATATAAAACATTACTATCAAATCTGTCCTAACTGGATACTTTATAGGTATATTTTATTATAAGTACATAGTAACGTTGTATAAAATTACAACCACATCCATCCTGAGTGGATACTTCATAGGTATATTTTATTATAAGTACATAGTAACGTTGTATAAAATTACAACCAAATCCATCCTGAGTGGATACTTCATAGGTATATTTTATTATAAGTACATAGTAACGTTGTATAAAATTACAACCAAATCCATCCTGAGTGGATACTTCATAGGTATATTTTATTATAAGTACATAGTAACGTTGTATAAAATTACAACCAAATCCATCCTGAGTGGATACTTCATAGGTATATTATTATAGGTATAGCCAATAATAATATAAAACATTACTATCAAATCTGTCCTAACTGGATACTTTATAGGTATATTTTATTATAGGTACATAGTAACGTTGTATAAAATTACAACCAAATCCATCCTGAGTGGATACTTCATAGGTATATTATTATAGGTATAGCCTATAATAATATAAAACATTACTATCAAATCTGTCCTAACTGGATACTTTATAGGTATATTTTATTATAAGTACATAGTAACGTTGTATAAAATTACAACCAAATCCATCCTGAGTGGATACTTTATAGGTATATTATTATAGGTATAGACTATAATAATATAAAACATTACTATCAAATCTGTCCTAACTGGATACTTTATAGGTATATTTTATTATAAGTACATAGTAACGTTGTATAAAATTACAACCAAATCCATCCTGAGTGGATACTTCATAGGTATATTATTATAGGTATAGCCTATAATAATATAAAACATTACTATCAAATCTGTCCTAACTGGATACTTTATAGGTATATTTTATTATAAGTACATAGTAACGTTGTATAAAATTACAACCAAATCCATCCTGAGTGGATACTTCATAGGTATATTATTATAGGTATAGCCTATAATAATATAAAACATTACTATCAAATCTGTCCTAACTGGATACTTTATAGGTATATTTTATTATAAGTACATAGTAACGTTGTATAAAATTACAACCAAATCCATCCTGAGTGGATATTTCATAGGTATATTTTATTATAAGTACATAGTAACGTTGTATAAAATTACAACCAAATCCATCCTGAGTGGATACTTCATAGGTATATTTTATTATAAGTACATAGTAACGTTGTATAAAATTACAACCAAATCCATCCTGAGTGGATACTTCATAGGTATATTTTATTATAAGTACATAGTAACGTTGTATAAAATTACAACCAAATCCATCCTGAGTGGATACTTCATAGGTATATTATTATAGGTATAGCCTATAATAATATAAAACATTACTATCAAATCTGTCCTAACTGGATGCTTTATAGGTATATTTTATTATAAGTACATAGTAACGTTGTATAAAATTACAACCAAATCCATCCTGAGTGGATACTTCATAGGTATATTATTATAGGTATAGCCTATAATAATATAAAACAATACTATCAAATCTGTCCTAACTGGATATTTTATAGGTATATTTTATTATAAGTACATAGTAACGTTGTATAAAATTACAACCAAATCCATCCTGAGGTGATACTTCATAGGTATATTATTATAGGTATAGCCTATAATAATATAAAACATTACTATCAAATCTGTCCTAACTGGATACTTTATAGGTATATTTTATTATAAGTACATAGTAACGTTGTATAAAATTACAACCAAATCCATCCTGAGTGGATACTTCATAGGTATATTATTATAGGTATAGCCTATAATAATATAAAACATTACTATCAAATCTGTCCTAACTGGATACTTTATAGGTATATTTTATTATAAGTACATAGTAACGTTGTATAAAATTACAACCAAATCCATCCTGAGTGGATACTTCATAGGTATATTATTATAGGTATAGCCTATAATAATATAAAACATTACTATCAAATCTGTCCTAACTGGATACTTTATAGGTATATTTTATTATAAGTACATAGTAACGTTGTATAAAATTACAACCAAATCCATCCTGAGTGGATACTTCATAGGTATATTATTATAGGTATAGCCTATAATAACATAAAACATTACTATCAAATCTGTCCTAACTGGATACTTTATAGGTATATTTTATTATAAGTACATAGTAACGTTGTATAAAATTACAACCAAATCCATCCTGAGTGGATACTTCATAGGTATATTTTATTATAAGTACATAGTAACGTTGTATAAAATTACAACCAAATCCATCCTGAGTGGATACTTCATAGGTATATTTTATTATAAGTACATAGTAACGTTGTATAAAATTACAACCAAATCCATCCTGAGTGGATACTTCATAGGTATATTTTATTATAAGTACATAGTAACGTTGTATAAAATTACAACCAAATCCATCCTGAGTGGATACTTCATAGGTATATTATTATAGGTATAGCCTATAATAATATAAAACATTACTATCAAATCTGTCCTAACTGGATGCTTTATAGGTATATTTTATTATAAGTACATAGTAACGTTGTATAAAATTACAACCAAATCCATCCTGAGTGGATACTTCATAGGTATATTATTATAGGTATAGCCTATAATAATATAAAACATTACTATCAAATCTGTCCTAACTGGATACTTTATAGGTATATTTTATTATAAGTACATAGTAACGTTGTATAAAATTACAACCAAATCCATCCTGAGTGGATACTTCATAGGTATATTATTATAGGTATAGCCTATAATAATATAAAACATTACTATCAAATCTGTCCTAACTGGATACTTTATAGGTATATTTTATTATAAGTACATAGTAACGTTGTATAAAATTTCAACCAAATCCATCCTGAGTGGATACTTCATAGGTATATTTTATTATAAGTACATAGTAACGTTGTATAAAATTACAACCAAATCCATGCTGAGTGGATACTTCATAGGTATATTTTATTATAAGTACATAGTAACGTTGTATAAAATTACAACCAAATCCATCCTGAGTGGATACTTCATAGGTATATTATTATAGGTATAGCCTATAATAATATAAAACATTACTATCAAATCTGTCCTAACTGGATACTTTATAGGTATATTTTATTATAAGTACATAGTAACGTTGTATAAAATTACAACCAAATCCATCCTGAGTGGATACTTCATAGGTATATTTTATTATAAGTACATAGTAACGTTGTATAAAATTACAACCAAATCCATCCTGAGTGGATACTTCATAGGTATATTTTATTATTAGTACATAGTAACGTTGTATAAAATTACAACCAAATCCATCCTGAGTGGATACTTCATAGGTATATTTTATTATAAGTACATAGTAAAGTTGTATAAAATTACAACCAAATCCATCCTGAGTGGATACTTCATAGGTATATTATTATAGGTATAGCCTATAATAATATAAAACATTACTATCAAATCTGTCCTAACTGGATACTTTATAGGTATATTTTATTATAAGTACATAGTAACGTTGTATAAAATTACAACCAAATCCATCCTGAGTGGATACTTCATAGGTATATTTTATTATAAGTACATAGTAACGTTGTATAAAATTACAACCAAATCCATCCTGAGTGGATACTTCATAGGTATATTTTATTATAAGTACATAGTAACGTTGTATAAAATTACAACCAAATCCATCCTGAGTGGATACTTCATAGGTATATTATTATAGGTATAGCCTATAATAATATAAAACATTACTATCAAATCTGTCCTAACTGGATGCTTTATAGGTATATTTTATTATAAGTACATAGTAACGTTGTATAAAATTACAACCAAATCCATCCTGAGTGGATACTTCATAGGTATATTATTATAGGTATAGCCTATAATAACATAAAACATTACTATCAAATCTGTCCTAACTGGATACTTTATAGGTATATTTTATTATAAGTACATAGTAACGTTGAATAAAATTACAACCAAATCCATCCTGAGTGGATACTTCATAGGTATATTTTATTATAAGTACATAGTAACGTTGTATAAAATTACAACCAAATCCATCCTGAGTGGATACTTCATAGGTATATTTTATTATAAGTACATAGTAACGTTGTATAAAATTACAACCAAATCCATCCTGAGTGGATACTTCATAGGTATATTTTATTATAAGTAAATAGTAACGTTGTATAAAATTACAACCAAATCCATCCTGAGTGGATACTTCATAGGTATATTATTATAGGTATAGCCTATAATAATATAAAACATTACTATCAAATCTGTCCTAACTGGATGCTTTATAGGTATATTTTATTATAAGTACATAGTAACGTTGTATAAAATTACAACCAAATCCATCCTGAGTGGATACTTCATAGGTATATTATTATAGGTATAGCCTATAATAATATAAAACATTACTATCAAATCTGTCCTAACTGGATACTTTATAGGTATATTTTATTATAAGTACATAGTAACGTTGTATAAAATTACAACCAAATCCATCCTGAGTGGATACTTCATAGGTATATTATTATAGGTATAGCCTATAATAATATAAAACATTACTATCAAATCTGTCCTAACTGGATACTTTATAGGTATATTTTATTATAAGTACATAGTAACGTTGTATAAAATTACAACCAAATCCATCCTGAGTGGATACTTCATAGGTATATTATTATAGGTATAGCCTATAATAATATAAAACATTACTATCAAATCTGTCCTAACTGGATACTTTATAGGTATATTTTATTATAAGTACATAGTAACGTTGTATAAAATTTCAACCAAATCCATCCTGAGTGGATACTTCATAGGTATATTTTATTATAAGTACATAGTAACGTTGTATAAAATTACAACCAAATCCATCCTGAGTGGATACTTCATAGGTATATTTTATTATAAGTACATAGTAACGTTGTATAAAATTACAACCAAATCCATCCTGAGTGGATACTTCATAGGTATATTATTATAGGTATAGCCTATAATAATATAAAACATTACTATCAAATCTGTCCTAACTGGATACTTTATAGGTATATTTTATTATAAGTACATAGTAACGTTGTATAAAATTACAACCAAATCCATCCTGAGTGGATACTTCATAGGTATATTTTATTATAAGTACATAGTAACGTTGTATAAAATTACAACCAAATCCATCCTGAGTGGATACTTCATAGGTATATTTTATTATAAGTACATAGTAACGTTGTAAAAATTACAACCAAATCCATCCTGAGTGGATACTTCATAGGTATATTTTATTATAAGTACATAGTAACGTTGTATAAAATTACAACCAAATCCATCCTGAGTGGATACTTCATAGGTATATTTTATTATAAGTACATAGTAAAGTTGTATAAAAATACAACCAAATCCATCCTGAGTGGATACTTCATAGGTATATTATTATAGGTATAGCCTATAATAATATAAAACATTACTATCAAATCTGTCCTAACTGGATACTTTATAGGTATATTTTATTATAAGTACATAGTAACGTTGTATAAAATTACAACCAAATCCATCCTGAGTGGATACTTCATAGGTATATTTTATTATAAGTACATAGTAACGTTGTATAAAATTACAACCAAATCCATCCTGAGTGGATACTTCATAGGTATATTTTATTATAAGTACATAGTAACGTTGTATAAAATTACAACCAAATCCATCCTGAGTGGATACTTCATAGGTATATTATTATAGGTATAGCCTATAATAATATAAAACATTACTATCAAATCTGTCCTAACTGGATGCTTTATAGGTATATTTTATTATAAGTACATAGTAACGTTGTATAAAATTACAACCAAATCCATCCTGAGTGGATACTTCATAGGTATATTATTATAGGTATAGCCTATAATAATATAAAACATTACTATCAAATCTGTCCTAACTGGATACTTTATAGGTATATTTTATTATAAGTACATAGTAACGTTGTATAAAATTACAACCAAATCCATCCTGAGTGGATACTTCATAGGTATATTTTATTATAAGTACATAGTAACGTTGTAAAAATTACAACCAAATCCATCCTGAGTGGATACTTCATAGGTATATTTTATTATAAGTACATAGTAACGTTGTATAAAATTACAACCAAATCCATCCTGAGTGGATACTTCATAGGTATATTTTATTATAAGTACATAGTAAAGTTGTATAAAAATACAACCAAATCCATCCTGAGTGGATACTTCATAGGTATATTATTATAGGTATAGCCTATAATAATATAAAACATTACTATCAAATCTGTCCTAACTGGATACTTTATAGGTATATTTTATTATAAGTACATAGTAACGTTGTATAAAATTACAACCAAATCCATCCTGAGTGGATACTTCATAGGTATATTTTATTATAAGTACATAGTAACGTTGTATAAAATTACAACCAAATCCATCCTGAGTGGATACTTCATAGGTATATTTTATTATAAGTACATAGTAACGTTGTATAAAATTACAACCAAATCCATCCTGAGTGGATACTTCATAGGTATATTATTATAGGTATAGCCTATAATAATATAAAACATTACTATCAAATCTGTCCTAACTGGATGCTTTATAGGTATATTTTATTATAAGTACATAGTAACGTTGTATAAAATTACAACCAAATCCATCCTGAGTGGATACTTCATAGGTATATTATTATAGGTATAGCCTATAATAATATAAAACATTACTATCAAATCTGTCCTAACTGGATACTTTATAGGTATATTTTATTATAAGTACATAGTAACGTTGTATAAAATTACAACCAAATCCATCCTGAGTGGATACTTCATAGGTATATTATTATAGGTATAGCCTATAATAATATAAAACATTACTATCAAATCTGTCCTAACTGGATACTTTATAGGTATATTTTATTATAAGTACATAGTAACGTTGTATAAAATTACAACCAAATCCATCCTGAGTGGATACTTCATAGGTATATTATTATAGGTATAGCCTATAATAATATAAAACATTACTATCAAATCTGTCCTAACTGGATCCTTTATAGGTATATTTTATTATAAGTACATAGTAACGTTGTATAAAATTTCAACCAAATCCATCCTGAGTGGATACTTCATAGGTATATTTTATTATAAGTACATAGTAACGTTGTATAAAATTACAACCAAATCCATCCTGAGTGGATACTTCATAGGTATATTTTATTATAAGTACATAGTAACGTTGTATAAAATTACAACCAAATCCATCCTGAGTGGATACTTCATAGGTATATTTTATTATAAGTACATAGTAACGTTGTATAAAATTACAACCAAATCCATCCTGAGTGGATACTTCATAGGTATATTTTATTATAAGTACATAGTAAGGTTGTATAAAATTACAACCAAATCCATCCTGAGTGGATACTTCATAGGTATATTTTATTATAAGTACATAGTAACGTTGTATAAAATTACAACCAAATCCATCCTGAGTGGATACTTCATAGGTATATTATTATAGGTATAGCCTATAATAATTTAAAACATTACTATCAAATCTGTCCTAACTGGATGCTTTATAGGTATATTTTATTATAAGTACATAGTAACGTTGTATAAAATTACAACCAAATCCATCCTGAGTGGATACTTCATAGGTATATTATTATAGGTATAGCCTATAATAATATAAAACATTACTATCAAATCTGTCCTAACTGGATACTTTATAGGTATATTTTATTAGAAGTACATAGTAACGTTGTATAAAATTACAACCAAATCCATCCTGAGTGGATACTTCATAGGTATATTATTATAGGTATAGCCTATAATAATATAAAACATTACTATCAAATCTGTCCTAACTGGATACTTTATAGGTATATTTTATTATAAGTACATAGTAACGTTGTATAAAATTACAACCAAATCCATCCTGAGTGGATACTTCATAGGTATATTTTATTATAAGTACATAGTAACGTTGTATAAAATTACAACCAAATCCATCCTGAGTGGATACTTCATAGGTATATTTTATTATAAGTACATAGTAACGTTGTATAAAATTACAACCAAATCCATCCTGAGTGGATACTTCATAGGTATATTTTATTATAAGTACATAGTAACGTTGTATAAAATTACAACCAAATCCATCCTGAGTGGATACTTCATAGGTATATTATTATAGGTATAGCCTATAATAATATAAAACATTACTATCAAATCTGTCCTAACTGGATGCTTTATAGGTATATTTTATTATAAGTACATAGTAACGTTGTATAAAATTACAACCAAATCCATCCTGAGTGGATACTTCATAGGTATATTATTATAGGTATAGCCTATAATAATATAAAACATTACTATCAAATCTGTCCTAACTGGATACTTTATAGGTATATTTTATTAGAAGTACATAGTAACGTTGTATAAAATTACAACCAAATCCATCCTGAGTGGATACTTCATAGGTATATTATTATAGGTATAGCCTATAATAATATAAAACATTACTATCAAATCTGTCCTAACTGGATACTTTATAGGTATATTTTATTATAAGTACATAGTAACGTTGTATAAAATTACAACCAAATCCATCCTGAGTGGATACTTCATAGGTATATTTTATTATAAGTACATAGTAACGTTGTATAAAATTACAACCAAATCCATCCTGAGTGGATACTTCATAGGTATATTTTATTATAAGTACATAGTAACGTTGTATAAAATTACAACCAAATCCATCCTGAGTGGATACTTCATAGGTATATTATTATAGGTATAGCCTATAATAATATAAAACATCACTATCAAATCTGTCCTAACTGGATGCTTTATAGGTATATTTTATTATAAGTACATAGTAACGTTGTATAAAATTACAACCAAATCCATCCTGAGTGGATACTTCATAGGTATATTATTATAGGTATAGCCTATAATAACATAAAACATTACTATCAAATCTGTCCTAACTGGATACTTTATAGGTATATTTTATTATAAGTACATAGTAACGTTGTATAAAATTACAACCAAATCCATCCTGAGTGGATACTTCATAGGTATATTTTATTATAAGTACATAGTAACGTTGTATAAAATTACAACCAAATCCATCCTGAGTGGATACTTCATAGGTATATTTTATTATAAGTACATAGTAACGTTGTATAAAATTACAACCAAATCCATCCTGAGTGGATACTTCATAGGTATATTTTATTATAAGTACATAGTAACGTTGTATAAAATTACAACCAAATCCATCCTGAGTGGATACTTCATAGGTATATTATTATAGGTATAGCCTATAATAATATAAAACATTACTATCAAATCTGTCCTAACTGGATGCTTTATAGGTATATTTTATTATAAGTACATAGTAACGTTGTATAAAATTACAACCAAATCCATCCTGAGTGGATACTTCATAGGTATATTATTATAGGTATAGCCTATAATAATATAAAACATTACTATCAAATCTGTCCTAACTGGATACTTTATAGGTATATTTTATTATAAGTACATAGTAACGTTGTATAAAATTACAACCAAATCCATCCTGAGTGGATACTTCATAGGTATATTATTATAGGTATAGCCTATAATAATATAAAACATTACTATCAAATCTGTCCTAACTGGATACTTTATAGGTATATTTTATTATAAGTACATAGTAACGTTGTATAAAATTACAACCAAATCCATCCTGAGTGGATACTTCATAGGTATATTATTATAGGTATAGCCTATAATAATATAAAACATTACTATCAAATCTGTCCTAACTGGATACTTTATAGGTATATTTTATTATAAGTACATAGTAACGTTGTATAAAATTTCAACCAAATCCATCCTGAGTGGATACTTCATAGGTATATTTTATTATAAGTACATAGTAACGTTGTATAAAATTACAACCAAATCCATCCTGAGTGGATACTTCATAGGTATATTTTATTATAAGTACATAGTAACGTTGTATAAAATTACAACCAAATCCATCCTGAGTGGATACTTCATAGGTATATTTTATTATAAGTACATAGTAACGTTGTATAAAATTACAACCAAATCCATCCTGAGTGGATACTTCATAGGTATATTTTATTATAAGTACATAGTAAAGTTGTATAAAATTACAACCAAATCCATCCTGAGTGGATACTTCATAGGTATATTATTATAGGTATAGCCTATAATAATATAAAACATTACTATCAAATCTGTCCTAACTGGATACTTTATAGGTATATTTTATTATAAGTACATAGTAACGTTGTATAAAATTACAACCAAATCCATCCTGAGTGGATACTTCATAGGTATATTTTATTATAAGTACATAGTAACGTTGTATAAAATTACAACCAAATCCATCCTGAGTGGATACTTCATAGGTATATTTTATTATAAGTACATAGTAACGTTGTATAAAATTACAACCAAATCCATCCTGAGTGGATACTTCATAGGTATATTATTATAGGTATAGCCTATAATAATATAAAACATTACTATCAAATCTGTCCTAACTGGATGCTTTATAGGTATATTTTATTATAAGTACATAGTAACGTTGTATAAAATTACAACCAAATCCATCCTGAGTGGATACTTCATAGGTATATTATTATAGGTATAGCCTATAATAATATAAAACATTACTATCAAATCTGTCCTAACTGGATACTTTATAGGTATATTTTATTATAAGTACATAGTAACGTTGTATAAAATTACAACCAAATCCATCCTGAGTGGATACTTCATAGGTATATTATTATAGGTATAGCCTATAATAATATAAAACATTACTATCAAATCTGTCCTAACTGGATACTTTATAGGTATATTTTATTATAAGTACATAGTAACGTTGTATAAAATTACAACCAAATCCATCCTGAGTGGATACTTCATAGGTATATTATTATAGGTATAGCCTATAATAATATAAAACATTACTATCAAATCTGTCCTAACTGGATACTTTATAGGTATATTTTATTATAAGTACATAGTAACGTTGTATAAAATTTCAACCAAATCCATCCTGAGTGGATACTTCATAGGTATATTTTATTATAAGTACATAGTAACGTTGTATAAAATTACAACCAAATCCATCCTGAGTGGATACTTCATAGGTATATTTTATTATAAGTACATAGTAACGTTGTATAAAATTACAACCAAATCCATCCTGAGTGGATACTTCATAGGTATATTTTATTATAAGTACATAGTAACGTTGTATAAAATTACAACCAAATCCATCCTGAGTGGATACTTCATAGGTATATTTTATTATAAGTACATAGTAACGTTGTATAAAATTACAACCAAATCCATCCTGAGTGGATACTTCATAGGTATATTATTATAGGTATAGCCTATAATAATATAAAACATTACTATCAAATCTGTCCTAACTGGATGCTTTATAGGTATATTTTATTATAAGTACATAGTAACGTTGTATAAAATTACAACCAAATCCATCCTGAGTGGATACTTCATAGGTATATTATTATAGGTATAGCCTATAATAATATAAAACATTACTATCAAATCTGTCCTAACTGGATACTTTATAGGTATATTTTATTAGAAGTACATAGTAACGTTGTATAAAATTACAACCAAATCCATCCTGAGTGGATACTTCATAGGTATATTATTATAGGTATAGCCTATAATAATATAAAACATTACTATCAAATCTGTCCTAACTGGATACTTTATAGGTATATTTTATTATAAGTACATAGTAACGTTGTATAAAATTACAACCAAATCCATCCTGAGTGGATACTTCATAGGTATATTATTATAGGTATAGCCTATAATAATATAAAACATTACTATCAAATCTGTCCTAACTGGATACTTTATAGGTATATTTTATTATAAGTACATAGTAACGTTGTATAAAATTACAACCAAATCCATCCTGAGTGGATACTTCATAGGTATATTATTATAGGTATAGCCTATAATAATATAAAACATTACTATCAAATCTGTCCTAACTGGATGCTTTATAGGTATATTTTATTATAAGTACATAGTAACGTTGTATAAAATTTCAACCAAATCCATCCTGAGTGGATACTTCATAGGTATATTTTATTATAAGTACATAGTAACGTTGTATAAAATTACAACCAAATCCATCCTGAGTGGATACTTCATAGGTATATTTTATTATAAGTACATAGTAACGTTGTATAAAATTACAACCAAATCCATCCTGAGTGGATACTTCATAGGTATATTTTATTATAAGTACATAGTAACGTTGTATAAAATTACAACCAAATCCATCCTGAGTGGATACTTCATAGGTATATTTTATTATAAGTACATAGTAACGTTGTATAAAATTACAACCAAATCCATCCTGAGTGGATACTTCATAGGTATATTTTATTATAAGTACATAGTAACGTTGTATAAAATTACAACCAAATCCATCCTGAGTGGATACTTCATAGGTATATTATTATAGGTATAGCCTATAATAATATAAAACATTACTATCAAATCTGTCCTAACTGGATGCTTTATAGGTATATTTTATTATAAGTACATAGTAACGTTGTATAAAATTACAACCAAATCCATCCTGAGTGGATACTTCATAGGTATATTATTATAGGTATAGCCTATAATAATATAAAACATTACTATCAAATCTGTCCTAACTGGATACTTTATAGGTATATTTTATTAGAAGTACATAGTAACGTTGTATAAAATTACAACCAAATCCATCCTGAGTGGATACTTCATAGGTATATTATTATAGGTATAGCCTATAATAATATAAAACATTACTATCAAATCTGTCCTAACTGGATACTTTATAGGTATATTTTATTATAAGTACATAGTAACGTTGTATAAAATTACAACCAAATCCATCCTGAGTGGATACTTCATAGGTATATTATTATAGGTATAGCCTATAATAATATAAAACATTACTATCAAATCTATCCTAACTGGATACTTTATAGGTATATTTTATTATAAGTACATAGTAACGTTGTATAAAATTTCAACCAAATCCATCCTGAGTGGATACTTCATAGGTATATTTTATTATAAGTACATAGTAACGTTGTATAAAATTACAACCAAATCCATCCTGAGTGGATACTTCATAGGTATATTATTATAGGTATAGCCTATAATAATATAAAACATTACTATCAAATCTGTCCTAACTGGATACTTTATAGGTATATTTTATTATAAGTACATAGTAACGTTGTATAAAATTACAACCAAATCCATCCTGAGTGGATACTTCATAGGTATATTATTATAGGTATAGCCTATAATAATATAAAACATTACTATCAAATCTGTCCTAACTGGATACTTTATAGGTATATTTTATTATAAGTACATAGTAACGTTGTATAAAATTTCAACCAAATCCATCCTGAGTGGATACTTCATAGGTATATTTTATTATAAGTACATAGTAACGTTGTATAAAATTACAACCAAATCCATCCTGAGTGGATACTTCATAGGTATATTTTATTATAAGTACATAGTAACGTTGTATAAAATTACAACCAAATCCATCCTGAGTGGATACTTCATAGGTATATTTTATTATAAGTACATAGTAACGTTGTATAAAATTACAACCAAATCCATCCTGAGTGGATACTTCATAGGTATATTTTATTATAAGTACATAGTAAGGTTGTATAAAATTACAACCAAATCCATCCTGAGTGGATACTTCATAGGTATATTTTATTATAAGTACATAGTAACGTTGTATAAAATTACAACCAAATCCATCCTGAGTGGATACTTCATAGGTATATTATTATAGGTATAGCCTATAATAATATAAAACATTACTATCAAATCTGTCCTAACTGGATACTTTATAGGTATATTTTATTATAAGTACATAGTAACGTTGTATAAAATTACAACCAAATCCATCCTGAGTGGATACTTCATAGGTATATTTTATTATAAGTACATAGTAACGTTGTATAAAATTACAACCAAATCCATCCTGAGTGGATACTTCATAGGTATATTTTATTATAAGTACATAGTAACGTTGTATAAAATTACAACCAAATCCATCCTGAGTGGATACTTCATAGGTATATTATTATAGGTATAGCCTATAATAATATAAAACATTACTATCAAATCTGTCCTAACTGGATGCTTTATAGGTATATTTTATTATAAGTACATAGTAACGTTGTATAAAATTACAACCAAATCCATCCTGAGTGGATACTTCATAGGTATATTATTATAGGTATAGCCTATAATAATATAAAACATTACTATCAAATCTGTCCTAACTGGATACTTTATAGGTATATTTTATTATAAGTACATAGTAACGTTGTATAAAATTACAACCAAATCCATCCTGAGTGGATACTTCATAGGTATATTATTATAGGTATAGCCTATAATAATATAAAACATTACTATCAAATCTGTCCTAACTGGATACTTTATAGGTATATTTTATTATAAGTACATAGTAACGTTGTATAAAATTACAACCAAATCCATCCTGAGTGGATACTTCATAGGTATATTATTATAGGTATAGCCTATAATAATATAAAACATTACTATCAAATCTGTCCTAACTGGATACTTTATAGGTATATTTTATTATAAGTACATAGTAACGTTGTATAAAATTTCAACCAAATCCATCCTGAGTGGATACTTCATAGGTATATTTTATTATAAGTACATAGTAACGTTGTATAAAATTACAACCAAATCCATCCTGAGTGGATACTTCATAGGTATATTTTATTATAAGTACATAGTAACGTTGTATAAAATTACAACCAAATCCATCCTGAGTGGATACTTCATAGGTATATTTTATTATAAGTACATAGTAACGTTGTATAAAATTACAACCAAATCCATCCTGAGTGGATACTTCATAGGTATATTTTATTATAAGTACATAGTAACGTTGTATAAAATTACAACCAAATCCATCCTGAGTGGATACTTCATAGGTATATTATTATAGGTATAGCCTATAATAATATAAAACATTACTATCAAATCTGTCCTAACTGGATGCTTTATAGGTATATTTTATTATAAGTACATAGTAACGTTGTATAAAATTACAACCAAATCCATCCTGAGTGGATACTTCATAGGTATATTATTATAGGTATAGCCTATAATAATATAAAACATTACTATCAAATCTGTCCTAACTGGATACTTTATAGGTATATTTTATTAGAAGTACATAGTAACGTTGTATAAAATTACAACCAAATCCATCCTGAGTGGATACTTCATAGGTATATTATTATAGGTATAGCCTATAATAATATAAAACATTACTATCAAATCTGTCCTAACTGGATACTTTATAGGTATATTTTATTATAAGTACATAGTAACGTTGTATAAAATTACAACCAAATCCATCCTGAGTGGATACTTCATAGGTATATTATTATAGGTATAGCCTATAATAATATAAAACATTACTATCAAATCTGTCCTAACTGGATACTTTATAGGTATATTTTATTATAAGTACATAGTAACGTTGTATAAAATTACAACCAAATCCATCCTGAGTGGATACTTCATAGGTATATTATTATAGGTATAGCCTATAATAATATAAAACATTACTATCAAATCTGTCCTAACTGGATGCTTTATAGGTATATTTTATTATAAGTACATAGTAACGTTGTATAAAATTTCAACCAAATCCATCCTGAGTGGATACTTCATAGGTATATTTTATTATAAGTACATAGTAACGTTGTATAAAATTACAACCAAATCCATCCTGAGTGGATACTTCATAGGTATATTTTATTATAAGTACATAGTAACGTTGTATAAAATTACAACCAAATCCATCCTGAGTGGATACTTCATAGGTATATTTTATTATAAGTACATAGTAACGTTGTATAAAATTACAACCAAATCCATCCTGAGTGGATACTTCATAGGTATATTTTATTATAAGTACATAGTAACGTTGTATAAAATTACAACCAAATCCATCCTGAGTGGATACTTCATAGGTATATTTTATTATAAGTACATAGTAACGTTGTATAAAATTACAACCAAATCCATCCTGAGTGGATACTTCATAGGTATATTATTATAGGTATAGCCTATAATAATATAAAACATTACTATCAAATCTGTCCTAACTGGATGCTTTATAGGTATATTTTATTATAAGTACATAGTAACGTTGTATAAAATTACAACCAAATCCATCCTGAGTGGATACTTCATAGGTATATTATTATAGGTATAGCCTATAATAATATAAAACATTACTATCAAATCTGTCCTAACTGGATACTTTATAGGTATATTTTATTAGAAGTACATAGTAACGTTGTATAAAATTACAACCAAATCCATCCTGAGTGGATACTTCATAGGTATATTATTATAGGTATAGCCTATAATAATATAAAACATTACTATCAAATCTGTCCTAACTGGATACTTTATAGGTATATTTTATTATAAGTACATAGTAACGTTGTATAAAATTACAACCAAATCCATCCTGAGTGGATACTTCATAGGTATATTATTATAGGTATAGCCTATAATAATATAAAACATTACTATCAAATCTATCCTAACTGGATACTTTATAGGTATATTTTATTATAAGTACATAGTAACGTTGTATAAAATTTCAACCAAATCCATCCTGAGTGGATACTTCATAGGTATATTTTATTATAAGTACATAGTAACGTTGTATAAAATTACAACCAAATCCATCCTGAGTGGATACTTCATAGGTATATTATTATAGGTATAGCCTATAATAATATAAAACATTACTATCAAATCTGTCCTAACTGGATACTTTATAGGTATATTTTATTATAAGTACATAGTAACGTTGTATAAAATTACAACCAAATCCATCCTGAGTGGATACTTCATAGGTATATTATTATAGGTATAGCCTATAATAATATAAAACATTACTATCAAATCTGTCCTAACTGGATACTTTATAGGTATATTTTATTATAAGTACATAGTAACGTTGTATAAAATTTCAACCAAATCCATCCTGAGTGGATACTTCATAGGTATATTTTATTATAAGTACATAGTAACGTTGTATAAAATTACAACCAAATCCATCCTGAGTGGATACTTCATAGGTATATTTTATTATAAGTACATAGTAACGTTGTATAAAATTACAACCAAATCCATCCTGAGTGGATACTTCATAGGTATATTTTATTATAAGTACATAGTAACGTTGTATAAAATTACAACCAAATCCATCCTGAGTGGATACTTCATAGGTATATTTTATTATAAGTACATAGTAAGGTTGTATAAAATTACAACCAAATCCATCCTGAGTGGATACTTCATAGGTATATTTTATTATAAGTACATAGTAACGTTGTATAAAATTACAACCAAATCCATCCTGAGTGGATACTTCATAGGTATATTATTATAGGTATAGCCTATAATAATATAAAACATTACTATCAAATCTGTCCTAACTGGATACTTTATAGGTATATTTTATTATAAGTACATAGTAACGTTGTATAAAATTACAACCAAATCCATCCTGAGTGGATACTTCATAGGTATATTATTATAGGTATAGCCTATAATAATATAAAACATTACTATCAAATCTGTCCTAACTGGATACTTTATAGGTATATTTTATTATAAGTACATAGTAACGTTGTATAAAATTACAACCAAATCCATCCTGAGTGGATACTTCATAGGTATATTATTATACGTATAGCCTATAATAATATAAAACATTACTATCAAATCTGTCCTAACTGGATACTTTATAGGTATATTTTATTATAAGTACATAGTAACGTTGTATAAAATTTCAACCAAATCCATCCTGAGTGGATACTTCATAGGTATATTTTATTATAAGTACATAGTAACGTTGTATAAAATTACAACCAAATCCATCCTGAGTGGATACTTCATAGGTATATTTTATTATAAGTACATAGTAACGTTGTATAAAATTACAACCAAATCCATCCTGAGTGGATACTTCATAGGTATATTTTATTATAAGTACATAGTAACGTTGTATAAAATTACAACCAAATCCATCCTGAGTGGATACTTCATAGGTATATTTTATTATAAGTACATAGTAAGGTTGTATAAAATTACAACCAAATCCATCCTGAGTGGATACTTCATAGGTATATTTTATTATAAGTACATAGTAACGTTGTATAAAATTACAACCAAATCCATCCTGAGTGGATACTTCATAGGTATATTATTATAGGTATAGCCTATAATAATATAAAACATTACTATCAAATCTGTCCTAACTGGATGCTTTATAGGTATATTTTATTATAAGTACATAGTAACGTTGTATAAAATTACAACCAAATCCATCCTGAGTGGATACTTCATAGGTATATTATTATAGGTATAGCCTATAATAATATAAAACATTACTATCAAATCTGTCCTAACTGGATACTTTATAGGTATATTTTATTAGAAGTACATAGTAACGTTGTATAAAATTACAACCAAATCCATCCTGAGTGGATACTTCATAGGTATATTATTATAGGTATAGCCTATAATAATATAAAACATTACTATCAAATCTGTCCTAACTGGATACTTTATAGGTATATTTTATTATAAGTACATAGTAACGTTGTATAAAATTACAACCAAATCCATCCTGAGTGGATACTTCATAGGTATATTTTATTATAAGTACATAGTAACGTTGTATAAAATTACAACCAAATCCATCCTGAGTGGATACTTCATAGGTATATTTTATTATAAGTACATAGTAACGTTGTATAAAATTACAACCAAATCCATCCTGAGTGGATACTTCATAGGTATATTTTATTATAAGTACATAGTAACGTTGTATAAAATTACAACCAAATCCATCCTGAGTGGATACTTCATAGGTATATTATTATAGGTATAGCCTATAATAATATAAAACATTACTATCAAATCTGTCCTAACTGGATGCTTTATAGGTATATTTTATTATAAGTACATAGTAACGTTGTATAAAATTACAACCAAATCCATCCTGAGTGGATACTTCATAGGTATATTATTATAGGTATAGCCTATAATAATATAAAACATTACTATCAAATCTGTCCTAACTGGATACTTTATAGGTATATTTTATTAGAAGTACATAGTAACGTTGTATAAAATTACAACCAAATCCATCCTGAGTGGATACTTCATAGGTATATTATTATAGGTATAGCCTATAATAATATAAAACATTACTATCAAATCTGTCCTAACTGGATACTTTATAGGTATATTTTATTATAAGTACATAGTAACGTTGTATAAAATTACAACCAAATCCATCCTGAGTGGATACTTCATAGGTATATTTTATTATAAGTACATAGTAACGTTGTATAAAATTACAACCAAATCCATCCTGAGTGGATACTTCATAGGTATATTTTATTATAAGTACATAGTAACGTTGTATAAAATTACAACCAAATCCATCCTGAGTGGATACTTCATAGGTATATTATTATAGGTATAGCCTATAATAATATAAAACATCACTATCAAATCTGTCCTAACTGGATGCTTTATAGGTATATTTTATTATAAGTACATAGTAACGTTGTATAAAATTACAACCAAATCCATCCTGAGTGGATACTTCATAGGTATATTATTATAGGTATAGCCTATAATAACATAAAACATTACTATCAAATCTGTCCTAACTGGATACTTTATAGGTATATTTTATTATAAGTACATAGTAACGTTGTATAAAATTACAACCAAATCCATCCTGAGTGGATACTTCATAGGTATATTTTATTATAAGTACATAGTAACGTTGTATAAAATTACAACCAAATCCATCCTGAGTGGATACTTCATAGGTATATTTTATTATAAGTACATAGTAACGTTGTATAAAATTACAACCAAATCCATCCTGAGTGGATACTTCATAGGTATATTTTATTATAAGTACATAGTAACGTTGTATAAAATTACAACCAAATCCATCCTGAGTGGATACTTCATAGGTATATTATTATAGGTATAGCCTATAATAATATAAAACATTACTATCAAATCTGTCCTAACTGGATGCTTTATAGGTATATTTTATTATAAGTACATAGTAACGTTGTATAAAATTACAACCAAATCCATCCTGAGTGGATACTTCATAGGTATATTATTATAGGTATAGCCTATAATAATATAAAACATTACTATCAAATCTGTCCTAACTGGATACTTTATAGGTATATTTTATTATAAGTACATAGTAACGTTGTATAAAATTACAACCAAATCCATCCTGAGTGGATACTTCATAGGTATATTATTATAGGTATAGCCTATAATAATATAAAACATTACTATCAAATCTGTCCTAACTGGATACTTTATAGGTATATTTTATTATAAGTACATAGTAACGTTGTATAAAATTACAACCAAATCCATCCTGAGTGGATACTTCATAGGTATATTATTATAGGTATAGCCTATAATAATATAAAACATTACTATCAAATCTGTCCTAACTGGATACTTTATAGGTATATTTTATTATAAGTACATAGTAACGTTGTATAAAATTTCAACCAAATCCATCCTGAGTGGATACTTCATAGGTATATTTTATTATAAGTACATAGTAACGTTGTATAAAATTACAACCAAATCCATCCTGAGTGGATACTTCATAGGTATATTTTATTATAAGTACATAGTAACGTTGTATAAAATTACAACCAAATCCATCCTGAGTGGATACTTCATAGGTATATTATTATAGGTATAGCCTATAATAATATAAAACATTACTATCAAATCTGTCCTAACTTTATACTTTATAGGTATATTTTATTATAAGTACATAGTAACGTTGTATAAAATTACAACCAAATCCATCCTGAGTGGATACTTCATAGGTATATTTTATTATAAGTACATAGTAACGTTGTATAAAATTACAACCAAATCCATCCTGAGTGGATACTTCATAGGTATATTTTATTATAAGTACATAGTAACGTTGTATAAAATTACAACCAAATCCATCCTGAGTGGATACTTCATAGGTATATTTTATTATAAGTACATAGTAAAGTTGTATAAAATTACAACCAAATCCATCCTGAGTGGATACTTCATAGGTATATTATTATAGGTATAGCCTATAATAATATAAAACATTACTATCAAATCTGTCCTAACTGGATACTTTATAGGTATATTTTATTATAAGTACATAGTAACGTTGTATAAAATTACAACCAAATCCATCCTGAGTGGATACTTCATAGGTATATTTTATTATAAGTACATAGTAACGTTGTATAAAATTACAACCAAATCCATCCTGAGTGGATACTTCATAGGTATATTTTATTATAAGTACATAGTAACGTTGTATAAAATTACAACCAAATCCATCCTGAGTGGATACTTCATAGGTATATTATTATAGGTATAGCCTATAATAATATAAAACATTACTATCAAATCTGTCCTAACTGGATGCTTTATAGGTATATTTTATTATAAGTACATAGTAACGTTGTATAAAATTACAACCAAATCCATCCTGAGTGGATACTTCATAGGTATATTATTATAGGTATAGCCTATAATAATATAAAACATTACTATCAAATCTGTCCTAACTGGATACTTTATAGGTATATTTTATTATAAGTACATAGTAACGTTGTATAAAATTACAACCAAATCCATCCTGAGTGGATACTTCATAGGTATATTATTATAGGTATAGCCTATAATAATATAAAACATTACTATCAAATCTGTCCTAACTGGATACTTTATAGGTATATTTTATTATAAGTACATAGTAACGTTGTATAAAATTACAACCAAATCCATCCTGAGTGGATACTTCATAGGTATATTATTATAGGTATAGCCTATAATAATATAAAACATTACTATCAAATCTGTCCTAACTGGATACTTTATAGGTATATTTTATTATAAGTACATAGTAACGTTGTATAAAATTTCAACCAAATCCATCCTGAGTGGATACTTCATAGGTATATTTTATTATAAGTACATAGTAACGTTGTATAAAATTACAACCAAATCCATCCTGAGTGGATACTTCATAGGTATATTTTATTATAAGTACATAGTAACGTTGTATAAAATTACAACCAAATCCATCCTGAGTGGATACTTCATAGGTATATTTTATTATAAGTACATAGTAACGTTGTATAAAATTACAACCAAATCCATCCTGAGTGGATACTTCATAGGTATATTTTATTATAAGTACATAGTAACGTTGTATAAAATTACAACCAAATCCATCCTGAGTGGATACTTCATAGGTATATTATTATAGGTATAGCCTATAATAATATAAAACATTACTATCAAATCTGTCCTAACTGGATGCTTTATAGGTATATTTTATTATAAGTACATAGTAACGTTGTATAAAATTACAACCAAATCCATCCTGAGTGGATACTTCATAGGTATATTATTATAGGTATAGCCTATAATAATATAAAACATTACTATCAAATCTGTCCTAACTGGATACTTTATAGGTATATTTTATTAGAAGTACATAGTAACGTTGTATAAAATTACAACCAAATCCATCCTGAGTGGATACTTCATAGGTATATTATTATAGGTATAGCCTATAATAATATAAAACATTACTATCAAATCTGTCCTAACTGGATACTTTATAGGTATATTTTATTATAAGTACATAGTAACGTTGTATAAAATTACAACCAAATCCATCCTGAGTGGATACTTCATAGGTATATTATTATAGGTATAGCCTATAATAATATAAAACATTACTATCAAATCTGTCCTAACTGGATACTTTATAGGTATATTTTATTATAAGTACATAGTAACGTTGTATAAAATTACAACCAAATCCATCCTGAGTGGATACTTCATAGGTATATTATTATAGGTATAGCCTATAATAATATAAAACATTACTATCAAATCTGTCCTAACTGGATACTTTATAGGTATATTTTATTATAAGTACATAGTAACGTTGTATAAAATTTCAACCAAATCCATCCTGAGTGGATACTTCATAGGTATATTTTATTATAAGTACATAGTAACGTTGTATAAAATTACAACCAAATCCATCCTGAGTGGATACTTCATAGGTATATTTTATTATAAGTACATAGTAACGTTGTATAAAATTACAACCAAATCCATCCTGAGTGGATACTTCATAGGTATATTTTATTATAAGTACATAGTAACGTTGTATAAAATTACAACCAAATCCATCCTGAGTGGATACTTCATAGGTATATTTTATTATAAGTACATAGTAACGTTGTATAAAATTACAACCAAATCCATCCTGAGTGGATACTTCATAGGTATATTTTATTATAAGTACATAGTAACGTTGTATAAAATTACAACCAAATCCATCCTGAGTGGATACTTCATAGGTATATTATTATAGGTATAGCCTATAATAATATAAAACATTACTATCAAATCTGTCCTAACTGGATGCTTTATAGGTATATTTTATTATAAGTACATAGTAACGTTGTATAAAATTACAACCAAATCCATCCTGAGTGGATACTTCATAGGTATATTATTATAGGTATAGCCTATAATAATATAAAACATTACTATCAAATCTGTCCTAACTGGATACTTTATAGGTATATTTTATTAGAAGTACATAGTAACGTTGTATAAAATTACAACCAAATCCATCCTGAGTGGATACTTCATAGGTATATTATTATAGGTATAGCCTATAATAATATTAAACATTACTATCAAATCTGTCCTAACTGGATACTTTATAGGTATATTTTATTATAAGTACATAGTAACGTTGTATAAAATTACAACCAAATCCATCCTGAGTGGATACTTCATAGGTATATTATTATAGGTATAGCCTATAATAATATAAAACATTACTATCAAATCTATCCTAACTGGATACTTTATAGGTATATTTTATTATAAGTACATAGTAACGTTGTATAAAATTTCAACCAAATCCATCCTGAGTGGATACTTCATAGGTATATTTTATTATAAGTACATAGTAACGTTGTATAAAATTACAACCAAATCCATCCTGAGTGGATACTTCATAGGTATATTTTATTATAAGTACATAGTAACGTTGTATAAAATTACAACCAAATCCATCCTGAGTGGATACTTCATAGGTATATTATTATAGGTATAGCCTATAATAATATAAAACATTACTATCAAATCTGTCCTAACTGGATACTTTATAGGTATATTTTATTATAAGTACATAGTAACGTTGTATAAAATTACAACCAAATCCATCCTGAGTGGATACTTCATAGGTATATTTTATTATAAGTACATAGTAACGTTGTATAAAATTACAACCAAATCCATCCTGAGTGGATACTTCATAGGTATATTTTATTATAAGTACATAGTAACGTTGTATAAAATTACAACTAAATCCATCCTGAGTGGATACTTAATAGGTATATTTTATTATAAGTACATAGTAACGTTGTATAAAATTACAACCAAATCCATCCTGAGTGGATACTTCATAGGTATATTTTATTATAAGTACATAGTAAAGTTGTATAAAATTACAACCAAATCCATCCTGAGTGGATACTTCATAGGTATATTATTATAGGTATAGCCTATAATAATATAAAACATTACTATCAAATCTGTCCTAACTGGATACTTTATAGGTATATTTTATTATAAGTACATAGTAACGTTGTATAAAATTACAACCAAATCCATCCTGAGTGGATACTTCATAGGTATATTTTATTATAAGTACATAGTAACGTTGTATAAAATTACAACCAAATCCATCCTGAGTGGATACTTCATAGGTATATTTTATTATAAGTACATAGTAACGTTGTATAAAATTACAACCAAATCCATCCTGAGTGGATACTTCATAGGTATATTATTATAGGTATAGCCTATAATAATATAAAACATTACTATCAAATCTGTCCTAACTGGATGCTTTATAGGTATATTTTATTATAAGTACATAGTAACGTTGTATAAAATTACAACCAAATCCATCCTGAGTGGATACTTCATAGGTATATTATTATAGGTATAGCCTATAATAATATAAAACATTACTATCAAATCTGTCCTAACTGGATACTTTATAGGTATATTTTATTATAATTACATAGTAACGTTGTATAAAATTACAACCAAATCCATCCTGAGTGGATACTTCATAGGTATATTATTATAGGTATAGCCTATAATAATATAAAACATTACTATCAAATCTGTCCTAACTGGATACTTTATAGGTATATTTTATTATAAGTACATAGTAACGTTGTATAAAATTACAACCAAATCCATCCTGAGTGGATACTTCATAGGTATATTATTATAGGTATAGCCTATAATAATATAAAACATTACTATCAAATCTGTCCTAACTGGATACTTTATAGGTATAATTTATTATAAGTACATAGTAACGTTGTATAAAATTTCAACCAAATCCATCCTGAGTGGATACTTCATAGGTATATTTTATTATAAGTACATAGTAACGTTGTATAAAATTACAACCAAATCCATCCTGAGTGGATACTTCATAGGTATATTTTATTATAAGTACATAGTAACGTTGTATAAAATTACAACCAAATCCATCCTGAGTGGATACTTCATAGGTATATTATTATAGGTATAGCCTATAATAATATAAAACATTACTATCAAATCTGTCCTAACTGGATACTTTATAGGTATATTTTATTATAAGTACATAGTAACGTTGTATAAAATTACAACCAAATCCATCCTGAGTGGATACTTCATAGGTATATTTTATTATAAGTACATAGTAACGTTGTATAAAATTACAACCAAATCCATCCTGAGTGGATACTTCATAGGTATATTTTATTATAAGTACATAGTAACGTTGTATAAAATTACAACCAAATCCATCCTGAGTGGATACTTCATAGGTATATTTTATTATAAGTACATAGTAACGTTGTATAAAATTACAACCAAATCCATCCTGAGTGGATACTTCATAGGTATATTTTATTATAAGTACATAGTAAAGTTGTATAAAATTACAACCAAATCCATCCTGAGTGGATACTTCATAGGTATATTATTATAGGTATAGCCTATAATAATATAAAACATTACTATCAAATCTGTCCTAACTGGATACTTTATAGGTATATTTTATTATAAGTACATAGTAACGTTGTATAAAATTACAACCAAATCCATCCTGAGTGGATACTTCATAGGTATATTATTACAGGTATAGCCTATAATAATATAAAACATTACTATCAAATCTGTCCTAACTGGATACTTCATAGGTATATTTTATTATAAGTACATAGTAACGTTGTATAAAATTACAACCAAATCCATCCTGAGTGGATACTTCATAGGTATATTATTATAGGTATAGCCTATAATAATATAAAACATTACTATCAAATCTGTCCTAACTGGATACTTCATAGGTATATTTTATTATAAGTACATAGTAACGTTGTATAAAATTACAACCAAATCCATCCTGAGTGGATACTTCATAGGTATATTATTATAGGTATAGCCTATAATAATATAAAACATTACACCAAATCTATCCTGAGTGGATACTTCATAGGTATATTTTATTATAAGTACATAGTAACGTTGTATAAAATTACAACCAAATCCATCCTGAGTGGATACTTCATAGGTATATTTTATTATAAGTACATAGTAACGTTGTATAAAATTACAACCAAATCCATCCTGAGTGGATACTTCATAAGTATATTATTATAGGTATAGCCTATAATAATATAAAACATTACACCAAATCTATCCTGAGTGGATACTTCATAGGTATATTAATATAGGTATAGCCTATAATAATATAAAACATTACACCAAATCTATCCTGAGTGGATACTTCATAGGTATATTATTATAGGTATAGCCTATAATAATATAAAACATTACACCAAATCTATCCTGAGTGGATACTTCATAGGTATATTATTACAGGTATAGCCTATAATAATATAAAACATTACACCAAATCTGTCCTAACTGGATACTTTATAGGTAGGCCTATATTCTTGTATATTCGTGTTGCTACTGTGCTCCCAAAACTAAGTTCCAACTAGAATGTGATTTTTGCTAGTTTCAAGGTAAAATAAATCACGGTATAAGATTGATTTTGTAAAGATTTTCGGTGACCGTGAAGGAGTGGGGATGGTATATTTTTTTTCAAAATTGTAATTATTTGGGATGTCAGCAAAAGTTTTATTATTATTATTATTTTTGCTATTAGTTACTGCATCGCCCAGTAAAACTTTTCGACCGAAATCGCTTACAAAACAATTAAATATAATTACAATAACGCTAGGTAAACGGAACAATTACCTATAATTACAATAACGCTAGCTAAACGGAACAATTACCTATAATTACAATAACGCTAGCTAATCGAAACAACTACCGTGAAGGAGTGGGGATGGTATATTTTTTTTCAAAATTGTAATTATTTGGGATGTCAGCAAAAGTTTTATTATTATTATTATTATTGCTATTAGTTACTGCATCGCCCAGTAAAACTTTTCGACCGAAATCGCTTACAAAACAATTAAATATAATTACAATAACGCTAGGTAAACGGAACAATTACCTATAATTACAATAACGCTAGCTAAACGGAACAATTACCTATAATTACAATAACGCTAGCTAATCGAAACAACTACATATAATTACAATAACGTTAGCTAAACGGAACAATGACCTATAATTACAATAACGCTAGCTAAACGAAACAACTAGCCTACCTATAATTACAATAGCGCTAGCTAAACGGAACAATTACCTATAATTACAATAACGTTAGCTAAACGGAACAATTACCTATAATTACAATAACGCTAGCTAATCGAAACAACTACATATAATTACAATAACGTTAGCTAAACGGAACAATGACCTATAATTACAATAACGCTAGCTAAACGAAACAACTAGTCTACCTATAATTACAATAACGCTAGCTAAACGGAACAATTACCTATAATTACAATAACGCTAGCTAATCGAAACAACTACATATAATTACAATAACGTTAGCTAAACGGAACAATGACCTATAATTACAATAACGCTAGCTAAACGAAACAACTAGCCTACCTATAATTACAATAACGCTAGCTAAACGGAACAATTACCTATAATTACAATAACGCTAGCTAATCGAAACAACTACATATAATTACAATAACGTTAGCTAAACGGAACCATGACCTATAATTACAATAACGCTAGCTAAACGAAACAACTAGCCTACCTATAATTACAATAACGCTAGCTAAACGGAACAATTACCTATAATTACAATAACGCTAGCTAAACGGAACCATGACCTATAATTACAATAACGCTAGCTAAACGGAACAATTACCTATAATTACAATAACGTTAGCTAAACGGAACAATTACCTATAATTACAATAACGCTAGCTAATCGAAACAACTACATATAATTACAATAACGTTAGCTAAACGGAACAATGACCTATAATTACAATAACGCTAGCTAAACGAAACAACTAGCCTACCTATAATTACAATAACGCTAGCTAAACGGAACAATTACCTATAATTACAATAACGTTAGCTAAACGGAACAATTACCTATAATTACAATAACGCTAGCTAAACGTTGTTCCGTTGATATTACACTTTTTGGAAAGCTAGTCCCAACTAAAATGTAAATTTTCCGCAGACATTCGTATTCTACTTATTGAAACGAGTAATTCAAAATTTAAAAAAATCTAAAAAACATTGGCAATAGGGCGCAATATTTACCCTTTTTAAATAAAAATAAATACGGTAGGCCTTATTATAAATAAACTTGTACTATATATTTTCTATAAAATGTAATTTTGTCGAGTTCTGCTACTTCTATCAGCTCAATAGCTTAGTTTATAATTTGCTCATAATTTAACACCTCAATTCACATCGGTTATGATGTATTATGTCTTGTTGGCGTAATTTTTTAGGTTGGGATAGGTTTGTTTGTAAAAAAAATAATTAGTTTACTAACAGGTTGCTGCTTTGAACGTTAGACTAAAGAATCTGTTTGTAACTAAATCCATTCTAACCGGATTCTGTGTTGCTTTATCGTCAAATATTTAGGCTATATGCCTATATTTAATATAAAAGGAAGTATAGGCCTCTGTTTTGTAAAGAAGCCTTTAAGTTTATATAATTAATTGTATGTGTTTTAAAATTAAGGTTGTTTGTATTTTTTTTTTAATCTGAACGACTATTTATGGCTTACAGCACCTGAAAGCACTAATTTTTTAATTAGAATGTATTTTTAGTAACAAATTTAAAAACAAAAAATCGAAGGTGGAGAAAACCCGGTATTTTTTTCAATTCATACTATTAGTTCACACTCTCTCTATATAGGCCTATATGTATCTTGTCAATCGTTAATAAATTACGTTTATTCATTCACTCAAGTCCAAATAGATTTTTTAAAACTTGTAATGGATGACACTTGATGTTAGTACAGTTTTTTCAAATAATAATTTATTACTTAAATTTAATAATGAATTAGTACTAGTTTTATATGCGAGAAAAACTTCACAAAAGGGCCAAGGTATGTAATATAGTTATTTTGGTCCAATTGGCTTTAAATAAGTAATAACATATGATTTCATAAAACAGCTGATTTTATGTTATATGTGGTAGAACAGCTATTTTAACGCATAGGTTATGTTACTTTATTTATATTAATTATAATTATTTAATAAAAAGTAACTAAAATAAATTTACAATGAAAATATTGGAAAACCCCCCAATACCACAAACATAATAAAAAATAACAAATAAAACAAGTTATTCAAGAATAAACCCTTATGTACATTTCGATGACCATGTCATCATCATCAGAGGGTCTTTTATGTTTGTTATTTTTTATTATTTTTGTGGTATTGGAGTTCTTTCCAATATTTTCATTGTAATATATTGTACCACTGTGCTCTTGATATTGTGTAAAATAAATTTGTTACTTGTTGACCTAATTAGGAATTTACTTTAAAGAAATGTTTCTTTATATTACTTGTTTTTTAAAAGATAATGTTATTTCATTAATTGCTCTAACGTCTAACAGCTCAATTTGCATTTTGCAATCGAAAATGTACAATCGGCTTCACTTTGTGTCGCCGAAATCAAAAAGTAATTAGTGTTCACGGGTGCTGCTCGCAAAGTATCGTGTCTGACCTCAGATAATTACGCGAGACTACTGTTTCGGAAGGCCGATACAAATGAGTTCGAACCTGATTAAAAGGCCGCCCTCCGGTGGGCGGTGTTTGGTGACAACACTGGTCGTTGATTAGTGTAACGTGTACACGTGACTGAGTAGCTGGCGCCAACGCGTTTCCTGTGATCGCTTTGCCGGCTCTTGCCGATGCAGTTTTAGCGCAATCTAATGAGATCGCCAGTAGTTTATCTCCTGATTTCTGCCCGTTCATACGCCTTATCTTCGGACGCAGCGTATTAGGCGCAGCACCTACGGATTTCCCATTGTAAAGGTGTATTGATGTTACCGTAGCGTTTCTCTTGAGCAGACATGCTTTCTTCAAACACAGATGACCACCTCCTGCTTGGATCAGGGATGACTGTACTCCCAACCAGGTAGCGGATGGACACCTCTGGTTCAGGTGAGCGACCTTGACCACACATCCTCTATTTCTCCATATTTCCATTACCAGAGGATCACTATGTCCTTTCCTTCCTCCGACCTAATACCACTACGCTTTTGGCATTTTTCTAAACAACGAATTTAAACCTCTTCATGTACCCCGATAGAGGTAATAGGGCCATCTATTCGACCCTGCACTATTGATGCAATGATTACTACCCTTGATTGATGCAATCAAGTAACTTACCTGTTACTGGTAGCTATAGGTCATAGCTACCAGTAACAGGTAAGTTACTTGATGTAACCATCTTGGATTCGCTGATTAAACTAATTTTAAAAATACTTAACTAAGTGAATACGTAATGGCTTACTTGCTGACGCGTTTACTTAACTAAGTGAATACGTAATTGCTTACTTGCTGACGCGTTTCAAAACATTCGATCCTTTTACGAAGTTAACCCTCTACTCCGGAGTAACAGGTAGTTTTATGTCACCACCATAAACCTACACATATTTAAAATCCTTCCCGTCCATATTCATCCGTCGTAGGCGGTAAGAGTCGTTCACAAAGTTGAGTTGCCTGTTGACTTTACCTCGTTCTTCTTCACCCAATAGATAACCCCACCCTTACCATTCGGGTTATCCTTAACGTATTTGCTACCTAATATCGGGCAATATAGATTAACAATAGGAGGTTTTAAAGGAATGTAGTGAACCTGAGCCAAATTAGTTTAGCATAAACATATCAGCACCTTACGTTATCTTGCCAGAGAAATAAACATAAGGAGACCGTCTTGCACTGGATGCTTCCAGTGGTCACTCGATTTTCCACACACCAAGTGGTGTATTATTTTCAAATAGGCCTACAGTTTATATGTGACTTTTAATAGAGTTTACATTATTTCATGAAAAAATTCTATAGGCTTTTTCGTGTCGACGAATTATTTTTAAAAAGTCTTCTTGTGCCGGTGACAATTATAAATCGTAAAATATTCGTTTTAAAATACATAACAAAACAAAGAATTCTGGGTCAAATATTGGTATTGAAACTATAGATAACAATGAATTAATTATAAGTACAACAAAATTGAAAATAATTTATATCGATCGCAAATGTAAACGATATTGCAATAGAAAATTATACCTGAAGATGTAGAAAGTAATCAAGAACGCGTAAAAAACACGATGTAGCCTACTTGAACAAAAAAAAATTACTTGATACATTTACGAGTCGAGTCGACTTTCAGAGCTATTAATAACGTAGTTACAAGCTATTAATTACGTAATTTACAAGCTTATTTAGAAGACTCGAAAAATCTTTTCAGTATTTCCTCCATATCTTTTAACAAACTCACCCAGCTAGTTACATTATAAGTTCGCCAAGACGTTACGTTATACGTTCGCCAAGTGATTACGTTATATGTTCGCCAAGTGGTTACGTTATAAGATCAGCACATGTTTAGGTCATAAGTTCATCAAGTGGTAAGGTTTTAATTTCGCCAAGTGGTTACGTCATAAGTTTGTCAAGTGGTTACATTATAAGTACAGCAAGGCATTACTTATTACGTTCGCCAAGTGGTACCGTCATACGTCCGTCAAGTGGTTACGTTATACATCCGGCAAGCCGTTACGTCATAAGTTCGTCAAGTGGTACCGTCATACGTCCGTCAAGTGGTTACGTTATACATCCGGCAAGCCGTTACGTCATAAGTTCGCCAAGTGGTACCGTCATACGTCCGTCAAGTGGTTACGTTATACATCCGGCAAGCCGTTACGTCATAAGTTCGCCAAGTGGTACCGTCATACGTCCGTCAAGTGGTTACGTTATACATCCGGCAAGCCGTTACGTCATAAGTTCGCCAAGTGGTACCGTCATACGTCCGTCAAGTGGTTACGTTATACATCCGGCAAGCCGTTACGTCATAAGTTCGCCAAGTGATTACGTTATACATCCGGCAAGCCGTTACGTCATAAGTTCGCCAAGTGGTTACGTCATAAATTCGGCAAGTGGTTACGTTATACATCCGGCAAGCCGTTACGTCATAAGTTCACCAAGTGGTTACGTCATAAGTTCGGCAAGTGGTTACGTTATACATCCGGCAAGCCGTTACGTCATAAGTTCACCAAGTGGTTACGTCATAAGTTCGACAGGTGGTTAAGTCATAAGTTCGCCAAGTGGTTAAGTCATACGTTCGGCAAGTAGTTACGTCATAAGTTCGCCAAGTGGTTACGTTATCCATCCGGCAAACCGTTACGTCATAAGTTCGCCAAGTGGTTACGTCATAAGTTCGACAGGTGGTTAAGTCATAAGTTCGCCAAGTGGTTAAGTCATACGTTCGGCAAGTGGTTAAGTCATACGTTCGGCAAGTAGTTGCGTCATAAGTTCGCCAAGTGGTTACGTCATAAGTTCGACAGGTGGTTAAGTCATAAGTTCGCCAAGTGGTTAAGTCATACGTTCGGCAAGTAGTTGCGTCATAAGTTCGCCAAGTGGTTACGTTATACATCCGGCAAGCCTTTACGTCATACGTTCTACCAAATGGTTAAATTTATAACTATTTGGAACTGAAAACGATCCGATAGTTCTTCTAAAGTAATTTGTTATTGTTACAGAGCATTTTCAATATTCCCGATGTAAAACCTGATCACGTGACAAGTTTTGTGGTGACATTTTGCAGTAATTGTTACTGGTCTGTGTCAAAGTTACTGTTGGATAAAATATACGCCATTGCTGTCTGAGCCACGTTTACTTGAAGGAAGTCTACTTTGATCCCTTCCCATTTAAAATTTTAAAAAATCTGAATACCTTAATCTGCTCTTGTACATCTACAATCTCATGTGAATGTTTTACACCGGGAGGGAGTAGGGATATCTTCAGCGATGCCACTCCGCAGTACCAAGTAGTAGTTACTTGTCTGTATGCTTCAGAGAGAACGTATGTTAGATCTTGAACGATCTGCAGAGATAAGACAGATGAGCACAGATGCGAGCCGTGTAATATTTTTAAACTATCAAATATACTTGTTTCTCTATTTTTTTCAAGTAGATTGATTACCCTTTATTTCTTACTGGAGACGTTTTCATCTTAAAAACCCTCCTCAATAAAACCCCACATTCGCTCCTGCTCTCGCTAGACCCCTGTTATAAACAATCATTTTCCAAGATCTGTAATTGAGATAAAAGGCTTTAAACAGTTGCAAGAAAGTAAAATAGTCTTTTGTTCTAAAACTGTTTACATCGTGTTCTAATATTAAACTGGAAGATCTCCAGCTTGAGATTCACATTTTCCAACAAGACGCGCAAACTTTAGACAAACACTTGTTCCGTGTATGAAGATAGACAGAACGCGAAACATGTTGGGCTGCTCAAAGACAAAGAGTCGGAAAGAGCGGGCGATTATTTTTACACGGTCACAAGGAATAGACAGGACGGATGACAGTTAAATTTAGCTTCCATGGGAAACCGGCCGTTTGTGTATTGCGTAAAAGCGCGGGTTATTTGCGCAACTATCCTCGTAAAAGGAGTCTGGTTTTGTGAGTCGAATTGGTGCAGCAGTTGGGAAAACTATTACGAGATGTAATATGGACGACCGTGGATATTTCGTAAACACACGCACCACGCACGCACGCACACACGCACACACACACACACACACACACACACACACACACACACACACACACACACGCACACTATAACGGTTACAAAAAGTGGAAACGTATAAAAGAGAGATTAAAAATTAAATTTTGAATAATTATTAAAAAAATAATTTCAAAATTGTTTTTTCTCAACTTAAAACCTAAAAGTAAAGTCATTTTGAAAGAGACGCGATGTAATTACCCAGTGACAAAAACCGCGTTTAATTGTGTCAAACGTCAATTTCCTTGTAGAAATGCCATCGACATTTCATTTTGATCAGCGGAAGAAATGTGAGAGAATTTATGTGAAAACATCGATAAATCGTACCAAAACAAAATTAGAGGAATTGAAGTGAAAACAGATAATATGTTCATAAAGAAGAAGGGAGAGGAATATGGAATTCCAGCCGTTGTAAGAAGTGCAGCATAAGGAATATCAAAAGCCACTAGCTGATGGGACGCTAACCAAGGCTAAGGCAGTCTGGAAACAACACGGAAGAAGGTACGATGTCAGGCTCATAATTGTTTTTAAACTGTGAGTGATAAATAGACAATGTGCGACTAAAGACAAGTGGTGACGCCAAAATGTAGAATTCGTGTTTTCCTGGAGTAAGTTTTAGGGATATACCCTCTATAACTGAACATTTTACTGTTGAAAGTGCTTTCTGTTTTCCAAATTAAAATAAAATGTGTAAAATTTTAGTAAAGCAAACTTTATAAATTTATTAGAGAAAAATTAGGCGAGGATAACGAACTTTAAACAACAGACTTTTTCAAATTTATATAAAAATACGATCAAATTAAAACAAAACTATCAAGACAAAGAACACATCCCGTGCGGCCAAACCAAAAAGGATCTATGTGGAGCGAGAGCGAGGAGCCGATGTGGGAAGAGAGTGAGAGGGAGATTCGATCCCCGGACCTAGGACAGACCGGGTTTAGGACCAAAACAGCGGACCGAGGACTCTTCAAAGGAAAGGATTCCTGTGGAAGTGGACTGTCAAACAAGTTAGCACTGTCTTTGGTTGTCTTTCAGTTTTTTAAATTTTGATTAATTAAATTTACTGGAGATTTTAAAATTTGTAAATCAATTTCAAGAAATAATATTTCAAATTCATATTTGTCTTATTTTCAAAGTAAATTTAAATATAAATAATCTAAAAGCACTCTAGAAAATTTTAATTCATTTTAAACCTTTTTAATGACTTCAATAAGGCGAAATTTACAAAGTAAACATAAATTTTAAAGATGGCTTCAACTGAAATTATTAAAGGAAATAAGTTGAAATGTAAAACAATACGAAAATTATTTCTTATTTGATATATGAACTAAATTTATAAGTCTGTTAGTATCACACTTAATGAGTACGCTGTCAATAATATTTCCCTTAGGTTTTACTTCTACCAATAGCTCGCGTTCTATGGATATGTGACTGTGATTGAGCCTTTGTTAACCAGTGGTATTTATTGAACATGGTTTAATCTTTTTCTCCAGCTAATACTCCTATATTTTCCAAACAAAAAACACCTCCTAAGAAAGTATCTTTTTAACCTGTGCAGCTCATTAACCGGTTACATTTTTTATAATAGCTATTTCAAAAATACCAGATAACTTTCAACCTGCTCTAATTTGGCAAGCCTGGAATAGGTATACCAATTTTTATACCTTTTTATCCTAAACACGTTAGAATAGAGGGAACTTCTAAAAGAATAATAATAATATACTCGCCATAACAAATGAAAATGGCCGCAAGTTTTATTTTATATCAATACTAATGTATAAATTAAAAGACTCCATGTGGCTCCTTTCAACAAATGTTGATTTTACCATCTGATACAAGGTCATGGCAAACTGGTAGCTACAGCTACAGTCTTTGCAATCAGGGTCCAACAGCCAACAGGGTTTTGCAGTTATTTCTAAATGGTTTTATAGGGCATGGCATTCAGGTATCATTTATTTCCCATCAAACCATTAAGTAACAGAACTCTACAATGGTCAGTAAACCACTTGTCAATACAAAAATGCCAGGAGAGTTTTATAAGTGTTTTAAACAGACAACTATTTGGCACTAAAACTTCAAGAAATACTTTTGTAAATATGGATGTCGCCAATTTATAAAATAAAATCATTAGATTTTATTTAAATGTGCTATCTAAATAATATCTTCGTTTTGAAACAAGTTATTTTTCTTTAATCTTGTAGTCCAGTATGTTAGGTGAATGTTAACTAAATGACAAAATCAATGATTACATAACAAATAATTATATAATACAACTACATACAGACCCAACAGAGAAATACCACAGAACCGTCAAAATACTAATTAATACATCCAAATACATTATCAGCAAAAACAAAAAAATACCACCTACAACAAATCCACCCTAAAGCACCTACCCTCGGCGCTCTTCCTAAAATTCACAAACCAAATGTCCCTGCCCGAGCCATCATCAACTACCAAAATTCCGCTGCACAAAAACTAGCAAAATACACGGACAAAATAATCAGATAATCTGTTAACTTGAACACAGAAACACACATAAAAAATAGAACAAACCTCATAAATAAAATATAAGACATAAACATACCACACAATTCAACACTTCTATCACTCGACATAACAAATATGTACACCAACATACCCATACCTGAAACGCTCAACATCCTAGAAACCCAATTAATACAGAACAACATACCTAAAACCCACGTTATCGAAATCCTAAACATCCTCCAAACCATCACCAAACAAAACTATTTCACCCACAACTCAAACTTCTATTCACAACCTGATGGCCTATCAGCAGTGTCCTAAGCGAAATTTTCCTACAACACATAGAAAACACCAAGATACTCGCAAACAATACACACGCACACAAAATTACTTACTGGCACAGATACGTCGATGATATCATAACACTATACAAAGGAAACACGAGACAATGCAAAAAAATCTCCACCTACACTAATAAAATACACCCAAAACTCCACTTCATATTAAGAGATTGAAACCAACCGTTCCCTAAACTTCCTCGAACTAACCATAACAAAAAGCCACAGACAAAAACACAGCTCATTTACAGGAAACCCATAACTACAGGCACAATTATTCACAACACCTCAAACCACCCTATCCAACACAAACATGCTGCCTTCAGATCCATGCTACATAAACTTAAAGATGTTCCAATGACTACAGAAAACATAAACAAAGAACTAGAAATCATTAAATATTTAGCATATGCAAATGGATACACCACAATAATAGACAAACTATGGCACAATATACAAAAAAAACACTAAAATTAACACTACAGACAAGGAAAATAAACACAACACAATACAATACATAAACAAAACATCAAACAAAATGCCCGCAAATTTCCAAAAACAGGATACAAAATGGTATACAAAGCTAATAACAATTTACAATACAAAATACAAAACGACACCAACAACAAAGATAAACTACAAGCACCAGACATATACAAACTAAAGTACGACAAATGTAACAAATTCTACATTGGACAAACAGGTCGCAGCTTTAAACAAAGAGTCGAGGAACACCAACTCAGCATTTTACAATCACATCAAAGAAACAGGACACAAATACACAGACACCATTTACCATAACCTAGAAATCTTGCACATCAACAAAAAAAACCACATCTCAACACACTAGAACAATATGAAATTTACAAAACATAAAGTACAAACATATTAAATGAATAAAAACAATACAAATCAACCATGCTGTTTGATACTATAAAAAACCTGCCTTTAAAACCATCACCGCTTAACCCAACAGCTTTAAGCAGATGACACTGATGAAGATCGCCACATAGAAATCGAAAACGTTCTGTCTCAGTAAGTTTTCACAAATTTACAAAATTTAACGTTCGGATAGTCATATACTAATGTTAAAGTGATTAAGTTATTGTTATTTACTGGTAAATCTTGTAGCTTCCATCAAATGGACATGTGTGAAAAATCGAAAATTGTCAACAAAATAGGATTTCCCCCTTGTAAAGCCATCCCTACCTGAACTTCTTAGATAACCTCTTAAAAACATGTTGCTATGAACTTAGTTAATTCGGAAAAAGAAATTGCAATATTTAGAAAAGACCATTGGTTCCCTTCAATATAAAGGTTGCAGTAAGAAATCATGCTGGAATTATTTTGGTCAAGTAGATGCATGTGTAGTCCCTATTGTGTCTGTGTTTATACAACCAGTAAAACTGGCAAGAGGTGCTGTCATATTAAAAAATCATCTAAACATTTAAATTCAACTGTATTTTTCAATTCCTTCCTTTTATTATTTCACACACTCCTTATATATATATCTTGTACACATGTTCAATCATTAATAAAATACTTCTTTGTTCATCCACTCAAGTTCAAATACATTTTTTTTTAACTTGTAGTGGATCACCCTTGATGGTTATCACTCTAATCAAAAAATTGGAAATGTAAAGAATACAGACCAAAGTTAGATATATAACAACTAAATGAACTAAATAATGTATAAGAAAAAAAATAACAATCTTAAAAACATCTGGCATGATACCAAGAACACTGAAAACGTTGATGACTAATGGAATAACAAAGAATTTCCATTATTAAAACTAGAAGACAGCCCAGCTCCAAAATGAACACATAAATGGACAACAGATGGATCCTGAACATGATGGAAGAAAGAAGAACTTACAACAAATTAAAATGTAGGAACATATGTAGAACAAGATCAACCAATTAAAAAACCAAAAGGAAATTTTTAGCAGGAAACTTCAAAGGAATAGAAGAATATAAAAGAAGTAGCTTCTTTATATAGAATATAGAAGAAGGTAGCTTCAGTAAACTCAAAAATATTGAAGAAATAAACAAAATCAAAAGAAAAAATCAAGCTTTCACTTTAAAAGACAAAAAAAGGGTAAAGTTAATTGACATATATAGTAACCTAAAAAGATGTACTGAGCGCATATTTTCAAGATGAAATCATTAATGAACAGGCGTGAACTTTTAAATAGAAACAAAGAGTATGTCATTAAAAAAGGTAAGCCTGTCTGGATGAGGTCCAGTAGAACTACTGAATGACAGTTGGTAAACTTGAATGACAATGACACAATGGTGTTGTTGTCGTGTGACAAGTGCAATAAAAACAATAAAATAAAAAACAGAAAAAAAGTGTTCAGAGAAAGGTAGAGAGAGCACAGTTACAAGGGTCCACAGTTACTGCACTGGCCACATCTGCAGCTTTGTCCGTATAAAGGATCTCCCCAGAACAGTTTAAGTCAATTTTAAATAGTGCTGCAATGATGGACGGGCAGTTTAAGAGGTGATCGGGATTAAGCAGTATCCCTGAGCAGTGTCTACATTCAGGGTATGTTCTTGATCAATCAGGTAAGATTTTCATGTCTTTGAGGTGCATTGTCCTCAGTCTGGCAATTGTTTTTGTTATTTCCCTGTCGAAGTTAAGCTCGGGAAGTGATAATTTTCTTCGGTTGTTATGGCAGAGCTTCTGTTTTCCAACGGCATTGACGTCGGAAGATGTAATCACGGGGGCTGTTTCGATGGGCCTCGCTTCCTTGGCCAGAGAATCGGCCTCTTCGTTCCCTTTGATGTCGACGTATGCCGGGATTCATTGAAGCGTACAAAGCTTCTTCTTTTCCTCAATTAAGGACAGGAGGGTATTGATCTTTTGGGCGAGGTTTGTATTTCCTTTTTAGAGGGCCTGAAGAGAAGAATGGTAAACTTTATTTAATACAATCTACAAAACAGGTGGCTGTCATCAAAATTTGAAACACTCAAAAAAAATAATACAAAGGAATGTTCAGAACATAAGACCATAGTATAATGAGTCACATATTAAAAGTGTTCCTGAATATAATCCATTAAATAACATTAACAAGCTTGAAGGAATAAATGACACAATTGGGATTCAGATCGAGAACACAAGAGGTTCTGTTTGGTAGAAATTAATTACAAATGTGTTAAAATATAGACCTAGATCTTTTTGTGTGTTTCATAGATTTTGGAGCTTTTGATAAAGTTCAACAAAAAAACATCAAAAAGCATTTCTTCTCAAATGCAAAAACATTCACAGCTACTAAGACATTAATATAACAAAACTATACTGGAACCAGATAACAAGAGTTAAAGATGACAATGAATTAACCAAAGAAATTAAGATTGCCAGAGTTTTCACTAAGGATGTCTTCTATTGCTCCTCCTATTGTTTAGAAAAGCCATATGTCAAGAAGCCTTCCTAGTAGTAAATGCTATTATGGAGTAGTTATTAATACAATTTCCTTGTAATCATCTTGAATTCACTGATTAAACTATAATTAAATAATAAGTAGCTATAAAAAGCTACATAAAAGGAACAATTGTTTCGAAACACGTCAGCAAGTAAGCTCTCAAACTTAATTACGTATTATTCAATTATAGTATTAATAAAATATGTTATGCTGATGACACTATTGGTGGCAGGAGACTTAAGGTATACAGTATTTGCTTAAAAAAGTATACAATCAGTAATAATTACGGTCTGAAACTTAATCTTAAAAAGACAAAATTGCTTGTAATAGCAAAGAAGCCAAATACTGGATCATGCTCGTTTAGCAATAGCATCTAATAAAGTCACTTCATCAAATATCTGGGGGCATTAATCACTGAAATTAACAACCAAACTAAAGAAATTAAAGCAAATGTAAAAATAGCTATAAAAAAGGGAAAAATTAGACCATCTGGGCTTTATAAGGATAGGAGAAAATACTCACTACTGCAACTCAGTTTAAAGCAAGATAGAGGAATCGGAAGCATTTGGCCTGATTGCATAATCTAAGAGAATGGTTTGGCTGTATGGCAAGAACTGCAGTTAATACAGTATAAAATACAAATAATTTTCTAACTCTGATAGATGGAACTAGAAATTGAGTTTATTTAATCAATTTGTACAGATCTGAATTTTCTTCAAATTTTAAAAACAAGTTCTACTAGTCTTAAAAATGTTTGTTACTCATTTTACATTTACTGTGTCAAACATAAAGAAAGGGGCATTTGCCACATTTATTTTATCCCTAACATCACAAATTAAGATACAATTCTAAGGGCCTATTTTATCCAAATGCTGGTTCATTCTAGTTTAGCAATATTTCAAGTCACTTCATCAGATATCTAGGGGCGTGGACCAATGAAGTTAATAGCCTAAAAAGGAAATTAGAGCAAAAGTAGAAATAGCTATAAAAAGGCTAAAACTTGATTATCTGGGCTTTATAAGGATAGGAGAAAATTACTCACTACTGCAAGGCAAGATCAGAGCAATGACAACTATTTGACCTGATTGCCAAGCCTATGAGAATGGTACAATTGTAGCTCAGCAGAACTGATTAGAGCTGCAGTTGAGTAAACAAAACCAATAACTTTTATAACTCTTATAGATGGAACTAGAAATTGAGTTTATTTACATCGATTTGCTCAGACTTAAATTTTCTTCAAATTTTAAAAACAAGTTCTACAAGTCTCAAAACATTTTGTTTGTTATTCATTTTATATTGTGCCAAACATAAAAAAGAGGCATTTACCACATTTATTTTATCCCTAACATCACAAATTAAGATACAATTCTAGGACCTATTTGATTTATTTTCACCAGTCATAAACTACTATCAAATGTTTCATTATAATGTAATATCGAAAAAGAAGTTGAAATCGGGGCAAAAATATTTACCAAAGGTCATCTGCAGACATTTTTATATATAGAATTATCTCCCCAAGTTTTCCATTTCTTTACGAATCACCCTACCTTGACTCGTGAAGCCAGAGTTACAAATCCAGGATACCCAAAATTTTTTTAATACTATTTACTTAACACATAAGCTGTTGGTGGGTTTTGTTTGAGTATTCACCACATTTCAATATTTAGTTATTTTCTTTCGATATTTAAAATTTTGTCTCCCTATAATACAATCCTAAAAACAAGTTTTAGTAAGTCCAATACATTAAAACTTTTTAAGCGCATACTTCTAGTAATTATGACCCATATACAGACTATGTTAATGAATTTGAGTGAGGTAGTCACATTAAAGACTGACTTCACCCCTACAGATGATTCAATATTAGATAGTGATTTAAGAAGACACAGAGATATCTCCCCTAAACTGCAAAAGTAATTGATTTTTGTAAATATTTAAATCATAAAATCATCGTGGTCATGGTCAATGAAACCAACAGCAATACTGTGCAGCTACTGAGCAAGACAAGGTTGGATTGGAGAAGTAGACTGTAGCAAATACAGGCTTACCAATCCAAATGAAATGATTTAAGTTTTTAGACTTGTTATGAGGTTTTGGTGCTAATGTCACAACTGTCAAAACTAGTGGCCAAACAATACAATATACAAACATTTGTTGTAAATAAAATAGGATTTTAAATAAAATGGCATTTTAATAATGATTGTCCCAGAAAGGAAAAAATTTCTCCCTCAACTTTTTGAAGGATTAGTTTAAGATGAAAAAACTGTAAGTGAAGACGTCATTTGCAGGTGAAAGTATCTTTCAGAGGACAGTTCATCTTTCTGTAAACAAAACCCACAAGTACTGTCTATCAGCCAGAACCAAGGCGACTTGTGAGGGGTGTGGGGAGGTATGTTCTGAAAACCCAATCTACTTAACATCCCCTCCACCACCATAGCCTTGCCTCTCGCATAGTACTAGCCCAGTCACAAACATTCGCCTGAAGTGTTTAGTTGATATTATGCCTGTAGGTTTGCGTTTGCCTGTGTTGTGTAATCTTATATCATAAGAAGCCATGTTAAATTAGGCTAAGAAATACATGTAAAAAAAATCTCCATTTAGTAAGTTTGGCACCTATTTAAAATCCATATATATACATATTATTTTAAACTCTTCTCAAAAGTATTGACATAAAATTAAAAAAGTAGTAAAATATGATAAATACAACTGTTTTTGGTTTTTGACCCCTAAAAAGGTGATTGTAAATAAATACACAATACAAATTGGATTAGTAGTTTTTGCTGTAGGTTGGAATAAGGACAAACATTTTGTAAACAACTTTTTTGGGCTCAGGGAACCTCTAAATGGATATTTCCACTTACATCTCAAAATCGATCATTTTTTTTACAACCACAATACTTTGTAATATGTCTCTGTAATATAGTATATGTGAGAATGTAAAACTACCACCTTTGGTTGAAAATTTCATCAAGGTTAGTGTGTTATATAATCTCTTAGACAATTTAATTAGGTTTAAGATTAATTAATTGACAGTGTCATACCACGGGCTAAAAGTGAGCAGGTGGGAGGGGATTTGTTTTTACAATTCCAAAGAGGGTAGTACACCAACAACTGGGCCAAATGAGGGGGTTCGTCACAGCATTCCTTCAAGCTCGGTTCTCCTGACAGATGTACTGTATGGGATAAAGGTACTCAAAATTAGTGATACTACTGGTTAAACGTCTACATATGAGCAGGAACTTAGCATTATCAATTGCTATGATTATAATAACAGATTATGTGGACAAAGACTGCACATGGATAATTTCTACAGCTCTGTGAAATTATCCCACATGCTCTTTACAAAGACCTATTTTGCTGGAAGTGTTACCAGTATCAGAGATTGGTACCATCAGAAAAAAACAATCCCATATACTTTCAACAACACAGCGTAAGAGTGAAATGAACTGCCTAGAACGCCCCAGTGGTTCAATAAGAGAGGTTAGGATGAAGTCCCCAAAACATTCAGTTTAATATATCAACACAGTGTAAAGCTATTTTTGAGCTTCTGGTCATTGTTAAGTATAAGGTGAAGATAGGATAATTGATGTTTCAGACAAGATAACATCCTACAGCACTTCTATCAGAAAAAACATGAGGTGTTACTATAAAGTGGCTGAAGTATTTCTCTTAGAAACAGCTAACAATGCCTGGCTAACCTATAACATCGTTGCAAGGCTGACTGATCAGAGTAAAAAAAACGTGTACAAATTTTAGAAATGAAGATCAGGCAAGTTGAACTTGTGAAACAAGTTTAAGACGTTGCTACCTGCATTGGTGAAGGGAAAAAAGTGCAAAATTTTTTTCCTAAACAGGAAACAATCTGACAAAAATCTTCAGTTTACTATGTTATGTAAAATAGGTTTAGAAAAACCATGCCTCTGTAAAGACCGTTTCAAAAAATACACTAGGATGAACCTTTGTCAGAGTTTCTAGAAACTTTTTGTAAAATAAAATGTTTTAAAACCTGACTGGTGTTTTAATTATATAATTCAGAATGATGCAATAGAATTCATGTATTATATTAATTTTTCACACCGAGAACAGAATAGTGCTGACCTGATGAACAATACAATTATATATTAATAATTATCTTTTAAAACATAATTCTACAGTAGTTTAAAATAAGTTCTTACTTAATTCAAAATCTTTCAATTTTTATTCACTTTGGTAAATAATAATAGTTCACTCATAACCTCATTACACACTAGAATATTACAGACTAATTTTGATGATGTCGTCTATCAGTCATACCATTAAAATATTGTTTTATATCCTACTCATGCTACGAGAATTATAATTTGTGAAGATTATTTTTGTTATTCATTAAGGGTATTACTTTCACTGATAATTTATGAAATTTTCATCAGGTACCATGTTCAAAATAGTGTTCAGGATTGGATTCACTCACAAGGTTTAAGTTGTATCTTAAAAAAACGAAATATTTCTAAGAATTTCATTAATAACGCTTTAGAAGTTTATTATTAAAGTTAATTTATAACATAATACTCCTAATTTACCTATTATAAAAATTTTCATGTTTAGTTTCCCAAAATTCCGTAGCAAATGTTAATTGATGCATGTTGGGACAAGAAGTACCTACCATTTTCAACACCAACAAAATAAAGATATTAAGAAACTATACAATATTCTTATTGCAACTTTAAAAGTTATAAAATTTAATGCCAACTTATTTAGTTTAAGAAACATTGAATATGTTTATAACACAAACTAACTTCATGTCAAATTACAAAAAGGGTCATGAACAGTTTCTTCAATTGAAATTAACACCAATGAAATAAAAACCAAATTTATATAAAAAGGGTATTGTTGTTCACCCTTTATTGAGCCCAGACAGGTTAATATCTGGATTTAGAATTCTTAGTCTACTGAGCAATATTTTGGTTATTACACAGTAAATAAAAAGCATAAATTCCAAGATTTACACAAAACGTGGAACTAGAAATGTATTTAAACTCAAGTAACCAGCCTAAACATTTCAGCTTTTATGAAAATGTCAGAAAACAAGCAAAATCATAACAGAAAGGTGCATTTTTAAAGGAAATTTATAGTGAACCTATTGCATAGTGCAATGAAGCATTTGAAAGAACAAAATAACATTATACACTCTTAACATATTATAAAAATCTAAAAAGATTTAAACATTTTTGTAAATGTTTAATATTATTCCATAACTATTATTAGTATACAAAAAATTAAAAACATGTTTCAGGCCATTTGACTAGACATGAAATGACCCCAGAAATGTCCATATACCTAAATGGAATAAAAGAAAAAGGAAGTATTCTTAATCTTTCTATTACTATATTTACTTATAATCCTGAGTAAAAAATTTTAAATGGCAGAAAAATTAACATATAAAAAAGAGCATAAGCAAACTAGAATTGATATTAGGAAGTCTGCTCAACCCATTTGCTTCCTACGAAATATGGACATTAGTTCTTTTAGATTAATTTCCAGTGTTGCTTTAAGAAACCATATTGGTTGAATGTTTAATTTGCTTGGCCCTTGTTAATGCGTAATCATCTCTGTTACAGGTAAGCATGCACAAGTTTCTTATGTCTAAGCAGTATTTTTTTAAAATTTTAGAAACATAATTCAAATGGGATAACAACAAATTAACTTGTGCCACTAGATCCCTCACACGGCAAATAATTTCATTGACAATGGGTTAAACAAAATTACTTTAGACTGATGCATTATATTGAATATAAAAAGCTGCAGAATAATAATCCAAACGTTTCTAAAAGAAACTTGATACACTTGGAACACTCATGCTATTAGATTGAATCTAACATATTGTTCTGAAAGAATTATTTTATCTCTTTGTTGTATGCGAGTTAGCTTCTAAATATCTTTTCTTGAGAATGTTGGCAGGTGTCGCTCAAGTTAGGAGCAACCCAAGGACACAAGTAATTGTCCAACTGTTAATACTCTAGTTTTTCTATCTGTAATTTTACAAATAAATATGCCATAAATGTATTTAATAGGTTGTTTTTATATCAATAAACAAGTTTAAAGCTCACTATAAACTATACAATTGAAATATATAATTTCAACTCATTAATAACAATTATACAAATGTTAGGTTTGCCATAACAGCATGAGTCATCACGGAAGGTTCCAAAGCACAAGTAAACCCAAGTTAATAGTAATAAAAATTGAATTTATCACCATAAATATACTACAGTAATTATTACATAGGAGAATTAAAACAACAAATTTTAGCAACTTTTTTTCAAGTAGTACACATTACAATTTCTTTTCTACTTTAATAATTACAAATTTATTAAAAACTTTTACATAAAAAATATACAACAAATTTAAAGAATTAACGATCACGATTATTTAACACAGATACAACGAAACAAAATACAATATTGTTTATATATTTTTAGGTTAGTTTTGGTTGGTTAAGATTATTTAGATTTTTTGGACTAGGAGACTGACAGACTTACCTTGGTAAGAGTCCACTCTGTAGTCTTGAAATAGAAACACATAAAAGCACTTAAACAATGATATATTTCAACCACACAGTGGTCTTTGTCAATCGAAGAGAAAACACAAAAAGAAATATGAGAGAATGAAATAAAATAATTGTAATCACAGATTGTGTAGAGTAGAAATCAGATGTCACAGATTAAAGATATATATATTGTTTCCATGAACATATGAGTGATTATAGTTTATATAAGTCTGTCAGGGGAAAAGAGATAAGGCTATTTGGAAAAAAATGATTTATCTGATGTTGAGGTTAGGGGATTCTCTGGACTTGGTATACCACTGGTATGATATGGGCTCCTTCCCATGTAATAGACCTAGATGCAAGACGTGTCCAATACACCCCTCAGCAAATAGTTTAAACAGCCAAACAACAAAAATGGTCTTCAAAATACAGGGTCATCATAATTGTACATCGAAAAATGTCATATACCAGCTACAATGTAAACTTTGCTCAGCACAGTACATAGGATGGTCTGAATATCAGAATGAATAGCCACAGACATAATGTTAAAATTATGAATATGGATAGACCAACAGCTCAACATGCTGCGAGTCACAACATCACAACTTTTGATGACTGCTATACCACAAAAATAATTAAATCACTCCCCTCTGATTGCAATCCCTCAGAACTGAGAAGGTGGGAACTATCATACCAGTGGTATACCAAGTCCAGAGAATCCCCTAACCTCAACATCAGATAAATCCATTTTTCCCCCCCCCCCCAAATAACCTTATCTCTTTTCCCCTGACAGACTTATATAAACTATAATCACTCATATGTTCATGGAAACAATATATATATCTTTAATCTGTGCATCTGATTTCTACTCTACACAATCTGTGATTACAATTATTTTATTTCATTCTCTCATATTTCTTTTTGTGTTTTCTCTTCGATTGACAAAGACCACTGTGTGGTTGAAATATATCATTGTTTAAGTGCTTTTATGTGTTTCTATTTCAAGACTACAGAGTGGACTCTTACCAAGGTAAGTCTGTCAGTCTCCTAGTCCAAAAAATCAAAATACAATATTGGTTACACATAATAAAAATGTTGTATTAAAAAAAAATACAAACACTATGCTAACCAAAAAATATAAATTACTTAAAAATTATTTAAACTTAAACAATTGCAGAAGATAATTAATAATAAAGTAATAAATAATAATAGCTTCTATAAAACGTTGTGCTGACACCCCCTCCATTGGTTCACAATTACTTAAAATGCAGGTTGTAAACTATTACCATTAGTACCAATGATGTGCCCAATTACCCATTTCCACCACTAGTCATTTTGAATTTGTTTCACGCCAGTTTCCTCAACCACTTTATGAAGTATCTGAACCATAATAACAACAGTTTCATCAATATTAGCAATTACCCACTACCAATTAGTAAACAAGGGATTTTTAGATATTAAATGCTATTAGAAAAAAATCCTAAAACTATATTTATTAAATATAAGATAAATACAAGATAGAAGCTTCAGGTAACCTAAATTTGGATTCATATTCAGCCATGAAACTAGTAAATTTCTGCTTATTTACTGTCCTCACGATTAGCAGAATCTTATATTTATTAGACTAATTCGGTTTCATACAAATTAATTGGACAATGGCAGTGTAATGTTAACAGTTGAAATCCTATAAAATATTTTGTTGACTCCAGTATTTCTGATTCTTGTTCCAGAGAGAAAATTCACAGATATCATAAGGAGGTGTAAAAAGTTGACTGCATCATGCTTTCTCCTGCAGTTTCAACTTTATACACATATCTAGGCAAAAGAATCACACCATTAGCTATTTCATATATTACTCAAGTGATAGACAAATGGTCAATCAATACAATAAAATTATAAATAATGTTAAATATTTCTACCAATAACTATAAACGAGAAAGTGCTTCAAATTAAAGCACTTTCAGATCTGCTGCTCTTCAAATACAAAGACTATCTTTTACCTATGGGTTCATCAATTTTTTCAACCCTTCTGTTTTACATACATGATGTACCAGTTTTGTAACCCGTAGCAGAAAAATATTAGAAATTGTATAAAAAATTAGTTAAAAAATATTAGTCATAAAAAAATTTATTCATAACATTTTAGACCAAGTGCAATACTTTATGTGAATTTTTATTGTGGCACAATGTGACATCTCAGTGCCCTGTAATACAGTCATTTTTCTCAAGGCTAAAATAACTTAATAATTTTAAAATCTGTTACTTAATAGTTGAGAAAAGTAAGCTACAAACCAATAGTTCACTTACCTGAAACAAATTACTATGTAAAAATTAGCTGACATAATATTCATGAAAACACAACTGTTTAAAGTATACATATTTCTATATTTCACCACCGTTTCTATTGACCATGCTCCTGAGTTACCAGCTCAAGAGAGTATCTACGGATTAAATATACACACTGCTTTAACATGGTCACAGCTAATACTAACACAAAATAATTACATTTCAATAAGTAAGAATAAAAGAAAACTAAACCATGTTGAGTAAGTAGGAGAGTTGAGGGTAGTTACAAAAGGTTAAACTAAAATAAAATGAAACATTGTTCATGGAATGAAATAAATGCATTTTAATAACAATTTTATAGAACTTACAAAAGCTTTTTAACAGTCACCTACTACAGTACATACTATCTCCATACATTCATAACTCAAAAATTAAGAAAAGACAGAATGTGAACAAATCAAAGAATGCATTTTTCTTCCGAAAAAAAAGTAAAAAAAGTATATATATTAAATTGGTAACAATTTAAAAAAAAATCTAACAGAACTATCATTAACAACTTCAGACTTATAATGAGCTAACAATCTAACTACACATTATCTTGTCCACCAACGTCACTTCCAAGGAGAGGTACAATGATGCTTTAAGTTTTTGTGCCTTCATATTGTAAGACATGTTCCAAGCAATTCTAGTCTTACAAAAGCTCATACAACTAGTCTTATAAGTCGTACAAAAAACATCACTTTGAACACGTTTAACTTGTAACGTTTAATCATGTTGATTTTACATCATCCCACCCATGCCTCCCATTCCACCCATACCGCCCATGCCTCCCATACCTCCTGGTACTGGACTGTCTTCCTTTGGTAATTCTGTTACTACGGCTTCTGCAGTAGTCAACAATGATGCAACACCCGCAGCATCTGTAAGTGCAGTTCTGACAACCTAAAGAAAAAAACAATTTTTTAAACTTTAATAAAAGCTACTGAAAATTGTAATTTGGAATTATTAGTAAAATTTGAAGTTATATACAAACATAATTAGTTCAACTCAAGTCTATATGCTATACAAATTAATTCAAAACAGTATGTCAATTAAATTTTGTAATTAATAGTAAAAAGAAATATATAATCACCATTATTAGGGAGCAAAATAATCAGTACAAAAAAGCAATTGAACTAATGCCTAAATAACAAGGTTTACTTAATAACTATATCATTTGCTATTATAATTTGTTTTAGTTTAAGACTTTTTAAATTAGGCTTGCTAGGCATGTTTTTTAATTTCTAAATTCATCATACCTTTTTAACATATAATCATTTAATATTCAATCTGACCCATAGTGCAACGACAAACACAACCTTTAGTATAAAAGCTAAGCCTCTGAACAAAGTGATTGTTGTTTATCAGTGTTGTAATTCTGTGGGCTAATCTTTGTTTACCAGCTTACCTTTTTTTCTCTTTGTTTACAAAGGTAAAACAACAACTTAAAATCACTGTTCAGCTTCCCCAGGTAATAAGCTGACAGTCCGAAAAAGCGTTTTGACACTTATCAAAAAGTATTTAAATGTGTTATTTAGGATTCGCGTCAGGTTTAATACAACAATTATGATGTCATTAATGTAAATGTGTTACAAGTAAATGAATGATAGTTCGGTTTGTAAATATTTTGTATATAAAACGAAAGTGTTAACATATTTTATCTATTATGTAACAATATCTATAGTGTAGACAAGACATTCCCAATGCCTCCATTCCAATAAACGATACTCAGGCAATTAGTGTCATATCTAATTCCTCAGTCCAATGCTACAATTATAATGTCATCAATGGCGCCCATTACAGACCGAAACTAACTTGTATTCATTATTACTCGAATTACTGCCGATAATGTTAGTTAAATTTACAAATATAAATTCAGTTGCTATGGGTATGGGTAGAACAGATCCCAGCCATGCCTCACATCATAGTACATTCATTACTAGTTTACTTTTATTAAATACATGTTCTTGTTAAAAAATAGCCCATTATTTCAATTTATGACCTTAAAATGTTTTATTTGTTTAGTTTTTCAACTTAATTTCATGTTAAAAACAAAACATTTTAAAAATATGAACTACAGAAAACAGTATAAACAAATTGCTGATCTAACATTAGAACTTCAGTTACAGTTTAGTACTGAGGCCAATCAGAATTACTGAGTTTTTTAATTCATCGAAAGCCTAAAGCTTCCTCAATATTAGCATGGCAAAACATCATTTTGGCCATTGTAATAATCCTCCTATTAAGTTAGTTTAGAGGATAGCAGAATGGTTTACAACAGTATTTAGCTGAAACTTAATACTGTTCATAAACTGAATATAAATCAGAAGAAAGTTACTTATAAGTAAAGGACTTACGACATACATGCAGAAATGTTGTTATTCAATATTTTGTTAATTTACTGGAATACAGTCTTATGATCTCCACCTTCCTCCCTCTTTCACACACACAACACAGATTTGAGATTTTTTGGAACTATATAGGATGTTGACATTGACAGTCTTACAACAGATTCGACTACTACAATTATAAATTCAGTTACTATGGTAGGACAGATCCTATCTATCCCCACACATGCTAACTCAAATCATAGTAAACATCCATTACTAATTTTTACTCTCATTGAATATATCTCTTATTAAAAAAACTTCTCATTAACTGAATTTGTTCTTATAAAATGAGTTTATTAATCTTATAACTCTTATGGTTTAAAATCATTTTCTTGTTAAAAACACACAAAAATACCAACTACTTGGAACAGCTTGAACAAAACGCGCATTTAACTTTATTTACACCTCATTTACAAACAGTTTAACACTGTGGCCAATCAGAATTACTAAGTTTTTTAATTCATCGAAAGCCTAAATAAAGCTTCCTAAATATTAGCATGGCAAAACATCATTTTGGCCATTGTAATAATCCTCCTATTAAATTAGTTTAGAGGATAGCAGAATGGTTTACAACAGTTTTTAGCTGAAACTTAGTACTGAATTTGTTCTTATAAAATGAGTTTATTAATCTTATAACTCTTATGGTTTAAAATCATTTTCTTGTTAAAAACACACAAAAATACCAACTACTTGGAACAGCTTGAACAAAACGCGCATTTAACTTTATTTACACCTCATTTACAAACAGTTTAGTACTGTGGCCAATCAGAATTACTGAGTTTTTTAATTCATCGAAAGCCTAAAGCTTCCTCAATATTAGCATGGCAAAACATCATTTTGGCCATTGTAATAATCTTCCCCTTAAATTACTTTAGAGTATACCAGGATGATTGACAACAGTTATTAGCTGAAACTTAATATGGTTTATAAACTGAATAAAAGTCACTAGAAAGTAACTTATATATAAAAGACAACTTACACAAGTTTATGCAGAAAGTTATTAGTCAACATTGGTAACACGCACAAGATTTGAGATTTACTATATAGATGACGGACACTCACCTTGGAATAGATCTGACTATTAACAGGATAATTCTGACACTCTCCTATCAAGTCCAAAAAATCTCATATAAACTTAGGCTTTACCAGAACCTAAGTTATTACTTACTTTAGTCGGGTCTATGATTCCTCTTTCAATCATATTAACATATTCATCTAACAATGCATCATAGCCTACATCTCCTTTTGCTTCTAACACTTTATTTACTACGACGGCAGCATCAACTCCGGCATTCTTTGCTATTGTCATACAAGGAGTTCTAAGGGCTTGGCGAACAATTTCAACACCTGTAATCAAATATAGTTTTTAATATATAATAATTTTTTGTCCTTAATTTGTATTCAAACTATATTCAAAGATAATAGTGCATACACATTTAAACCTTACTTTAAAAACTACATTTAAACACAATTTGAATATAATCATTATTTACATGTGTGATACTTATATCAATTAAATATCAGGTTTATTACAATTTACTAAGTAGCCACCAAAATTCTTTTTAAAACCTTTTTTTCAAGTTTTAATAATATTTGAACTTTATTTTTCAGCCAAAAAAAATATGGTTATCATCAGCCTAACCACATGAAATAATGTAAGGCTAAATATCGTCTAAAAACTAAAATCAATAACTATATATAACAAAAATTAATAATATAATACTATAATAATATATAACAACAATCCAAATTATTAACAAAATAACAAGAATTTACAACATAGTAGTAAATATCAATTACACAATAAATAGAAAAAAACTAATAAAAATAAACCAAAAAAATTAAGTTTTTTAAATTTAATTTGTTAATAAATAACAAATAAAAACAATGAAAGAATAACACAAAAAAGCATTTAACGATAAATATAATGATGGATAAATATTTATACACAAAACACCAACAAGGAAATATTTCTATAAATTACAAATATTAAATATAAAAATAATATTTATATATAAAAATTCATAATATTAAATAATTTCAAACTTTAAACAATAATATTAATAGAAACACCAATTTTAATATATAATGCAATTACACCTTGGCCCAAATTATCTGTCAATATCTTAATCATATTGCTTATTAACCAAGACAGCTAAAAAATACTTAAAAATGAAAAACTCATTGTAATTGCCAAAAAATATACATATCTTACATACCTGAACCAACAAGTAATTAGGTTCATATCTGAGGAGTTCAAATTTAAAAAATATGACAGTATATGTGTACATGTGAAAGGCCAGAATATGAGGTCAATGACCTTGCACCTCAATTTTATCTCACACTAATGAATCTAATACCACTGAAACACTTTGAAGTACCAAAACATCGTTATTAAGAAACTGCACCTCTGACTTTTATTTATACACAAGAACTATATATTTGTCATAAAAATAAATAAATTTAGTTATTAAACATTACACAAATTGAAATTTACAGATTCGTTTACTTATATATAAATATTTTTGACTTAAGTTTTTTCTTAGATTTGTTTGAAATGAAAACAATATGAAATTCAAGACACTAACTAACCTGTTTTTTGATCATTATTGGAAACCTTTATCTTTTCTAAATCAGGAATGCATCTAAGTAGAGCTGTGCCACCTCCAGGTACAATACCTTCCTCAACAGCAGCTCTGGTAGCATTTAATGCATCATTCACTCTGTCTTTCTTTTCATTAACTTCAACCTTGAAAGAAAAAAAATTAATTTTAAAAAATACTTAACTAAGTGAATACGTAATTGCTTACTTGCAGACGCGTTTAAAACACTTGTTCCTTTTACGAAGCTAACCTTCTACTCAGGTTAGAGTAGAGGATTAGCTTCGTAAAAGGAACATATGTTTTGAAACTCGTCAGCAAGTAAGCAATTACGTATTCACTTAGTTGAGTATTTTTTTAAAATTAGTTTAATCAGTGAATTCCAGGTGATTACATCAAGCAACTTCAAAGAAAATATTATTCAAATGTTTTAATCAAGACAGAATTTAATAAATAACCCTTACAGTCATTAATAGTTTTACAAAATACATCAGGTCTAATGAATAAGTGTGTATTGGAAACACAAGTTTAATACAATTGGCAATAAACTCAAATATAATAAATAACGCACACACAAACGCTTATATACATAAATCATAAAATGATCCCAAAATACCCCACTTATACTGATTTTTAAAAATACGTTTATGAAGAAATACAATCTAATATGCCTCAGACTTGATGACTCTTTTATAATAAATCACAAAAATCATAATACTTCACTATCATCATAGGCATTTTACTCTTAAATATTTTAGTGGCATCTAACTTCTTAAATGACCATATACCAAACTCCAAAGCAACAAGATAAAACAGGAAGCAGCATGATAGAACTAGAGCCATGATAAAAACTGGCACCAATGACATGATGTCTGGAATTACCTTTTGAAAACTGAAATATGTCTTAAATTACTTTCAACATTTCTACAAGTGATTTAAGCTCCAAACCTTCAACACTAACACACAACTGCCACCATTGTCTATAGGCTCCCTGAAACTTTTTTGACAGAAGGTGGGGTCAAGGGATCTCGTCGGAACTCCCTAGATGGCTGGACTCATGTCTAAAGCATTCTCTCTCAAAAAAGTGCATTGTTGCGATGAAGAACCCAATGGTCCTTGATATTCAAGTTGATATGGCAGACACAATCCTTAAAACAGTTAGATCTACAGCATTCAGATCTATATATGACCTATAACCGTATATCCAGCAAGAACAAACTTTACAGATAATTCTTTTTTTTTCAAAATGGAGGACAACAATAAGCATGTTTGCATCCATGACTTCTTGTTGTTAGCTTCCTGGGGCTCTGGACATGAAGCAGCATCACTCTGCACTTTGTCATTTAATTTCATGTCGGTCAATCAAGTTTACTAGTAAACACTTTATCAAAAATCAAACGCAATGCCTTCTTTTCTTCAACAAAACTTTTGGGGACAGCTTTGTATATATTTTCTATCAAAACTTCTGTCACTAGTTTAACACTGTATCTGACCCAATGCCAATAGATTGCCAAATAATTCAATACTAAGAAGATGCACAGACTAAAGTTCACAAACTTTCACCAGATTTTAATCACTGGCTTTTAAAAAGTCTCCCCGCAAGGTCATTGCTTTTAACATTCTTGAAACTCTTGTGCCATATGAAGACCATTGTACTTAATATGGTTTTTTCTTTATAGGTCTCTTGAATTATACGAAAAGTCTCTGTAAGGGGTTGTTCAATTTCACACACAATTTCTAGAATAATATGTTGCTTTAAGATGTTAAATTAACAGGAATCACCACTAGCGATCTAATCATTTCTATGACTTGGAGAAAACTGTCATCGGTCCTATTGGTTAGCAGAAACCATCATTATTTCACCCTGTCGGTAGAATGGGTCTACACACCCTACTCTAATCAGGAAAAATCAGTCTTGAAATTTTGTAAATGCATTCTGTATATTTCTTTCAAAACTACACAAATTTGTCACAGAATCTCTGATATAATGATGAAATGTGTCTGCAGCTTTGTCAATGTAACAATAATAAATAATAGAACTGCCGTCTAGTAAAATACTACTAGCATTTTAGACCACTAGATAAATATTATCAAGTAAAATAGCTAAAATGGTAAATTTTTTTGGTATAAGATATATAATATTTATTTTTGGGTTGGCAACATCCAGTTAGAGTTAAACCCATAATAGGAAATCTGATATTCTATTCAGCATGTTCTACCCTTTAGTTGGATGGATGTCTAAACAATTTACAAATACAATAAAAATAATTTAAGAATTACAGACACAAATACAGAAACCATCTTTAAAAAAAATACTTTAGCTATTCTATTTAATTATCTAGATAAAACATCAATATTACGTATTATTCATGCCTCAGACTTGATGACTCTTTTTTAATAAATCATAGATATCATACTCTGTGCAATGCATCATAGGCAATAATATTTAAATACAGCTTTAGCAAGCAGGTTAGAACAAAACACTAAATAATAACCTTTAATGAAAAAGTTAATAAAAAATGTGTTACTTTTTAACTTGAAAAAAAAATCAAATTTCAGATTTTAGAAATCAATTACATTGATAAAAGCAACTACTGAATGATTAGAGTAAAAAATTTTTTCAATATTATTTATGACATGACGGGAGTAGGGTTCATAACAATGCTGTTATTTCAATACACCATACCCTGACCTACACGAATACGATTCAAACAAATAAGCTACACAGAAAAATTATACTACTTCAGTAAATGCAGGAAATGCTTAAAACAATCTCCTGGAGTCAAAAATAAAGTCCTTAATAGAAAATCAAAAGTACGAACATGGTAAAACACTATCAGATATTGCTCAAGATACATGGCAGTTTCTATAAAAAGAAGAATAGTGTAAGGTAGATATCAAATAAAACTAGCCGTAAAAGGTTATGCAGTTGCTGTAATGTGAAACTATGTTGTGAGTTGCAAATAATGATGCTCCTATAAAGCTTACAAAAGCATCAGTAATGTAAGTTGTACATGAATTTTGTTTATTTCATAATACAGTTGCAACGACGTTTTGCAAGTAACGCATGAATTACATGAACATACCGTGAATAATTTTGCAAACTTTTCATACCAATAGATAATCAAACCCAGTATGTTTATATTAGAATTAAGCAAATTTCGACTTCCACAAAACTCAAAGTATAAAAGAAAACCTTTTTTATAGTGATAAAATTGTAAATATTAATAGCCAACTTACAATGTATTAAACAGGATGTAAACACTAGGAAAATGTTTTAAACAAGACAAAATAATAATTGATTAATACATTGTAGCATACGCCTGAGTACAGAATGGGCCATTTATTTAAAGGTATCTGCCAACGGCCATGTATAGCTCAGGATTTCGTATTTTACATAGCAACATAATTCCTGCATATTCTCGGTCTTATCAATATAATTGTTTATATTGGGATAATCAGAGTTGCTTTATGAACAAAACCCCAATTTGTAAAGTGTGGCGACCAAGATCTAACAAGCTGGTGTTTGACAGATGTTTATTTGCGGTCAGATAGTGTGTGTTTCGTTTGTGCGCGTTGTGTATGTTTTGAGTTTGTTGTTTTTCGCTTTAAATGTTGTTTTCCTTTCAGTTATTTAGTTTGTATTTTTAGAGATATTGTGTTATAGATATAATAGATAAAGACACATTAGGAAGTGATTTAATAGGAGATATGATGTTCTTAGCTAGTGACAGTGAAACCGATTTAAGCCAAATTTCAATCAACTGGTAAATAGCCTGATTATAGAATTCGGATTCAGAACTATTATTACTTTTTCTTCTTCAGTTAATTGTGTTTTGATTTTGTTGTTGTTAGAGGTGCTGTTTGGCTGTTGGTTTGTTTTTAGGGTTATGTTGTTTTTAAAATTTTTTAATTATGTTTATTTATTGTATTTATTTCATGTTTTATTACGACTTGTTGTATTTTTTCGTGTATTATAGGTGTAAGTGTATCAAAGGTTTTCATAATTTCTAAATTGGTTGTGTACAGTGTAGGTTAATTTGGCTTTTCCGTGGTAGGCAGATATAAAATTTCCTTCAATCGCGAGTAATTTGGCTACTTTTGTTGCTTTGTTAATGACAGTATTTTGTTTATTTCCTATGGATAGTTTAGCGTATTTTGGTGTAATGTTGAGAGATATGCATTTTTTATTGAAAGTTATTCTGTTAATGCAGTTTTGAAGTTTGATGTTTAACCTCAAATGGCCTCAAAGTATTCGATGTAGATTCTTAGCAGTTTACTTTTTGTAAGATTTGTTAGGGACTTTGGTAGAATTAAAAAGTATGCACAATTCCCAAACAGTATTTGGCATATCCACTGCTTGCATATAACTAACATATATTTCTTTCTCTATCAGCATCTATCTAAAAAAAGTAATGGTATACCTCACTAGATCCACCTATTTTAAGCACAGCAACACCTGATGCAAGCCTTGCTAACCTTTCTTGAAGTTTTTCTTTTTCATATTCAGAAGACGTGTCTGCAATCTGATCTCTGATCTGCTCTGTACGTCTGTCAATATCAGATTTCTTGCCTTTTCCCTTAAAAAAAAGAATTGAAAATATTTCTACTTTAAAAATTTAAATAGTTAAACTGCACGTCAGGAAAAGATTTTCTAATATTACATAAGAATATACAAAATTTACAAGTATTAAATAAGTTCAAAATATATTCAAGGTAAATTGAGATTTATTGGACAATATGTGAATTAGAGAAATATATCAGTAATAGTCCTGTCTTCATAATATACAATGGCATCATAATATAACCATATACTGACAGTTTACTGATACAAGGGCTGTTTTTTTTTTCAACTTCCGACTGTACCGCTAGACGGCAGGGCGAGCGGCATCGGCCAGTAATGCGTGGCAATCGACTGCGCACCTCTCCCACTACAACCTCACTCATTTTCGGGCGTCCGTCGCCATTACCAGTTTATCCAGTGACACATAAACATGGCTAATCTCCCGCCAAGTGTGAGTTGCGAAGTGTCATTCGTTTCTTGCAAGCTGAAGGGTTATCCGCAGCAGAAATTCACCGCAGAATGAAACGGGTATACGGTGAAAGCTTTATGAGCGACAGTGCAGTGCGTGATTGGTGTAGGAAATTTAAAGATGGACGAGTTGACATTCATGATGAAGGGGGCCAAGGACGAAAGTCGATCGCAAACGAAGACCTCGTTGAACGAGTTGACCAAAGTGTAAGAAGCAATCGGAGGTTTACGATTACGGAGCTATCCAATCAGTTTCATGATATTTTAAGGTCACCCCAATACACTATCGTAACTCATAAGTTAGGCTCAAGAAACTTTGTGCTCGATGGGTGCCGAAGATGTTCGACTGATGACCACAAAGCTCGGCGAATGGTGTAAGCAAGGTCTTTTCTGAATCGTTACGAAGCTAATGGCGATGATTTTTTGAACAAAATCGTGACAGGAGATGAGACATGGGTTCTGTACGACACCCCAGAAACAAAACAGCAGCCCAAACAATGGATGCATTCAAACTCCCCAAATAAACCCAAAAAATTTTAAAAAACGTTCAACAGAAAGATTGTGGCCACCGTGTTTTGGAATCAAAAAGGTGTTTTGCTTGTAGAGTTTTTAGAGCCAGGGACCACAATCAATGCGGAAGGATACTGTGGTACATTACGTTTGCGGAGAGCTATCCAGAACAAAAGGAGAGGAATGCTCACATCAGGAGTTGTGCTCATTCATGACAACGCCCATCCTCACAGTGCTGCTTTGACGTAACGTTTTCTTGACGGGTTTAAATGGGACGTTTTTGACCATCCGGCGTATAGCCCTGATTTAGTGCCGAGCGACTATCACCTTTTCCCGGAACTGAAGATGATGCTAGGAGGGCAGAGATTCCGAACTGACGACGCGCTGCATGTCTCCGTGAAAACCCATTTCAAATCACTGGTGGCAAACTTCTATGGAAGAGGTATTAAGAACACAGATATCAACAAGGTATCTTGTACACAGATATGAAAAATGCCTCAATTTAAAAGGCGATTATGTTGAAAAGTAACTAATAATGTACCTAACTCTTGATAATAAATTTATTTAATTACTCTCACTAATTTTATTTTTATACCACATCGGAAGTTGATAAAAAAAAACAGCCCACGTATTTATGTTATTCCCTAGTATTTAAATTATGTAAACATACCACAGAGACTATTTTATCTAGATAAGTCAGTTATTTTCACCTCCAATCCACTTAATTTAAAGTATTCTCTAACTATAAAATTATACACTTAACTCCTACAACTATTTATAAGATTTGTCAACACTTTGAAAAAGTTATTAAAGAAATTGAGCACTCACAATTTTTACAGCAATTACTTACATTTCACATCATATAATTTTCAAAAAATTTATATTGTATAGGAAATGCAGTTGCTACGATTATCGGCCTCTATAAGGAATAGTTCCACAAAAATGTACTTATACATTTTTTCCAAAGTAATCTATGTTACACAGAAATTAGAGTTGAAATAGAAGAGTCTTAACAAGGTTATTATTTTAGTGCATATTTTAGATATTATAAATAAATACTTTCAATTTACACTTGAAAAAAATTATAAAATGTCTTAGACGTGCTATTTTTAGAAATAATGAAGCACTTGAATATAAAATATACAGCAAACCTATACAAACAAGGTAATACGGAATGCATAAAATACCTGTGAATAACGAATATAAACATCAAACAGTATTACAAGATGGTTATGTAGATAAATGTAACAATAACATAATAAAAAGAGAACAAATTAATATAATTGAATACAAAATACTAATATAATTGGATAATAAGAGTAATTAATAAAGCCTTAAACATTAATATTTGTGAATCACTAGAATATATAAACATATTATGAAAGAAAAAATCAATTGGTGAGAAAGTACAAACATTATATTCAGTATCTTAGATATTGGCAACAATGTTATACATTTTGCATCATTATATAGTTGAATATTAAGTCAGCTGTGTTTATGGTTAGAATAAATTTCTTCTCAAGAAGCTGGCACTATAATTGACAAAAAGCTTTGAACATTTTGTTCTAATAAATATATTGTTGTATTTTAAATAATCTTTACACCTACACACTTATAAACTAATTAAAAATTTTTAAGAATAATAAAACAATAATACAAAAATGATAATTCTTATCACCTTTAGCAGAAGTGTATCATCTTTTGTAATAATACATTCACCAACTTGGCCTAAATCTGCTAACTGTACATCTTCTACTTTTAAGTTTGTCCCTTCATCTCCAAAGACTATACCTCCAGTAGCAATAGCCATGTCTTGGAGTGTTGATTTTCGATTATCACCAAAACCTGGAGCCTTTACAGCGGCTACTTGAAGTCCAATTTTCAATCTGTTTTAAACAAAATATCTTATAAATAAAATAACACTATCATTCATCTACTATTGTTGACTTCAACTGTAATTTAAAATATTGTTAAAGCTTGTATCTATTCGTTTTACTAAAGAAATGTTTCTTGTTATTAATTATAATAAATTTAAATATTATAGTATACTAATTTCACATAGTCTCAATTACTCGAAGTTTATAATTATTAAAAACGGATGTTATTACCTGTTTACAACCAACGTGCTGAGCGCTTCACCATCAACATCTTCTGCAATAATAACTAGAGCTTTACGCTGAGCATTTGCCAGTTCTAAAGCAGGGATAATGGATTGGACACTTCCAATTTTTTTCTCACTCAATAACAGTAAACAATCTTGGAACTCTACTTTTGCACCTGAAAATTACAAGCGTCGAATTAAAAAAAATAATTACTGTAGTTACTAAAATTGTATGTTTCTGTGTATTTTCTCTTTATTTGTGTGTAAAAAATACAAATTTTATAACCAAGTATTAATTATACGAAATTATTAAAATAAAGAAAAAGATTTGGGGTATATCACACAATCCTGACAGTTACATTTCATATGATAATAATTTATATTATTAAATATCTCAAAACATAAAATTCATATGTAGGATCGGAGTACCCAAAGCATTTTAAAAAACAAATGTTTTTGCTTAGTCTTTTCTCCAGACATGCAACTAAAACCATATAGCTACTACACAAACAAAGAAAAACACCAATAATCATACAAATTATTTATTGGACAAAAAGTGTTAAGCTGTATGTAGACTTCAAGAAATGTCATAATACATGTGACTAGAGTATATAATTAAATGGCTATTGTTATTATGACAACAGATTATTTAAGTGTTTAAAACTGACACATTTTGTCAGCATTTGTTAACTATAGCATTTAACTACATCATTTGTTAAACTATATAGAAATTGAATTCCATAGTGTTCTAAACAGGATTTTCAGACTACCACGATCTTAAAATATAAAAATATTATTTTGCAAGAGACCCTGTAATACTCATGTAGATGTTTCAAGATACAAGCATTAGCGAGGGAGTGTTTATTTGTAGCCAGTGTGCAATTAACAGACCAATGAATAACCGGATATAGAAAGTTTATATGTAAACAAATTCAACTCAATCTGTAAAAACTACATCAACATTTTAATTTTTTTCAAATTGTGAGTTATTTTTAAATTACCAATGTAGAACAGCACATAGTGTACTGTGATTAAACTCAAGTTACTTTGTGTTTTTCATAATTTTCACAAGCTCCCATCTTTTTGCCCCACCTTGTTTGTATTAATAAATATTAATTCTGAAACAATATGAATTCAGTACAAGAAAAGAGGTAGTTGCAGAATTCCTCTAAATACTTATCATGAGTATATGACCTATATGTCTATATACTGGAGAAGTAAAGATGTACAAAGATTTTATAACCTTTAATAACAATGAAAATTTCTAAACTTAAAACACTATTTACCTTTAGAAGAATTAATGAAATATGGAGAAATATAACCACGATCAAACTTCATCCCCTCAATAACTTCTAATTCATCATGGAGTGTCTTGCCATCCTTGACTGTTATAACACCTTCCTTCCCAACCTTCTTCATTGCATCAGAAATAAGAACTCCAATTTTACTATCACCATTGGCAGAGATAGTTGCCACCTGAGATATCTCCTCTGGGGTTGTAACCTGTTTGGAAAGAGACTTTAACTTTTCTATCACAGATTCAACAGCTAACATAACACCTGCAACACAAAGAGAAATTTTGACAAAATTAGATATGGCTTGTCGAAAATGAGTTCAAATTAAAATTAACCGCTTTATAATTATTTTAATATAAAACTGTATTCTGAAGATAGCTTTATTATAAAAATTATTGTACAATTCCTTTTGAAGCCTGTAATTATGCTTGTATCATTTAAAAATACGCTACTATTAAATGACAGATGCTGTCTGACACAAGAGCCCAATGAGCCCCCCCCCCCCAGTTGATCATTACAGAAACTAGGACACACATATTGTGAAATTGTGTTTAAAACATAATAAATGTAAAAATCTTTTTCACATATAAATGGATATTATAATTCTTACCTTTTCGTATTTCAATTGGATTAGCGCCTTTGCTGATCTTTTCAAAACCTTCCTTTGCAATTGCCCTAGCTAGCACAGTGGCTGTCGTAGTGCCATCTCCAGCCTGTTCATTTGTATTATTTGCCACATCTTGGACTAGTTTTGCACCTATATTCTGGAACTTATCTTTTAATTCTACACCTTTTGCTACAGTCACTCCATCTTTGGTTATTTTGGGGCTACCCCATGATTGCTCCAAAATAACATTTCGTCCCTGAACAAAGAAAAAAAAGGTTATATGTTTATACACCCAAATACACACATTATATATATATATCTCGTGATATTTCACGTTGTCCATTATTTTTCCGTTGCACTGACTTTATGAAGTTTATAATAATAATAACTTCATATCATATATATATATATATATATTTTTTGTCTAGTTATTTAAACAAATATATATATATATATATATATATATATATATATATATATATATAAAGAGAGAGAGAGGGGTTAGTTCTAGGAGAGCTTAAAGTTTATTTAGGAATTTTTAGACTATATATATATATATATATATATATATATATATATATATATATATATATATGAAGTTATTATTATTATTTGTAAATAATTTTTTCCACCACTGAGTGCAATAATTTTAATTTAAGTGATGAGGCACCTTTCGGTCATTTGACCATTGTCGAATCATTGACTAATTTTTCTGGTGTAGATGTTCGGTCCGTGATGTTGGTGTTTGTTGATGTCATACATATTTTTTCTTGAGCCGTGTGTATAATGATTTTGAATAGTACGTCGTTTGCATATGTTGTCTCTGTAGGTTTATTAAATTTTTGTGTATGTTTTTATAAACGTTGCATTTTTCTAGTGAGTTTAGTTCTACTGGGTTATTATTTATTTCCCAAGTTTACTTGAAATCACCAAATGCCTCTATTAATAATTGAAACAAATTTTTAATGTTTGTATCGTAATTTTATTTTTTAAATATAATTCAAGTTTTTCATAACAAAATTTTCTTATATACCATGTTTTCTATAATGGGTTTTCAATTTGATGTTTTTAACCAATCCTATAGTCAATATGTATCTTTAATCCATCTTGAGATTTTACTCTACTTAGTGCAACATAAAGTTGATCATGTGTAAAAACAGGTTTGGTCGATTGAGGCCTTACTTATAGTAATTAAAAATGTAAGTCCTAAATGGCATGTTAGGATCTGTTCATATTAATTCAATTCTTGGTAAATATATGTTTTATTTTCCAGAACCAGTGATTATTTCTAATTTAATACACTTGTCAGACATATCTAATACGATAAGACATACTTCATTAACACCTGATCCCAGTCATATTTCTAATCAACCTTTAATAATGTTAAAATTTTTGTAATCAGTTTTTTTTAATACAATATTTGTACAGCTGTTTCTCAGCTACAATATTTGAAAATCGTATTTAGGTGTTTTTCATTGCAAAGCATTTCTTATCAAGATTTTTGATAACTTAAGTTCCTCAAAACCCTATAAATGTTGTAAATTGAGAAAAACCATACAGAATATACAAATTCATGTATGATTATTACCAGAGTATGTACTCTTATGTTATTGATGTATGAATAACCTTACCAAATGGTAATTCTATTGATTCCAATGACACTTATTTATATTATCTGTGGGAGAAAAGTCCTTTAACTATATATTTTTAAACCTAAAGATTTATTAAATGGTACTAATACTAAACAGTTGTAACTATATAACAATACACACTTAGAGCTACTAGCCAAGATCTATTCACAGGGAAATAGTAACAATATAGTGATAAACTCCAGTCAATTAAGTATTAGTACAAAAATAACAAACTGATAAATCCTGACCTAATGTTTTAATCTATGGCCTTTTTTACTCAAATTAACAAGGCTGACAAGGTCCTCAAAGTACAAGATGGTTATTTCCATGCTAAATACACAGTTATTTTATCTCACTATCCCAGAAGATATTGAATACATCTAAAGATTATTACGATGTAATCGAAATGTACATAAAATAATTGTAGTAAAATAAAGATTTTTGTGTTGTGGTTAGTGGGTTTAATTTATTTAGTTGAAAAATTAATTCACAGAAAATTTATTAATCACCGTCTAAGATTTTAATTAAATTTGGTATACTTATACAGACTAAAAACTACCACATTTCAAACTACTTGATATCTTGAATGGTTTCAAAATTACACCTAGTAAAAGTTTTCGAAAAACTCAAAACCAACCCTTTAGTGATTGAAATTGCTCTAGCACCTATCAGAATCAAGCTAGAAATATGAAAGAAGTATTATGGGAAATAATTCGTCAAGCTCTATCCAAGAATGTATAGCATGGTAATAAAATCAAATACTTTTTACAATTTCAAAATAAAATCTTTTTTAGATTTTCAAAAGTGCATCCCCTTAAAAATTTAGAAACAAATCACCAATACTCCTATAGTAGTTGAATCATAGCATAAGTTTCACAATAGATGCTTACAGAAAAATACAAACATGCTCACATTAAAATTTTCCCTAAGATAATGATCACTGGATCCAGAAGTGGTAACAGTATCTTTAATTGTAAAATATGATTATGTGAAATATATAAGCTAGATATGACTATAGAAGTAACTACAAGTTTGATCAGATTTCTTAATTTTTACAACTACGTTTTGAAAGCCAAGTTTAAATTTTAAAAGCTTGAGGCATATTTTTGGGAAACAAAGGGATGATTTAATAGTTAAAAATTGTAGCTAGGTAAATGTTAGAATAATATACACATGAATTATGGCAAAAGGTTTAATGTGTTATAAGTGGGCTACAATTTAAAAAAAACTTCATTGTTTATATAACAATGACGTAATATCTACTGAAAATGCTGTTAAGATTGAGAAAAAAAGTTCAAATTAATATTTTATAGATACATATACCCAATACAATACAATACAATACTCATGTGTATAATATAAATAGGGTTTAAGGGTAATACCATTTTATGAGAGGAATCAAAAGCTTCTAACCAACAAAAATGTTTTGAATTTTATCCCACCTACACAACTTTGTAAAGTGACATTTATGTTTGTTTGCAGTTTTATATACAAACTCCTTTCAATTGCCCTCAATCTCTGACTATCATTGCTGGACCTTATATGGAGCAGAAAATACATAAAAATGAAAAAAAATCCTAAAGGCTGTACAAAATGAACAATACTGACAATAAATTCATTTATTTTAATTGACAAAAGAAATGCTTACTTTTGGTCCCATAGTAACGGCAACTGCATCTGCCAATATATCCACACCTTGCAACATTAAGCCTCGAACTTCTGGCCCAAATCTTACATCTTTTGCATAGCATCGAGTGATACAAGGGGCAATTTGTCGAGAAGCGACGTTACGCAAAACACTTGGAAGTCGATACATCTGCAAAGAGTAAATAGCCAATTGTTAAACTAACAGTAAAATTATTTATTCCTTAAACTTTTAACAAGATTTTAAAAAATACAACCTTGGTTAATATTTTTGGAAATCATATACTTACAGGAATTTTCAAATGTAAATGATAGCACAGAACTGTTTTATATTTATTAAACTGTAAGCAATTTCCTTTTTTTTTAACAGCCATAATTGTACATAATTCTACTTTCATTATTTCTCAATTTTTGTTTTACATAATGAAAAGAATTAATTACAGAAATAACCTCCCAGATTACTACATTTTTCATGAGAATCATTTATCACATATTCCTATGTCAACACCAACCTGTACATGGATGTCAAATACATTATCATCGTCGGCTCTAAGGGCTTTCTAAAATAGTTATTTAAATGAAAACTTCAAGATAAATAATTTTATGAATTGTTACAATGAACAAATGCTAATTATGTCATTTTTAACTTAATTTTCTAGACGAATACACATATGTCACACTTGCTAATCTATAGATACTATAATGAAAGGTCATGTGTCTAGCCAGTCAACGACCGCAGCTTTTACCTCTTTGTCACTTTGCTTGCTTCCATTGCTTCTTAGAGTGTAATAAACACATGAAAGTAATAAAGAAAGTGAAGCTAGTGAACGAGGAGGATGTACTAGACATTGATATTGAAATTTTGGTTTTGCATCTAGATTTCATTTAAATCTTCCCTTGTAAGATGGGAATAGCAACCTGCTCATATGAAAACCATTATTTACCATGTCTTGTCTAGGTACACCTTTATTTAACATCTTTTCTGCTAACATACATTTTTTTTTTATTGAAATATCACATCCTAAAAAAGGAAACTTTTGTATCTGTTATTGTAGATTTCATATTTTTCTATATTAAAATGACCAGTAAATTGATATTTAAACAACAGTGTATGCATATAATAAATTTTAATAAATAACAAAATTTAGTATTTTTGGTGAAAAAATTTTCAACTTCTTTTTGGTTGATTGTTCATTTCCTTTTTATAAATTCTAATTGTATAAATACAATTTATACAGTATTTTTGATTGAATGCTCAACAAGATCTCTTTTCACACAAAATGTCCCATTATTAGGATGAGTGTCTAATCCTAGCACTAGTTAAATGTAATGCAAAGGTATATGGTATTATAACAGATACAATCCTCAGATTAATTTTTTTTTATAAGCATCAATTAATTGCTCTCTCTCATAACAAGTTCTGTCTTCATAATCTTTCAGACTACTTTCATCGATTTATAAAATAATCATTGAGAGAAACAATCATCAACAAAAAATAAGGCAAAATAATTTAAACATTGAATTTTAATTATGTAAGTTGAATTGGTACATTCTGTTTAAACACAATGTGAAAATAAAACCAAAAACATTTTAATCCCATATCTGGCAGACTATGGACCAATAAAGAGTCCCATTCTGGCAAAGTTTTTTCAGTTATAGTAATTCCTTAAATGATGAGGTATACCAGATTGGAGTCTAATAATAGCACTTGAATCAATATTAAAGAAGCTGATAATTGGTTAAAAGTATGTTTAATTCATCGCTATATAGAAGTGGGGCAGATGAAAAAAATCATATACGTAGTTAAATCTTTACTACTAGTTAGATATATTCATTGTGAGAAAAAAAAAAAAAAAAAAAAAAATATATATATATATATATATATATATATATATATATATATATATATATATATATATATATATATATATAGTTAATCAATGAGAAAAATTATTTCAAAATATCAAGTTGATATCATTTTCAATGAACCAATTGATACATTTGTTCTCACTCATCAATAGGTTTTACTTCATTATCTTCAGTTCACTACTTTCATCATTATTATATATAATCATTGTGAGAACATAACTGGAATTCTAGTAACCTGATTTTAATAAAAAAAAAAACATTTTATGTCCCATTTTTATTCAACTACTAGTTCTTTCTCGATCAATTTTTACCTCAACGAAATCTTTTAACAACTTTTAAGGTACGATTCCGATGGGTGATCACAGACAGCAGAGACAGATTGGTGGCAAAAGTACTGGTTTGACTGATTTCTTTTGCGTCCATTCAGAACGCAGCGTCACTGTCACCTGCAGTCGCAACTTGCAGCTATCGCACGATATGCAATGACAGAGTTTATAAGTGTTTTAAACATGAGCTTTTCTGAATTTGAAGAAGAGAAAATGTTAAGTAAAACATCCAGTACTTTACAACACAGGACATCCTGATTATAGTCACGAAGAAGATTATGTAAACAAGTAGTTAATATCAGACCATCAACTATTTGGAGCTACAGCATTAATTATGTAAAAAAACTCCAGTATTATAACAGATACAATACTCAGATGAATTTTTTATTTATAAGCATCAATTGCTCTCTCTCATAACAAGTTCTGTCTTCATAATCTTTCAGACTACTTTCATCGATTTATAAAATAATCATTGAGAGAAACAATCATTAACAAAAAATAAGGCAAAATAATTTAAACATTGAATTTTAATTATGTAAGTTGAATTGGTACATTCTGTTTAAACACAATGTGAAAATAAAACCAAAAACATTTTAATCCCATATCTGGCAGTCTATGGACCAATAAAGAGTCCCATTCTGGCAAAGTTTTTTCAGTTATAGTAATTCCTTAAATGATGAGGTATACCAGATTGGAGTCTAATAATAGCACTTGAATCAATATTAAAGAAGGTGATATTTGATTAAAAGTATGTTCATTGCTATATAGAAGTGGGGCAGGTGAAAAAAAATCGTATACGTAGTTAATTCTTTACTACTAGTTAGATATATTTATTGTGAGAAAATATATATAGTTAATCAATGAGGAAAAATATTTTAAAATATCAAGTTCATATCATTTTCAATGAACCAATTGATACATTTGTTCTCACTCATCAATAGGTTTTACTTCATTATCTTCAGTTCACTACTTTCATCATTATTAAATATAATCATTGTGAGAACATAACTGGAATTCTAGTAACCTGATTTTAATTTTTTAAAAAACATTTTATGTCCCATGTTTTATTCAACTACTAGTTCTTTCTCGATCAATTTTTACCTCAACGAAATCTTTTAACAACTTTTAAGGTACGATTCCGATGGGTGATCGTAGACAGCAGAGACAGATTGGTGGCAAAAGTACTGGTTTGACTGATTTCTTTTGCGTCCATTCAGAACGCAGCGTCACTGTCACCTGCAGTCGCAACTTGCAGCTATCGCAAGATATGCAATGACAGAGTTTATAAGTGTTTTAAACATGAGTTTTTCTCTGTATTTGAAGAAGAGAAAATATCAAGTGAAACATCCAGTACTTTACAACACAGGACATCCTGATTATAGTCATGAAGAAGATTATGTAAACAAATAGTTAATATCAGACCATCAACTATTTGGAGCTACAGCATTAGTTATGTAAAAAAAAACTCCAAAAACTTAATAGCCAAAAAGTGTTTTCTATTACTCAGCAACCTCTCACAATCTGTATTTATACATTGGTTTTTCCACTTTCTACGGTATTGTTTTATCATACGAGTATACAACTGCTTGGTGGAAATGATTCTTCCCTAAGCAGAAAATGCGGTATCATTATATCGGTACCAGGTAAACAGGTGGTGGGATAATAAATGTCTTGTTCCCTAATTTCTGTCCTATCTCAGATTTGTAAATTATACTATTTTATATACTGATCAGCAGGTTTGAATACACAGTAGAGCCCCTCAAATACGAACATGATTTGATGAAAACTAAATTTTAAAAAAGTACCTAAAATTTAATGAAGTATGTACAAAAAGTTTGCTACTTACATAAAACCACACTGAGATGTGTAATATATTGGAATTGACACTGTAAAAACATGATATAATAAGGTATGGTATATACTGTACTACTATGTAGTGAGGACTTGAAAACGTGAATTTTTTTCATTCACAGAAACTTTAGCGTGATGGCGTTGCTACAAAAACTTTCACTTAACGTACTTCTGTCAAATGTAAAATACACAGCACATCAGACATCCAAACTTTTCCAAAACCGAACAGGCTATAGCCCCAATTATTTCGGATTTGAGAGGTTCCACTGTATCAAAATTCCAACAGAACTTACAGAAAATGAAGAAGAATCTCGTCAAATTAAGTACTGAGCAGGAACTTCCTATAAGCAAATCCAAAGTCGCCAATTCGACCAATCAAGAACAGTATAACACCGAAAACGAAGCACAAAAGATGAACTGCTATAGGTTTGAAGAGAAATAGACAAAAACAAGCAAACATTACTAGTAATTACAATAGCAGGATGACAAAGTTGATTTGTTTGGCCGCCACATTGCTGAAGCTCTACAAAACTTGGCACCTTTAGAAAAGAAGCAAAGAGACTTTTAAGTCTACTCTTATCCTGTTGTGAAAAAGGCTGCAAAACATATTTCAATTTTATTGGTAGAGATATTGCCTCCTTTAACACTTCAAACAACTGCAATATCAACCTGTCACAATGATCAACATTAACCAAACTGCAGATGGCAGTGACACTTCCGTTTGTGATTGGAGCCTGTAGTTGTAGTCTGCCACTAACCGTCACTATCTGAATTGTACCTTTATTAACCAAAATAAGATAATTTTTGACAGAACAATGCGTATGAAAGGCATTTATATATCATAATATTCAATAACATGAATTTAGTTTTTGATATACTTTTTTCTCACTCATCAACAGTTGATCTTCATGATCTTCAGTTCACTACTTTCATCATTATTTGATATAATCATTGTGAGAACAAAGCTGAAACCCTAAATACACGATTAACCTGATTTTAATAACTAGAAACAATAAATATGGCATTTTTAATCAATAAATAATTACTGCTCTGTCACATTAGGTTACCTCTACAATATCATATAACAACTTTTATCGAGTAAGATAATCATTGACAGAACAATGTGTGATAAACGTGTATAATGTTATTATTTAATAACATGAATTTAGTTTTTGATATACTTTCTTCTCACTCATCAATAGTTGATCTTCATGATCTTCAGTTCACTACTTTCATCATTATTAGATATAATCATTGTGAGAATGAAGCGGGAATCCTAAATGTACAAGTAACCTGATTTTAATAATTAAAAGCATTAAATGTGCTATTTTTTAAATCAATAAATAACTACTGCTCTGTCATTTAGTTTTTACCTCAACAATATCATATAACAACTTTTATTGGATAAGATAATCATTGACAGAACAATGTGTGATAAACCCGTATAATGTTATTATTTAATAACATGAATTTAATAATTGATACATATTTTTTTCTCACTCATAAATAGTTCTTACTTCATGATCTTCAGTTCACTACTTTCATCATTATTAGATATAACAGGGTGTCTAGTAAAACAGCTTGAAGAAATTTCCTGAGTTTTCCCTGACTTTTCTAAATTGTATTTACACTATATTTATAACACTTAGAATATAAACAAATTTATACAACTGTCTTGTCTTAGCTTTTTTGCTTTAGTTTTTCTATCTCTCCAGATATAAGTTCTATTTCTTTTGTAACAACTGACATCACTTTTGCTTTTTTAGCTTCCAGTTCCTTCAGCTGAATATTATTTTTCCTTTTCTTAGCTGCTCTTCTATCTTTCTCGGTCATTTTCTGTCTATAGAAAGCCCAGTTTACATTGGGCCCATCCATTGATATCTGAAGGATCTTGGATAAATCCAGACTTTGAACACCTTTTAAGAACGAATTGAGTAACTCTTTTGCTTTTGTGTCTGTAAGGAACACAGAACCAAAATATCGAGCTTTCATTTCATCCACCTCTGCATCCCAATACCTAACACTCAAATCCATTTGGGCTCTTTGTGATATTTTGTTAACTTTCATCAAAGCCAATTACATAGTTAGAATTTGAATTTAAAATAATTTGATAAACCGAATACAACACTATAGGAAATTTTATCTTTCCGCAATCTTATGTTCTGTGCAATGGTGCTACCAGGGAACATCCTTGGAAAGAGGCACACACTACCTTCTGCATTGCGTAAAGAAGTGTTGCATTACTAAATTCACGCACCATATAATCTCTGCTTCTGTCACTTCATCTTTCAGTTTATATTTATCCTAAGGAAGGAGGGAAGGTAATGACGACATCATCTGCATGACATGATTGCCCGCTACGGCAATGAAAACCGGAACCTTCCATGTTGAAATAAACAGTGTAAAAATAATCACCGTCAAATAAAACACATACTATCACGAGTCTAGACAAATAGCTGGCTACAAATGTTTACACAGCGTTCTGTGTGGTCAGAAACAGACTGAGTTATCTGTTATCCCCACCTGTCCATATGATAACAGAACCACTGCGCACCCCAAGGCCAAGGTCCAGGCTAAAACTTCCCAGCTGTACCAACTCGACACGTTTAATATTAATTGACATAAGTCCTGAGGTCATAGCAACGGGCTTATCAAATAAATAATGGGCATCTAAATAAATGTTATTTCCTGACTGCCCTGCCCCTAAACCGCTGGCTTACAATACCAAATATTCGAGAGCAATGGCCACTAGTTTTGTTTCTAATCAAAATAAATATTTTCCCGATTTTTTAAAATTTTCCCTGACTTTTCCCTGAATTTTCCAGAATCTTAAAATTCCCTGACTTCCAGGTTTTCCCTGTCACTAGACACCCTGTATAATCACTGTGAGATTGAAGTAGGAATCCTAAATGTACAAGTAACCTGATTTTAATAATTAAAAGCATTAAATGTGTTATTTTTTAAATCAATAAATAACTACTGCTCTGTCATTAAGTTTTTACCTCTACAATATCATAAAACCACTTTTATCGAGTAAGATCATTGACAGAACAATTTTAATTATTTAAATTATTAGTATTTTTCAAATTTAATTTCATTATGGCGAATACTTCGGTTGGAAATACATCATGTCCTAATTGTAACAATACTCCAGTTAGTTTTGGTTCTTCAATAAAATAGAAGTGAATTTATAAATCATGTCGCGGAGTATTGGTCACCACATTCAGAGAAATTTCCAGAATGTGATTCACAAATGACACTCAATGAAGAAAAACAGTTTTGTTGTTTTTCTCCTGAGGTAGTTATTAATAATCACGGAATAAGAGTGTGTGTGAAATATGAAAAATCTGTTTCACAATATAAATAACACTTAGTTTGAACAGAATAATTTATCTAAAAAACAATTTGTAAATATTGGAACATTAACTAGAGCTAGAACCGGTGTTCTGTGAAACGAATCTGAATTGAGTTCAACATAATTATTCAAAGGAAGTATGTGTTGCTGTAAGTGGGCGAATATTAGGAAGTAATGTAGGTGTCATTTTATACCATCCTGATATTATCACTATTTGATTTTTTGCCAACTTCTGCAGGATATAGATGTTGAAACTTATAAATATATGATAAGTGTTTACCAAAAATACTTATTGACTTATTGAGGTGTTCGAAAGGAATAATTGCCATCAAAGTACAGCAAGATGACTAGAATAATTGGAGTAAAGTGCCTTATAAAGTGGCGAGGTAATATTTGACAAAGCACTAACCCCAATTAATATTTTTTTTTTCGCTTTACATGTTACTAAGCAAATACACTCTGAGCAAGAAGGAAGCAAATTTATGTTGCAAACCATATTGTGATGAAAATTAAGAAAAACAGCAACTCTTTGATGCTATTTTATAAATTATATCTAAGTATCTAATTAAATCAGGTTTTGTTAGAAGAAATAATAACATTAATAAATATAACCAAAACTGGCTTATAATACAAGACAACACTGCCCATAGTAATGTAAAACTCAAAGCCTAAATATAATACAGAACACTATATTATGCTACATTAATATACAGCAATAAAGAATCTGATTTAGGATAGATAGTTATAAAACACTCATCATTGCTTAATCAATATAAAATGAATATCATTGCAAACTAACCAGATAGTATGAAAAGTTGTTAAATATGCATCATAATTTTCTTACTTTGTTACCTGTATATAAAACAAATTGCTTTTCTTAAAAGCAGAGAAAAATAAAAGCAAAGTCTTATCTCTAATAGTTTTGTTATTGAAAAGAACTCCAGTAACCAAAATATTCCATTGCCATGCAAGTTTCCGCGAAAGAACAAATTATTATTAATTTTTGTTAACAGTTTTGAAAGAGACATTAAATGGTAGTATTCTTAGATTCAAGAACCCAAGACAGAAAATCTAGACGAATAAGTGGTTTGCATGCTGTTGCAATTCTCAGACATTAGCTACAATTTTGGCAAACAATAATTCCACCCCTACTTCCACCGCGGTCACCTAAAACATTACAAAATCAGTGTTTTACCTTGAAACTAGCAACATGCTTCGAAAAGTATTTATGTGATTTACATATTTTTTTTTTATTGCCATGGAAGGTTAGTATCTTTTATTACATTTTAGTTGGGGCTATGTTTTTAGCAGAACAGTAACAACACATCTCGTTGTACTGCGTCTGGACATGAATATACCTATAAAACATCCAGTTAAGATGGATTTGGTTGTAATTTTATACAGCATTATTATATACCTATATTAAAATACATATAAAACACTAATATGTACCTACATTAAAATATTTGTTACTAGGTTCCGCATTCACCGGTAAAATTTGTTGGGCGATCTTACCTTACATGTGTAGCTTTGTTTGTAGATAAAGTAATGCATACAATTACAACCAAATCTATCCTAACTGGATACTTTATAGGTATACTTTCCTGAGCAGAGGGTTTTTTAATTTTTTTATCTTGTATTCGCTTAGAGTTTCTGCAACAACTGGTAACATTTCTCAGCTGAAATCGATTTTTAGCAACAAACAAATTCAACGTAATGGCTTTATTATTATTTTGTTTTATATAGTAACTTGCAAAATGCCTCAAAATGTAATTAAACTTACTGTTAACTTCCTACAAATTACAAATTTTGAAAAAAACAACTTTGAGATTTCAGTTTCAGATTACTTTACGCGATATTTTATCGTTTTTAGCCCAAAGCTAGAAATAAAAAGTGTGTAAATATTCAGTACAGTATTTTCTGTTTAGTTCATGGTGTCTTATGTATTTGTTTCGTCTTTTTGAGTAATTTTGTGACTTACTATTGCAAAATAAATCTGACCTGTGAGCAAGGTCAAAATTCTATAACGTTTGTGTGCCGGGTGAAGCGTGTTACTAATAGTGCTTTGTTAAAGTAGTTTTTTTTTAATTTGTATTTTTTGGGACTTGATAGCAAGTTTAATTACTCTTCGATGTATTTTGTGAGTTGCTGTATTTAAATTAAGACAATAAGTTGGATTAGTAACGTTTTACGTGTAAATTGAAGGAGGGAAATTGCTATTTTTTAAAATTTTTATTTTTGGGGCGTGAGTGGAAGTTATAATTTTTGCATGCCTGATGACCTCAAGTTTAAATACTCTTCGATGTATTTTGTGAGTTGCTGTATTTAAATTAAGACTATAAGTTGGATTAGTAACGTTTTACGTGTAAATTGAAGGAGGGAAATTGCTATTTTTTAAAATTTTTATTTTTGGGGCGTGAGTGGAAGTTATAATTTTTGCATGCCTGATGACCTTATCACTTGGAATAATTTTTTTACTAAAATAAAAAAAAAAACTTAAAAAACTACACAACTCGATATCAATCAAAACCTATAAACATTTTATGGTATTTTGACCAAAAACTGTAAAGCATCGTTTAAGAAGCAAAAAGGTAATGAACCGCCACTGGGAGTTCAATGGGGTTTCATGTCAAAGCTAATGTCCATAAGGTAATGAACTAGTGCGTGAAATAGTGTCTGTAATTGATTGTTTAGTCCTTGTAAGTAGTTTACGGCTAAAATTAGGATTTTGCGTGATTTTAATACATATATGTGTGTAGTGGTAAAGAGGGTTAGTTAACAGATGTTTTGGTAGTTTAGCCAAACATGATAATTTGGAAAATTGTTCAAAACTACCAAAAAGGACGATATCCACAAGAAATAATTTTTTAAAGCATAAAAATGAGGGTAATTGTTTCGACGTGCGACTACCGCTATTTTCGTGAATTTTTTTTACTTTTCTTATGTATCTTTATCTCCTAGACACGAATCCAACATTAATTATTGTCACTGACGCCGTTTTTTAAAAATATACTTAAAAATACATAACCTACACTAACCTTTATTGACGTACGACTACCGATTTTTCGACGTGCTACTACCGCTATTTTCGTGAATTTTTTTAACTTTTCTTATGTAATTTTACCTCCTAGACACGAATCCAACATTAATTTTTGTCGCTACCTATATTAAAATATACCTACAAAGTATCCCTACCTATATTAAATTATACCTACAAAGTACCCCTACCTATATTAAAATATACCTACAAAGTATCCAGTCAGGATAGATTTGGTAATAATTTTATCTAACATTACTATCTACCTTTATTAAAGTACACCTACGAAGTATTAGGTCAGGATAGATTTGGTTATAGTTTTATACAACATTACTATATACTTACATTAAAATATACCTATGAAGTGTCAAGTCAGGATAGATTTGGTTGTAATTTTATTTAACATTATATTATCTACCTATATTAAAGTATACCTACGAAGTATCCAGTCAGGATAGATTTGGTTATAATTATATTCAATTTTACTACCTACCTATATTGAAATATACCTATGAAGTATTCAGTTAGGATAGATTTGGTTATAGTTTTATACACCATTACTATATAGTAACATTAAAATATACCTATGAAATATCAAGTCAGGATAGATTTGGTTATAGTTTTATACAACATTACTATATACCTACATTAAAATATACCTATGAAGTATCCAGTCAGGATAGATTTAGTTATAATTTTATTCAACATTAACATATACCTGTGACGTAGGTATATTTTAATGTAGAAATATAGTAATGTTGTATAAAATTATAACCAAATATATCCTGACTTGTAGCTAAATTTTACTATATATAGCACATATTGTAATGTTGAATAAAGTTATAACCAAATGTATCCTGACTGGATACTTTGTAGCTAAATTGTACTATATATAGCACATATTGTAATGTTGATTAAAGTTATAACCAAATCTATCCTGACTGGATACTTTGTAGCTAGATTTTAATATAGGTAGATACCAATATTGAATAAAAGGTAATTGTTATTTCGCCCACCTACGATATTTTGGAATATTGTTCAAAACCACCAAAAAAGACGATATCCACACAAAATAATTAGTGAAAACATAAAAATTAGTGAAAAATGTTTTCTTCTCGGAGCCACAAGATAGGTTTTAATGTAGAGTTCGCGAGACGTCACAGCAGTCTTGACAACCCGAAACGTTTGTATCACTCCATGACTATTCACAACTTATGCCTCCGCCGAAAAAAAATTTCCCCTACTTTAAACTCAAAAAAAGTAACTTTCCTCAAAGAAAATTTTTTTTTTTTGTGGATATACCTTTTTGTGCTTTTTAACAATAATCCAAAATATCGTATGGGGCCGGTTGTAATTGTTTAGTTTGCTAAACCTATATTTTCATGAAACATTCAGAAACATGTAAAAAGGCTATTTTCATTCAAATTATTTTTTCTGTGCCTAGAAACATTTTTTCTTAAATTAAAGTTGGGTAAAATTTTCAGCACGGATGTAGAAATTGTGAATGGGCGCGGAGTGATACAAATGTTTTTAACGTCACAGTGCTGCGCATAAGGTTGTACGCATCGGCCCCGGTACGTCACGCAACCTCACGTGTGTAGATATTTGAGAAACAACGTCTTGGCTTAATTTTTATACATATATTTAAATATACCTAAAAAGTGTCAAGTCAGGTTAGATTTGGTTTTAATTTTATACACTACCTAAATGGTTACATTTATACAATTAGAAACAAATCTATCCTGACTGGATGCCTATATTAAAATATACCTAAAAAGTGTCCAGTCAGGTTAGATTTGGTCTTAATTTTATACATTACCTAAATGGTTACATTTATACAATTAATTTCCCCTACTTTAAACTCAAAAAAAGTAACTTTCCTCAGAGCAAAATTTTTTTTTTGTGGATATCGTACCTTTTCGTACTTTTGAACAATAATCCAAAATATCGTATGGGGCCGCCACCATAAATTTCAACCGCAAGGATGTAAAATTACCATTAGCCTTTGCTATATCTGAAACTTTATTTACGACCAGGCATATCATTTACCCTTTATTATTCAAGTATGACTTTAAAACTTCTAAATAGATTCACTTAACTTTCGTTCCAACATAGAAAACTACAAAAATTAACGGAGGAAAGTCAAACAATTAATACAATTACAAATACTGAATGTATTAAATATGTTAATAGATTCAGTGTAAGAATTTTATGTTAATAGCATTTTGAAAAACCTCGTTAAATCGTACTCACTAGAACCTTTCTTGCCGGTGAAAAATCGCCTAAACAAGATTATCTACTAACATTTATTTCAATTGATATTTTTATATTCCCCCTATTATACTTTATAAATCAATTAGTCAAGAATCTTTATACATTAAAGATAATTAACTAATAAGCAAAATATTACTAAGAAAATTTACCTTAGCAACTCCTTCCAAATACCGTCTCACAGCACACTTAAGAAGCACGATTGGCAAAGGGAGAGAAAAGGCAAGTTCTGCTGATATGTAGCTTTACTCAAGCACATGGATATGTATAAAGCCCCTCAATGAGCATATGAGTTTTATTAATCTGCATGTTGAATAACTATTTTATTAATAAAACATTTATCATACTAATACTTTGTTCAAAATGTATATACATACAGAATATAATATTAATTTCTTAAAACTTACTTTTAAATACTTTTGTAACAAACGTTTTCTTTTTTCCTTGCTTCCGGGATCAATATTCTAGAACTAGCCGGTGTATGATGCAAGCACATGTAATTTGAACAAAAATCTTGAAGAAATAATTAATTATAATAAAATGTACATAATTTGTGTAGAAATCTAATATTTGAAAGAATCTTGTTCATTATTATTCCAAAATATCTAACAATTATTTCTATTTGTTCACTTTCATTTCTCCTTCCTAACACTAACCATAGATGAAATATGTAATAGAGACCAAACATTAAACTCATTAACTAGTAAATTTGTATAACAAACCAAAAAACTAATTCATAGATTGAAAATTATTTAGAATCTTATAACTATTACTAGAAATACACAAATTAGAAATAATTATTCAACAATTAGCAAAATACAAAACCAAATCTGAAAACAGAAACTAAATAATACGAAGTACACTTTGAGTATATAAACCATAGCAAATCTAGAGAATCTGTAGTTTGGTAAAATTTCTATATATTGCTTTAATAATATACGTTATATTCACTGCTATGATTTTAAATAAATGGATTTGTAAAACAAAATAAATATTACATGTAATATATTTTATGAGATGTATTTAGTAATTTCCAAAAACCTTTAAATAACCTACCGGATATTCAAAGAACTAATTTTTTCGTTAACATAAAATCTAGAATTTCATCACTCGTTCCTTTCGCTAGGTTTCCTCGTCCAACTAAAGTTTTTGGATTTAGAGACGACTTACGCTACTTTAATTTATTTTCTTCCTTCATTGTCCTTTTACTTTTAGTATTGGTTAAATTGTACTTAGTCACGATAACAAAATGGTAAGTTTTTACAGGAAGTTTGAATTAAATAGTAAATTATGATAAAATTATTTTTCCTTAGATTAGAACGTTCTAGACAATATACCGGCACATGTGGGAAAGGCAAGGAATAGTCAGTTACTATGTATTTATAGTTGCAATAAGTGTTTAATATGTTTCTGAAACAACAGTTCTATTTCTATATTGCAGGCTAGATAGATATTAATGTAATTGTTTTAGTGTGTTTACAAGATAGTGTTAGTTTTGTTATGCTAAACTAATAGAAAACTTCATTGAATACTCACTTTGAAAATAAGAAAATTGAATTATCATCTAACTTCTTTAACACGTATTTATAGAAGTTGAATGTTTTCCTTCATATTTATACTAAAACTGCTTTGGTAATAATCACTTCACTCAACATTTTTGATATTGTATTGCAAAAAATTACATTACATGATGTAAAAACAATAATCAAACATTGGAAAAATTGAATAAAACTTGACACCTCAAAAATATTGGTAATTGTTTAGTTTGCTAAACCGTGCCTATATTTTCATGAAACATTCAGAAACATGTAAAAAGGCTATTTTCATTTAAATTATTGGTTGAAATTTATTACGCCGGCCCCACTCCATATTTTGGATTATTGTTCAATAGCACGAAAAGGTACGATATCCACAAAAAAAAAATTTTTTTCCTTTGAGGAAAGTTACTTTTTTCGACTTTAAAGTAGGGCAAATTTTTTTTGGCGGAAGCACAAGTTGTGAATAGGCGCGGAGTGATACTTACGTCACAGTGCTGCGCATAAGGTTGTACGCATTGTCCGCGGTACGTCACGCAAACTTACGTGTGTAGATATTTGAGAAACAACTTCTACAGTTAGGATAGATTGGTTTTAAATTTATAAAATACTGTATACCTATATTAAAATATACCGAAAAAGTGTAAAGTCAGGTTAGGTTTGGTTTTAATTTTATACATTGAATTTCATGCTTCATGATTTTACAACTGAATTTCAATGTATAAAATTAAAACCAAACCTAACCTGACTTTACACTTTTTCGGTATATTTTAATATAGGTATACAGTATTTTATAAATTTAAAACCAATCTATCCTAACTGTAGAAGTTGTGACGTACCGCGGACAATGCGTACAACCTTATGCGCAGCACTGTGACGTAAGTATCACTCCGCGCCTATTCACAACTTGTGCTTCCGCCAAAAAAAATTTGCCCTACTTTAAACTCGAAAAAAGTAATTTTCCTCAAAGGAAAAAATTTTTTTTTTTGTGGATATCGTACCTTTTCGTGCTTTTGAACAATAATCCAAAATATGGAGTGGGGCCGCCGTAATAAAAAAAAACCAAATTATTTTATTCTGTGCCTAGAAACATTATTTTTTCTAAAATTATAGTTGGGTAAAATTTTCACCACAGATGTAGCAGTTATGAATAGGCTGCCTGCCTCGGGGAGGGATACACGACATCACAAATGTACTAACCCTTACACTTGGATAATGTGTAGCATTACGTTTTGGCATAATTTTAATGAATTTAACAAAATAAAAGTATAAAATATGAAGTATCCAGTCAGGATAGATTTGGTTCTAATTGTATAAATGTAACCATTTAGGTAATGTATAAAATTAAAACCAAATCTAACCTGACTGGACACTTTTTAGGTATATTTTAATATAGGTATACAATAATGTATAAATTTAAAACCAAATCTATCCTAACTGGAGACTTTATAAGTATATTTGGTTATTGTGCATAAGCTCGGCACCTTACAATATTTTGGAAAATTGTTCTTTTGAAATATCCAAAAGAATTTTTTTTTTATTGATGTAGGAAAGTTACTTTTTTTCAATTTAAAGTAGGGTAATAAATTCAGCGCTGATGTAGAAGTTGTGAATGGGCGCGGAGTGATACTTACGTCACAGTGTTGCGCATAAGGTTGTACGTCACGCAACCTTACGTGTGTAGATATTTGAGAAACAGCTTCTCCAGTTAGGATAGATTTGGTTTTAAATTTATATTATACTGTGTACTTATATTAAAATATACCAAAAAAGTGTCAAGTCAGGTTAGATTTGGTTTTAATTTTATACATTGAAATACAGTTGTAACATCACGAAGCATTTGTATCACTTTGCGCCTATTCACAACTTCTACATCAGCGCTGAAAATTTTACCCAACTTTAATTTAAGAAAAAATAATGTTTCTAGGCACAGAAAAAAATAATTTCAATGAAAATAGTCTTTTTACATGTTTCTGAATGTTTCATGAAAATATAGGCCCGGTTTAGCAATCTAAACAATTACCATATTTTGTTTTATGGTATGAAATATATGTATTTTGTTTTACTGTATTAAAAGACACGGTAATTGTTTATTTTATAGGCCACCTACGATATTTTGGAAAATTGTTTAACACCACCAAATAGGACGATATCCACAAGAATTTTTTTTATTGAAGTGCGAAAGTTACTCGTTTTCAATTTAAAGTATGGCAAAATATTCAGTGCGGATGTAGAAGTTGTGAATGGGCGCGGGGAGTGATACAAATGCTTCGTGATGTCACAACTGTATTTCGTATTTTAGCAATCTAAACTTTATATAACAAAAACAAGTCTTTAAGCTATTTTGATAACTATTATTTTTGTTACTGCCAAAGAAGGTGAATTTTATATATTTATATTGAAATATACCTATGCAGTATCCAGTCAGGATAGATTTGATTCTAATTGTATAAATGTAACCATTTAGGTAATGTATAAAATTAAAACCAAATCTAACCTGAATGGACACTTTTTAGGTATATTTTAACAATTTCCCAAAATATCGTAGGTGACCAGTCTTCAGCATTTTAACCAAAGAACGATATCCACGAATAATTTGTTTTTTCTTTTGAGGAAAGTTATTTTTTTTTTATATTGGACAATGCCCATTAGACTGTAGTGTGCCACACCTAACCAGCTCAACATTTGTCGGTGACGGACCGCTTCATACATGGTAGGTAACACTGTCAAACTCTGTTGTAACCGCGTTGCTATTCTGTTCAGATACAAAACTTAGTTGCTCTTTGCTTGCTTTTGAAAAAACATGTGCGCTAGTTTAGAAGAAAATTTTTCTCAATGAATTTTCTTACTTCATTAAACTGGAATGACATATGAAAATACTGGTAAAAGTTGTCTTCATCATTAACTAGGTGCCTATATAATGTCCAATATTCTCCCTCAACTTACTTTTTCTTAGAGATTTGGGAATTCAATAACATCTCTGAGTTTTGTTTTCGTTTTCCCCTTCCTTGTTTAAAATAATGGTAAACATTGCCAATTCGGTTAATGATTATTGTCTAATAGCCATATTTTGTTTTCAAATAAAAGAACTAAAAAGTTTGTTCACAATTCACAACTCTGCAAAATAAAATATAAATATTAATTTTTAAAGATAAATAACATTTAAACACTATACTACTAGTCTCCTAACGCAAGAAATATACAGCGTAGATGCAGGACTCAATGGGTATCATTCTATTCCCGCTGCAGACCTCTTACAGTGAGGATAGTAGTGACCGAAACGTTTTTCTCGTACCTGACACGGTCATTGCATGATACGTTCTAGTGGCTAAATACCTTAACTAGGTATTTATATCTACCGAAATGTACTTCAAAGTTGTTTTGATATTTGTAACAAGAGCTATTGTTGTGTAATGATATTTCTATCTAGATGAATTAAAGTTATACATATTAAAATATAGCTACAAAATATCTGGATCAAGAGAATAATAAAGCTTTGCGCTGATGCCCTAGACATTAAAAATTTTGAAAAAACGACATTTATACCTAACAACTCACTAGACGACATTAAGAATAATTCTCTCGGGTTACTTGTAAAGCAATTTCTAATAAACTATATAACTATCCTCGACTTGTTTGTGTTCCTTAATATAGATTGATTATATACATTACTGTCAATACAGAATTCACTTTAATATACAGGTTTTTTAACTATCTTTTTTATAAAGTAGTATAATTTAATTTATATATTTTTAATACATTATTTGATAAATCTTATTTAATATTTTATTTCCAGTCAGTAGCAGCAGCAGCTAAGAGATTAATTCCTCTATTTGACAGAGTTCTAATTCTGAAAGCAGAACCCATCACAAAAACAAAAGGCGGTATTGTCATTCCTGAAAAGTCACAAGGGAAAGTTTTACAAGGAACTGTTGTAGCTGTCGGTCCAGGAGCTAGAAATAATGTGAGTATAATTGAAATTTTACTTTCACGTCTTGTAATTTTGTATGAGTCATGACCAATGAATTTACCAATTTAGTTTTAATAATACTTGTTATACATTCTCAATATGTATTACCACCAACAATAGCAAAACCCGTCTAAAACACAATTATGGAGGATAGATACCAGGTGAGGAAAGAGTAAAGTGATGTGAATTAAACCAGTAAACAATAGATATATTATATTTTGTACGATACTTAAACATCACTCTAGGATTCGTGGGAAAAAAGTAAATGAGTCTTGAAGGTTAGATCTGTCTACAACTGTGTCTTCAGTTGATTATTTTGTACTAAGTCTGTCCTATTAGGCCTCTATTGACAAAATATAAGCTGGTAATCAACATTTCAGATTTTCATAATAATATAAAGAAGTACTTTATTCATATTGAATTAATGATTTCTGATCTGGCTGTTATGAATTGATTTCTTCCATCAATTGAGTTATATTTCACTACAAAAATATTCTTACTTATAAAGAACTACATAATACATTTTATGTAGTTGCAATTTTTTATTCATTTTTTTGTTTCTTACAAGTTTATTATTTGTAATTAACTGGCTTCAACCCTTTTTATAGGGTATCTTGCAGCTTTTTTTAAAGTTAGTGGCTGGATATTTAATAACAACTTGTGTGTGTTTTTGGTTTGTTGATGTAGGCTTTTTCTTTGAGATAGGCCAAAAGAAATATTCTGCTGCAGTCATATCTGGAGATCTTTGGAGGCATAACCCTTGACATGCTGGATAACATGATTGCCAAAGAATTCTTCAACAAAATCAGAAACCGGTGTAATATAATGTCACACCATCATGTTGTAGTCACCAGTATATGCCGTCCTTTTCTAAGAGTGCGTTGAACTGAAATAAAATATTCTAATATTGTTCTGCATTATTAGCCGATTATTTTTCATGATATAGCCCACCCAACGCCAAACTTATGAGAGTGTAATTGTTTTTCATGGCGTAGGGATATGCCACACTCCATATCCGACTATTTAAGCTGTTTACAGCCCTGTAACAGTAAAAAATAAAACCCCGTTTCATCTGTTAATAATAACTAAACCGTCAAATTAAGTCCGTAACACACTAATTAATGAACTGTTTGAATGCAATAAGATTGATTTAGAGAAATTAATTTCATTTGACAAATGTGTCAACGATTTTTTATTTTGCAAAGGCAGATAATGTTTCTTTAATTTTAGTGACTGCATCTATATTTAACACCAATGCAGATATTTTGTGTTCCTTGTTCTTAACAGAGCCATTTTCTAAACTTTACCACTAACCTCAAGATAGTCTTGTTAAGAACTGGTTTATCAGGGTACTTATGGCTAAATAATTCTTGAACTACAACCACTGATTTCATACTTCAGTATGACTCAACAATGAAAACACCATCTGTAGTAAGACACTGAAGGTTATGATTGTATTGTTTTCCCTATAGATTCTGTTCTTTTGCGTCGGTGTGATGTTGGATGAGTTCACTTCTGTAACGAGTAGAAGAGTAAGGATCCATTTTAAAATTTTGTAGATAGTTTATTGGCAGGTTACATTTTATATGAGACAAGGTGTTGCTCAGTGAACTAGTATACTTAAATTTGAGATTACATTTTATAACCTTTATTAATTGCTATTTTGTTAATTTATTACTATTGTTCTAACTTGATTTCTCAGTGTTACTATTATTTTTCAAGTAATTATAAGTGATACTTGATAAAAAGAACAAAATTATTTGTTACTTTAGTAATTAATAGAACTATTATTTCTGTTGCAGAAAGGCGACTTGGTCCCTCTTCAGGTTAAAATTGGAGACCAAGTACTATTACCAGAATATGGAGGCACAAAAGTAGAAATAGAAGAGAATAAAGAATATCATTTGTTTAGAGAATCTGATATACTGGCAAAGTTGGAAAATTAGTTTATTGTTTAGATACGAGACTGTTTAAGAATACATTCGTTACCTTCTGTTAGGTTCTAAGAATATTTGTGTTTACAATGGTGATTCACGAATGAATGAGTTTTCTATTTTTTTTCACTTTGCTTTTTATTAGAATGCATTAGATGTAGTAATTATTTTCCTTTATGTTAATGTTATGAAAATAAACTTACAAATTTATATTTATTTGTATATTTTTTTAAAATGTTCCTGGGTTTTTACCTGAAAACAGAATATTTCAAACTAGCATTAGGGAACAATACTGGATCATTTGGTAATCAGTTTCTTTACAATTTTTGGCAGAATAATAATATAAAAATATTGATAAGTGGTCATTTGATGCATCGAAATAATTATCAATAACATTCATAAGTAATTTGCTCAAATGTTGAACGCATTGAACCTAAAATGCAAATAACATACAAGATATTCAGCTATATAATAAATTAGAATTCCGTCCAAATTTAGAAAATTGCTATTAGTTTTTAGGAATATATAATTTGAACTATTTGCAACGGGTACTTATTTAAAAAAAATTTATATTTATTTCTAATCATCTAGAGATAACTAAATATGGCGTTGAAGCTATCACATGAGAATAATTACATTTCGTAACTGTAATTTGGAATTATCAGAGTTCACTCTGAAAAATAAAAAATTGGAGGAGTAAAAGAGTATAATAACGAATAAAACAAAATAGGAAAGTTAATATATTCTATTCTTTTGATATTAAAAAGACTGAAATATATTACAAATAAGTGTTTATTGTAATTAAAACATTTTTATTTTGTACAATTTATATACAAATATTAGAGTTCTCTATGTTCTTCACCATCTCCCTCTTCCAGATTTACTGAAGGTGAAACTTTTATTGTTGGATTTTCCTGTAAACTGTGAATTCTTCTTACCCTACAACAATTATTAAAAATCTTGTGAAACATGATTACAACATTCAATTATTGAAATCTAATTTCTTATAAAATTCATTTCTAAAACAGACAAAATGGGCGTTGGTAAAATTATTCTTGTATTATTTCATTCATAATTAAGATGGTTAAATGTTGATTGGGAAGTAGGAAAAATGTGTATTGAAATTTAATGTTAGTGGGCTTCTAATTAATTTTGTCAAAGCAACTAATTGATCAGTTAGCAGATACAAACTGTTGTAACAACACTAAAATAGTGGAACATTGCTCACTTACGCTTTACACTTAGAAGGAGCTTTGTTTCCCTAAAGCATGCCAAGAAATGGCTAGTGGTAACCTCTTGATTGAGTACTGCTGCTACGAGATCACACACAGAGAGTATGTTTTCTAGGTTTCATGCTCTTGTGAAATTTATTTTTTCCGTAACTAATTCTATAATAAATAAAGGAAAGAATAACACCAAGGCTATGGAACCTGCTTTAGTAACTTCTGCAAAGAAAATGTTTTTGTTCATATATTTTATTGTATCACTTTCTTCTGACATTAAAATTATTCTTTAGATTAGTCATAGAAAATATCCTTTTCTCTTTATTTACTTTTAATTAATTTAATAAATTATTGAAGAATCCGTTTTTTGAAACACGAGAAGGTGATTATATTAGAGTGAGTATATTAGATTCTCGAAATTTCGAGTCCTGATATTTTGAGCTTCTGTTAAATTTGAGCCCAATCTTACTAAAATGGTGATTGAATGGATAGATAACTATTCAAAAACTAACTATTAAATCCTGAGTCATAACAAAACTGTTGACTATGTTATTAATCAGATTTGACATTTCTTAACAAGAAACTTAGGGGTTGTGAAAATTCCAATAACAATTTAAGATAACAGATGTTACGATTATTGAATTAGTACAAAAAACTACTGAAGGTAGATGACGAGAATAAAGATGTAAGTTTGACCAAGACAGTACAAGAAAGGAAAATTAGTTACAATGAAGGATCAACGACCTTGGAAACTGCACTACCTTGAAACAGACAGATACCATGCCATTAGATGTGCTTCTGCTAAGATATCTATAAGACACTATACCACAAACACAATCTGATAAGGAAAACAGGAGACAACAATTTTTTCTAAAAAATGTATCAACCGTGATGAACAATGTATTCCAAAGCAACATTAATTTATGTAAGTACTGTAATCAATAAAGTTCCATAAATATATTTTTTACGTTCCTAATTACAATAATAGGGTTCATTAGTACTTCATTTTTTTTAATGTACAGAAATGTATTTTTGTGTAATCTGAGAGGAGGATTCTTGGTCCAGTCTACCTCGAATTATCGAGACTCTACTGTAATATTTTGTTTCAGTGTTGAATAGGTTCCACAACACGATCTTTAAAATAGGTCACATGGGTTTAAGATGAAATCAACTACTTAAAAATTTGTGAAATTAATGTAATAAGTTACAAAACAAAATAGTCTCAAATTATGAGTTTTAAACATAATGTAGAAATCCACTTCTCCCTGTTATTTGCTTAGCTCAGTTTCTCCCCTAGAATTTGGAAATTGGACAACTGATATAATTTGACTAGCCTGGTTATTGCTAAATTCCAGTATCACGAATTCAGTCATCACTAAGTTAGTCTCTATTTTATTGTTTGTGGAGTTATTGAAACCAGAAAGTTGTTCACAGATCATCTTGCTCATAAAAGGCAACATTTTGTATATGAGAGAATGACAAGTAAAACCTTTAGCTGATTTAAAATAAGATACTTTAAGGATTTGATAGTTTTTCCAAGTTTATGAGACAGTCAACAGATGATAGGAAAATATGTATAACCATAAAATGAGCGTAGCTAAAAATATACAAAGTATGTTAAAAAAAAACAAACTTGAAATTGCATTCGAGTCCTGCACAGTATAAATTTGCGTGTCATGCTACACAGCAGCATTCTTTCCCAATTAAACACATGTATTGTGCAGTTTGCTTAGTTGGGGTGGGAGTTTCCTTAAGTCATTGCTCAAATTATTGAGGTAGTGAAAATAATGGACTTTAACAATCTTAAAATTTAGTTTTAACATTGGTAAATCTTTTGTTGTGAAACAGAGCTATCTGTTTTCATTACTGTTAGAACACGAAAAAACTCTGGAATAATATTGTAATGGACGCGTTGATTGCTTTGCCTCAACCTCAAAAATATCAAGCTAGAAGCCCTTGTGTAAAGTTTTAAGAGACAGGGTTTATATGATGGTTTCTGGACACTTTTATCAATCACACTGAGGTCTGCTATTTAGAATCTTTTTCACATATTTCATAATAGTTTTCATTGGCACTAATAGACTAAAAGTAAGTGGGAAAAGCAAAATATTTTAATGATGATAGAAAATTTTATGAATGAGTCATTGTGATACGTCTCTGACATTATAAACCACAGCAGATATACAAAGTAGGACCAACTGTCACAGATGAAACGACACAAACATTTATATGTAAATTTATTTACAATAAATCAAATTTGAGCTTGGATTGCAAGTCACTGTAAATAATAATAATAATTATTAAACGAAAATAAACTCAAAACAAATTACTTCTTAAAAAGTGTTTTGATGAATATAGACATAAAAAGTATATTGTGTTATTTTGAAAGTAAAACACTATTCATAAAATAAGGGAACAATACTTCCTGTCTTTCTTAAATTTTGAGGTACTAAGTTAGTTTTCCATATGTATAAGTGTACAAGTATGGTACCTATTAGTAAAATTCTGTATGGGAACTATACTACACAAATCAAAAGCAGTAATCTCTTTCACTCTATTTTTAGATGAGTCCAAATATCTTATGGTTAGGTTTCTGAAAATGTTATAACATAATTCAAGGAACTTTTGACTTCCAAGTAAAATGAGAATCATTACTGTTACAACAACAAAATTGCTACAAAATACTGTTTCCAGCTTAACGATTTAAAATATTCATGTAGAGAATCTTTGTAATTAAGTCGTACAACCACCATTCTCCGAAGTGTATCTGATAAAGATGACAAATTGGTAGAATATCAACCTTTTGTCATACAACTTCGATTACAGAGACAATACCATCTCATGTAATACTGATGAATTTCTGTTTTCTTTAACATAATTTGAAATTACACCATAAGTGTGACAAAAACAAACTACAGTAAAAAAAAAAAACTGTTTACGAGTAACTGATATGTTGAGTGCTACCACGGTTGGCAATAAGAGTGACTGTTATGTTGAGTGCTACCATGGTTGGCAATAAGAGTAACTTATGTTGAGTGCTACCCCGGTTGGATATAAGAGTAACTGTTATGTTGGGTGTTACCATAATTGCCAATAAGAGTAACTGTTATGTTGGGTGCTACCACAATTGGCAATAAGAGTAACTGTTATGTTGGGTGATACCACAATTGGCAATAAGAGTAACTGTTATGTTGAGTGCTACCACGCTTGGCAATAAGAGTAACTGTTATGTTGAGTGCTACCACGGTTGGCAATAAGAGTAACTGTTATGTTGAGTGCTACCACGGTTGGCAATAAGAGTAACTGTTAAGTGCTACCATAGTTGGCAATTAGAGTAACTTTTATGTTAGTGCTACCACGGTTGGCAATAAGAGTAACTGTTAAGTGCTACCAAGGTTGGCAATTAGAGTAACTTTTATGTTAGTGCTACCACGGTTGACAATAAGAGTAACTGTTAAGTGCTACCAAGGTTGGCAATTAGAGTAACTGTTATGTGCTACCAAGGTTGGCAATAAGAGTAACTGTTATGTTGAGTGCTACCACGGTTGGCAATAAGAGTAACTGTTAAGTGCTACCATAGTTGGCAATTAGAGTAACTTTTATGTTAGTGCTACCACGGTTGGCAATAAGAGTAACTGTTAAGTGCTACCAAGGTTGGCAATTAGAGTAACTTTTATGTTAGTGCTACCACGGTTGACAATAAGAGTAACTGTTATGTTGAGAGCTATCACACTCTTGCCAATAAGAGGAACTGTTAAGTTGAGGGCTACCACGGTTGGCAATAAATTACTGCAATATGTAATTCTGATCAGGAAAACTATGCAAAAAAAAACGTTCTGTGGTGTTTTCTGGATATGAAATGAACATATGAAAGATTGGTAAGGGAGTGTGACTGGGTGAACTTCTGAAGTGACACAGTAAGTTAGTGATGAATGGATTTCCTAGTAATTTGACTGAAAAGATTAAAACAAAACTGAAAGAATGAACAATTTGATTTAGTAATAATTTCTGGAGGTATGAGAAATAAGTTACAGCCATTTGATGTTGGGGTTTATAAATCCTTTAAATATCACATTGGTGTACAATGCATTTAGTTGACTGAACATTATCACCCTCTTATATTAACTAGCAAAATTAAACATATAAAATGGATTTTGAAAGCTAGAAAAGATTTTCCCCGAATCATTAATAAATTCTTTTGGAAGTCTTGTTTGTCAAATCCTTGAATGGCTCTGAAGATAATGTCATTTAAAATCACTGTGATATTAGCAAATCCAATTCAACATAGTTCTGTGTAGCTGTCAATGATGGCTAGTAACACTTAAAAACCTTAGGGAACAGAATAAGTAATGAAAATTAGTTCTAGTTTTTGTGGAATTGTACTGTATCAGGTATGTACCTACCTACTTTTCAGTTTACATATGGTATTTAATGTTTAGTAAATACTTTTTACTAATTCAATAGGGTATTTATATTTTCCAGAGAAATCATTTCCTAAATCATGAGTGCTTCTTAAATTAAAAGTAACTCCGTAATACCAAATAAGTCAGATTTAAATTTATTAAAAAATTCTTTATAACAGTCAATTCATATCATATATTATTATAATATCAATATAATTTTTATAACTGCTAATATCTTAATAATTATCAATTGAGAAGTCATAATTTGCAGTAGACAGTAGTTATACATTGAGGATAATTACTTCAACACCTAAATATGTTTTGGGAAATAAAATATTTATTGTAAATGTATTAATTATTATTAATTTACTCTTGCATAAGTTACTTTTCAGTTCAAGAAAAAAATAATATATTTTACCTTTCCTTTAAAACGTTCTTTGGGTTCCTTGTTACTTTTAAATGCCTGACCAGTTTGAAATTGATTAAAATCAACCTTGCTGTAGTCAAAAGGCTGAAATTCTTTTCTTGGTTTTTTATTTTGAAATGGCTCTTCCATGCCATCTTCACTGTTTATTTTCTTTTTCTTCTTTCGTGCCTTACTGGATTCATGTTCTGGAATTTTTTCATGTTTAATAATACTGTCATCAACATCAGTCTCTTGAATTTCAACATGGCTACTAATATCATCTGATATATCATGTTTTCGATTCAATTTCGGAGAGTTCTAAAAGATATTACAAATAAAATATTAGTAACTAATGTATTTATTTAATGTCAGGTAATAACTATTAATTTTTGTTATATAGGCTAATGACAGATCACAGACAATTTTGCTTTTTTAAAACATTAAACGTTTTGAATTTCTTTCCGAAATTCGAAACATTCAGTGTTTTAAAAAAGCAAAATTGTCTGTGATCTGTCATTAGCCTATAAAAAAATATTAGTAATTATTTGTTAAAAGTATATTGATATTTTACTAATGGTTAGCAGTTATTTCGTTTTTGAAATTATTTACAGTAATTGAAACTAATTTTTGGTTATGTAAATAATTTTAAAAACTAAACTAAACCTAACAATGCACATTGCAAAAATATAAAGAAATAAGATGTATAAGTATGAACACATGTAATCTTATTAATGTGTTATATTATAGGCAAAAAGATTTACAATGCAAGAAAAAGATGATTCAAATGATGTACATTGAATCATCTTCCATACAAGTCTGTAAATATCATCAAATAAAAACCCCCGCATTATTAAAATTCTCAACACAAACAGAGTATTTTGCATCAATACTTTTAACTTTCTGAGTTGAACTACAAATTCATTCTTTAATAACTTTCAAGTGAGGTACAACAAAATAAACAACAAGAACTAAGGGCAATCGATTGCTATAGATTTGTCCTGATGCATGACCTTGCTGTCCAGTTTGGGACTGTTAGAAAGATGTACTACAAATGTGCATAGCCCCTAGTTGAAATACAATACCACAAGAACTTTATCTGATGTAAGAAGACCTGAACAATATTTTTATTATCTAAAGAAAGACATAATTTATATATTGGTTATATACTTAGTTTATATTGGTTATATATTGGTTTCGGAATATATTTGGTTCTTATATAAACTAGAGGAGCTGTAATACTGATATGAATAGTCTTTAAAAAAATTATATAGCACTATTTTCAGTAATAGATGATTCAGTTTAAATGTTTGATGTTTCAATTTCAGAAGCCACAGACTCAAAGCAAAGCCATCATAAGTCTAAATTCAAGCAATATACCAAATTCAATTGATTTAAAATGATTGTGTGGTTATACAAGATAATCAAGCACATAAATCGGAGCATACATGTACTGATGAAAATATTTTAATATTTTAGTATATATATATAAGGTTAGTTCTAGTAGAACTTAAAGCTTATTTAGGAATTTTTGGACTAGGAGACTGACAGGCTTACCTAATGGCAATAGTCCAAAACTGCAATCTCTTGGAAATAAATAAATAGACACATATAAAAACTTAACACACTATTGAAATATTTCGATCAAAAATGATCTTCATCAATCAAAAAACAGTAAAAGAAAATACTGAAGAGAACCACAGATGTGTAGAAATATCCAAACGTCACAGAATTATAGTTTATGATATAGTGCTATAAGAGATTTGTATAAATATTGATTATTTGAAATTAGATATTAATAGTCTGTCAGAGAAGGAAGGTAAATGGAGTTGTTAAAAATGGTAGAAGTTAGGGGAGAGGTAAAAGGAGTTTTATCTGATGCTGAGGTTAGGAGGCTCTCTAGATTTGGTGTACCACTGGTATGATAACTCCCATCTTCTCAATTCTGAAGGGTTGCAATTAGGGGAGAGGGCCTTAATTATTTTGGTGGTATAACAATCATTGAAAGATATGAGGTTGTGACTAGTAGCGTGTTGAGCCGTTGTCCTGTCTATGTTCATGGTTCCAACGTCATGTCTGTGGCCATTCATTCTGATGCTCAGACCATCCGTGGTAAGGCCTATGTACTGTGCTGGGCAAAATTTTTGCAACATACCTAGCCAATAGACCTAGATGCAAGACATGTCCAATACATAGCCCAACAAATAGTTTCCATAGCCTAGCAACCAATGTAGACTTCAAGATTCAGGGCCATCATAATTGTACATCCAAAAATGTAATATACCAGTTGCAATGTAAATAATAGTTTTAGAATATAAAATATTTGTAAATTTCAAAACCTAAAAACAGAATGTGTTTTCAATTTACAGAATTTTATTTTGAATGAAATAAATATAACATGTTATTCCATAAACAAAATTTGTATTAGCATTTGTTAAGAAAAAAATTATTAAAAAATCTTTCTATTAAAAAAAAAATTGACATTTATAAGTGGACGCCTTTACAAACATTAACCTCACCTAAATGTTTTTTAACAATGGAGATAAGCATCCAGATATCCCTAATTTACTTCCACTTCAGTTTATCAAAATGTAACACCTATCTTTCAAGTGTAGCTTAAAATTATAGTTTTTGTACAATTGCCTGTAAACTGTAAACCTATTGATTCTACATTTGTCTGATCTATTTACGTTCATAATTAACTTTTTTTTAAAGTTTCAATTACTTTTACATTTCACTTTACTAATAATCATTGACAAAGAAATTCTTGTAATTTGTTATTTCACAGGAAAACTAAATGACAGGTTATTGAAAGTTCATAATATCTTTATACATAAATACTTGTCAACTATTTTATTATATAAATATTATTTTGGAATTGGCAGTGATAATAATACCCGTTAAATTTTATGTAATGCAGCTGTTTCACATGAAAATAATATTAATATTTTAAATCATCTGTCAGTGTACCACTGATTTCATTATTGATTTTACTTATTCAATTCACAATTGCATTATAGTATGGTTTATAAGGCTTGAAGCACGATTTTGTTGTTGTTGAAAACAAAGATAAGTTTTCCAGTAGTTCCAGAAAAGAAAAATTCACTCAATTGTTTCCTGAAATTGAATTTCTACATCATTATTGCTTTGTAAAATGCTGTAAAAATTTGGAGAAAATTGAATTTACTATAGATGGTAATTTCGTCATTCAATGGCACACATATTTAAACAGCCCTATGATTGAGTTTATTGTGCGTTGTCAGTTGTGAATTTGGTGTGTGCTATGAGTGAAAAAGTATTTTCAGGTAACGATATTAAAATATCTAGTGTATTAATATAATATCTATGTTAACACATACGCCTATTTTTATTTAGAAATTCCGTCAGGGCACCGCTCCACGGGCCTTGAAAATACCCTTAACACTCAATTTTCTATACTCCATTTAATACTTAACTTGACTTAATTAGGCGATAATCACCTGTAACAGTCACTTTTAAACAGCTGATAGTAATTGATTGTTATTCATCTTTCTAGGTTAGTTTACTTTACAAATGTTATGTTACAAGCAGAATTTTTTCCTTCCTTTGGTTTTTAAGACAATAATCAGTTTATAGTTTGATATATTTATTGGGAACTAATCTATACTATTATATGAAAATCTGTCTGTCTGCTTATGTATCACTTTATCACATAAAATTTATTGGACTCATTGAGCTGAAATTTGGTATTTATTTCCCGTTCCCACGTGTTCGATTTTAGCAAAAAAAATTATGAAAACTCTCACTCACGCCCCAATAGTTTACAGTTTTGGAAAAATGTAATTCACCCCCAAACGTGGTGCTTATAGTGCTGGTAAAAATTCACATTGCCCCCCCCCCATACAATGCATATAAAATGAATTATGGCCTGAAGCTATATTTACAATTATTATTTGTTATTGCCATGAAAAGTTTATTTTATATACCTATGAAATATCCAGTAAGGATGGGTTTGATTGTAATTTTATATGTTTAACCAAATGTACACATGTAAGACTAGAATAGAGCTCACGTGACGAAGTATTACTCCGCAGAAGTAGACATTTAATTAGGTAATGTTGTATAAAATTACAACCAAATATCCTGACTGGACACGTTACAGGTATATTTTAATATAGGTATAAATATAGTATTGTATAAAATTACAATCAAATCTATCGTAGCTGGATACTTTATAGGTTGTAATATGTTTTATATATTTTTTTGAATTTTTTAAAATAATTTTGAATTATTTAAATCATTTTTTTATAATAAAACAAAATTTAATAATAATAAATATTACAATTGGCACACGAACGTGGGGCTCGATTATTGTGAGAAATAAACCATTTATTCTAAAAATAAGAAAAAAAGCACATAAAAAAATTTTTAATAACAATAAATTGAGTAAATTTATAAATAATTTGGAGGGTAAGTTATTAATCATTAAATCTGAGTATAGTTAAATTTAATTGTTGAACTTAATTTAAAAAAGAAATATTGAATTTTTGTTTATGTGAGAGGTAAGCAACATTTCAGGTATGTCTGACGAGGAGAATAGATCTGCATATAATTTGAGGGGGTGGGAAAGCAAGAAGGACTGAAAAAGGGGAAGAGTTAAGAAAAGTTAATAAAAAAAGGAAGGAAGAGAATTTAGAAGAGGCAGCTAACAGAAAATATGTATATTTAATGGAACGGGAGGAAAGTGAACAGATAGATGGAAAAAGGAGACAGTATAGTAATAACAGGAACTGAGATGAAAGGCACAAATAGGCCAGTAGAAAATTTTGAGGTGGAGACCCAAATAGATGAAGAAATTCGGGAAGAATCAGAAAATAGAGATGATAGGAGAGAAAATAATGGGGACAGGAACTCACATGAAGATAGAATGATGAGCTTTCTGAGGGAGATGAAAGAAGATATAAGTAGGAAATTTGAGGAGAATAAGAAGGAAATTAAAGAAGAAATGAAGAGGTCAGATAAGATTGAAGAGATGAAAGAAGAGATGAACAGAGGATTTGCCTCAAGTAGGTTGGAAATGGACAAGAAATTCGAAAGCCTAAAGGAGGAAAATAAGAAAATCATTGAAAATATGAAACTACAAGTACAGGAAGAGATTAGATAGATTAAATGTAAAAACTATAAAGGAAGACTTACTACCGGAAAATATGGATATGAAAGAAGAGTTAGGCAAAAGAATCGAGGAAAATAAAGACCAAGTCTTAAACCTTGAACGAAGATGGGTGGAAACTGAAATTCAAGTAGAGAAAAATAAAGATAACATTGATAAAATTAATTTAGAGGTAATAGGAGGAAAACAAATGATGAATGAGAAAGTTGACCAGATAAATGAGCGAGTAAAAAAAATAGAAAAAGATGGAGGGAATAGGAACGAAGCCATAAAGGTAATACAAGTATCATGTGGAAGCCAAGAGGAAGTACCGAAATTCAATGGTAGGAGTGGTAATCCGATGGAGTTTCTGAAACGGTTCGAAAGATATATGATACAAAAGATGCAACCTGAATGAAAGGATAGATGAGAGCTGGAGAGGAATAATAGACAAGGCATTGGAGGCAGGAGCTGCTAGATGGTGGGAGTCACTAAGAGAAGAAATAGGTGACTACACAGAATGGAGAGAGATTTGTGAATAGATATTGGGCCAGGGAGATACAGGAAGGTATAAAGGAGAGAAGTGAGATGGAAAGATATATAGTGGGAACTGGAGTGAGTCGAGCTGATTATTTTATTGAAAGGGTTGTGATCTTAAGGAACATGACAACACCACCACCATCTGAGGAGGAGATCGTAAGAAGATTAATAAGACATTTCAACGAAAAATTACAGGCAGCTAGAAGAGTGCAAAACATCAATAATATTAGAGAAATGGAGGTATTGTTGAACGAGGAAGATATTGAGGAGAGAAATGTAAATATCAGATTGAGAGATAGGGAACATTGGAAAAGGCCACAGAATAATTTCAAACAAAGGCCTAGAAATATAACAAATTATAGAGAAGAGAGAAATACAACATACAGAGGAAGATATGGACCTGAACAAAGGGGACCAAGTAGGCCAGTTGAATATAGAGGGGAATATAGACCTAAAGTCTAATTTACGAATCAAAGGGTAGAAACACATAGGAACCAGAAAGGAGGTTCGTTCACACAAACGCGATAAAAAGAAATCCATACCAGAATACCTATGGCAGGACTGAGAATGGGGAACCGAATAAAGAGGTTAACAATATAGAAATGCCAGGACCCTCAGGGGTAGGTAAACCTAATAATAACAACCAAATACGACAGTCGGAAAACCAGTAGGCGCTGGTGATATCGCATCATATTATAGTATGCAGGAAAACGGAGAGATAATACCAGGGCCTAATATAATGAAATACTCCATAAAAAATTTAGAAATTCAGAACAACAGTCCAATTATAAATAACGTGTTAATAAATAGAGAATTTTTAGAAAACGAAGAAGAGGAGCAAAATTTAGGTTCAGAAAATAATAAAATATACAAAAGTCCAGAAATTAATATTTCATTTAAGTCTATTAATGTAAATGCCTTAATTGATACAGGAACCAATGTATCATGCATACAGGAAAAATGGTTCATTGAGAATAAAGCAAAATTAGGAAGAATTGAAACCCTACCTATTAGGGCAATAACTATTAAAACGGCAATAAATAAGGAAAGTAAGAAGATTATTAAAATTATTATGATAAAAGGAAGGATTGGAGAAATTGAGTATCCTTTACAATGTTTGATAGTGCCAGGCCTATTGAGGGAAATAATAATAGTAGCAGATTCATTAACAGAAACTGGGGCAGAAATAAATTTTGAAATTTGGACTTTGATAATAAATCATCTAGGAGTAAATACTAGCATTGATATGAAAGGGTCAAAATTTAAAAATTAATTGAATAATTTTGAGGGAGAGCAAGAATCAGAATATTTGGAATATGAAAATTTGGAAATTAGTGAATTTGATCCGTTAGAAAATGAATGGGAAAATTTAGAAATTTTGGAGAATGAAAATAGAAATTTTGACAATACAGGGGAAGAAGAATTTAACCTACAGAAAATTATAGAGAGAATTGGAGATGGAGATGAATTATTGAATGAAAAGCAACAACTGGCATTGATAGAGCTGATTGAAGAATTTAAGGAAGTATTTTCAAATAAACCAGGAGTATGTAAGGCTTACAAACATGATATTAAAGTGAGAACCGATCTACCATTTTTTCAAAGAAACTATCCCATACCAACCAAATATCAAGAAGCAGTTCAAAAAAAATTGAAAAGATGTTGCATTTTAAAATTATAGAAAAAAGTAACAGCCCATACATAAATCCCATAATACCTGTTATAAAGAATAGTGGAGAGATCAGATTGTGCCTAGATGCCAGAAAATTAAATGAAATCATGATACCTGATTATGAATACTACAAGGTGTAAACGAGATATTACATAAAGCAAGAAAACAAAATATTTAAGTACAATGGACCTTACAAACAGCTTTTGGCAAGTGGAGTTAGAGGTAAATTCTAGAAGGTATACAGCGTTTCAATTTAATGGGAAGACTTACCATTTTATAGTCACTCCATATGGCTTGAAGACATCATTAGCAGCTTTAGCTTGAGCCATGGATAGGATAATGGGAGAGGAGTTAGAACCATTCACATTAATTTATGTAGATGACATTGTGTGCATGTCACAAAATTTTGAGGAGCATAAAATTCACTCGAGGAAAATTTTTGAAAAATTTAAGGAAAACAACATGATCATAAAACTATCTAAAACAGAATTTTGTAAACAAGATATTCCATTTTTGGGATATAGGTTAACAACAAATGGCATTGAAGCTGACAAAGAAAAGATAAAAGCAGTTATGGAATTCCCATGACCAAGAAATGCAAAACAGCTAAAAGGATTCATAGGATTGGAAAATGATTACAAGGTAGGCCTATATTTAAATATTGTATATGTAGTAGGGAGCACCGTTGATAGGCTTATGTATTACTTCTTATTACTCCGCAATGAATTTTTTATCCAACTTTAATTTGCTACAAATTATATTTATTTCCCTGAGTGAGAGTTTTCATTATTTTTTTCGTATCACTGATGACTTTCTGCATCGCTCATTTATATATATTCTGCAAATATTTTAAATAAAAGTTATAGATTAAAGTTAATCTATAATTTAAAATTTTTAAAAGTGAAATTTGTATACAAATTTTTCTCAGAAATAAAGAAAAGTACAGTTTAAGAACTGTAATAACTTTGAAAAATACTACTTTTTGTTGAAAGAGATTGTACAATTTTTACCTCTGATTTAATATGATTTTCATCTAATAATACAACAGACTCGTCCAACTCATATTCATCTGGTTTTTCTGATTTGATGATTCCACTGGCTTCTACTTCTTTCTGTTGTTTTAATAGATGGCTTACCTGAAAATTAATAGAAATTTTATGAATTCAACTTACACTTTGAAACATATATTTCAACTGAATTATACAGAAAATAATATCGACAAATCCTTCACCTCTTGTAGCAATTTATTAGTCTCAGCAGCTGCTTCATCAGCCTTTTTCTTTTCATTCATTTCTTCTTCTTCTCTCGCTTCACTGAGGTAAACCAATACCTTCTTGTATCTCTGATATGGACTCATGAATGTAACATGCTGTAAATTTTCTAACTGTGATACGTTCAAATCATCTGCATCCTGAAAAAAGTTTAGAGAACGAAAGTTGAAATGAATAGTTTATTATAACAGTAATTATTATGATTATTGACAAAAAATTTAAAATAAAATACGAACTATCCTACTTTTTGCATAACAAGTCTTCACTTCATGAACTTTTAAGCAAGTTTTGTCTTCATTTAAAAATACCCTATCACATCCAACCCATAATTCAAAATACTACTCTCTCATCCTCACCTATCAGACAAACATGGCTTTCCATTTTAAACCAAAAATAAAATATAGGCTAGTCATAAAATATTAGATGATATAAAAACATTTACTAGATATGAAGCACTGAAAACCTTGATATAAATATTCTGGTAAGGATTTTGTTTCTGATCCTTGTCAATTATTTGATAAAGTGAAATCACTTTGCTAGATTCATGTGTTATGTATTTTTAAAAACCAAACCATGATTTTATTTTGTGTACATGAAAAAAAATTACTTGAACAAAAAATTTGGTTATTGTTTTTTCTTACCCTGCATCGTTAATGTCTTTTAATCTTGACTTCAATGACATGTCATCCTCCTCATCAGTGACACTACTACAAATTTAAAATAGCAACTAATCAGGTAACGCATAGCCTGTCTTATTTATACATTTATAAAATTATATCAATTATTATTTATTTATGTATATATATATATTATGTATGTCTTATGTATTGTATATTAATTATTTATACAAATGTATAAAAAGACGTGCTAACTGTTTAGTTGTAGATGCAAATTTGTAGTAGTGTCACTGACGATGATGACTTAAGTCATTGAAACGTGTACAACAATAAACTATATTGTTTTGCGAGTTTGTGTGCAGTTTTGTATTTATTTATAACTTTAACTCACAAACCATCTCAATTATTACTTTAAAACTTACTACTATTCACTATGTTTTTTCCTCACTCTAAATTTCTCATACAAGAAACTATACTTTTTAAAGAGATTGATTGAGCCTCAGAACATTAAGTATGGATTTCCTTTCTTTTCATTCACAAGGTGTGGGTAGATACTTCTTTTCACTTCAGGTATATGCAAGTAATTGCTCACGCTCTCACATGCCATAATATTACCTCATTCCTAGATAGATGATACATATTCATTATCCCAATAAAGAATATGTCTACTTCAGGTAATATTTAGAGACAGCATATACAAAATGTATCACAATGAAACATTTTTAGTCTGTATTGAAATTTGAATTATATTTTTACTCTTAAAAAACTAGGCTCAAAAAACAGTTTTTATATTGAACAAGTATTGTAATTAAAAACCCCTTAAATATAATTCACAATGTGATGTAACTTTACCAATTCTCACACAAAATGTATACCTGATAATGACAACATACTGCTCAAACACGTATGTATATGTTATAACTAGGGACGGACCGATTCTGATTCTTGATTGCTAATGGTATTGAGCAATCCCCAATGCTCGATTCTCAATTTATTTAGTGTCGATTCTGATTTTGTTTTCTTCAATTGTTAAAATACTTCTGTAATTTATTAGAAAACTAATTAAAGCAAATGCCGATTTGAGATAGTGGAAATATACATATTTTTTTTGTTGATACAACACAGATGTGATTCCAAAACAATTATCCCTAATATTTTTTAAAATTAGTTTTTAAACATGAATTATTTTTAATATCTAATTTTAAAAAATAAAATTCTTTTACATTTTCCAAAGAAAATCAACAATGTTTATTTTTTTACTGATAAAATAAAAATTTCTTACTGAATATTGTAAATTCTAAAATAAATAATTTGATACATTATTTATATTTATATTTACAGTTTTAATAATTTCAATAAATTTATAAATTGTATTTTTCATTTAGGAATTTACAATTTAATATTATATTTACTAAATTCCATATAAGTGTTGATAAAGAGCAGAGTTATCTGTGTCCTTGACCTATAAAAGTCATCTGAGAATCTTATATAAATAAAACAAAATTCAATGATTTTTGATTTATCAAAAAATTATAATCATTTATATTGAGCATAGCTCAACATAAGATAAAAAACAGCCTTAAAAAACAATCTGAAAAGTAATGGGCAAAAAAAATTGTTATGAAACTAGATACTCTTAGATATTAAATAATGTGGACAGATTAAAATGTCACTAAACAGAACATAAAATAGATATTGAATATAAAACAATATTAAATGACAGCGAAAGTGATTTCTACTTACACTTTTAAGCACATAACTATATATTTACCTATAGTAACAAGTTAACTAAAACATAAGTTTTCTTTGAACAATAATGAATATTATGTTTTCAAAGAAAGTGAAAACCCTGGGATTTACACTAAAACTTTCTATCGACTCAATACTCAGCTCTATATTAAAAACAAATTTATATATAGCCATACAAAGGCAATAATAAATAAATATCTATAATACTTACTATTTATGATAAATAAAATGCTTGAAAAGCATCAAAAATTAGGAAAATTTGGCTAAAGGATAAAAGTTTGTTGTTACAAATCACATATAGCACTATATCATAAAACTATAAATCTGTGGTATTTGGATATTTCTACACATCTGTGGTTCACTTCAGTTTTTTTTCTATTTTTTGATTGACAAAGGTCATTGTTTGATCGAAATATTTCAATAGTGTGATAAGTTTTTATATATGTCTATTTACTTATTTCCAAGAGATTGCAGCATTGGACACTAGGTAAGTCTGTCAGTCTCCTATCTAGTCCAAAAATTCCTAAATTTGCTGTAAGCTCTACTAGAAATAACCTAATCATAATATATTGTAATATTTTTTATAATATATTTAATTTTATAATTTTTTCAATAATTTTGAATAACTTGACTATATTTCTTTATAATAACAAAATTTAATGATACTAATATTTAGAAAATAATAAATTGCTGGGCGCCAGTTAGAATTACAAAATAATTGTAACAATAACAGTAAAATTTAGATTCCTATTACTTTTATTTTTTATTACTTACCATTTATAGTAATAAATAAAACACTTTTTTATAATTCGATTAATTTTTGTTTAATTTAGTTTTTTTAAAAATCTTATTCTAGTTACAATATTTTTTTTTTTAAATACACTTTCTCTGTTTCCTAATTTAGTTAAACATCACAAGACTATTTCTTTCAGGTTATTCGGTGGGTGTTATGACAAATTAAAATTTAGTTTATGCAATTAATGTTGTAATAAATTTTATAAAAGAAACGCCAAAGCCTAAAGTTATTAATTTTGAATTTACAATATAATAGTTTACAATCTTTCTTAAATTTAATTACTTATCTGACGTTTAACGTTTTTGTCCAAATTTCTAGCCACTTAGATTTATTTCTATAAACAAATCTTTCATCACTATTTTTTATGCTTGAATTTTCCTTTAAATAAAATTTTATATATATATATATATATATATATATATATATATATATATATATATATATATATATTTATAGGTTAGTTTTGGTTGGTAAAGATTATTTAGATTTTTTGGACTAGGAGACTGACAGACTTACCTTGGTAAGAGTCCACACTGTAGTCTTGAAATAGAAACACATAAAAGCACTTAAACAATGATATATTTCAACCACACAGTGGTCTTTATCAATCGAAGAGAAAACACAAAAAGAAATACGAGAGAATGAAATAAAATAAATACAAGTTGTAATCACAGATTGTGTAGAGTAGAAATCAGATGTCACAGATGCACAGATTAAAGATATACATATATTGTTTCCATGAGCATATGAGTGATTATAGTTTATATAAGTCTGTCAGGGAAAAAGAGATAAGGCTATTAGAAAAAAAAAAAAAAAAAATGAATGGGTTTATCTAATGTTGAGGTTAGGGGATTCTCTGGATTTGGTATACCACTGGTATGATAGTTCCCACCTTCTCAGTTCTGAGGGATTGCAATCAGGGGGGAGTGATTTAATTATTTTTGTGGTATAGCAGTCATCAAAAGTTGTGATGTTGTGACTCGCAGCATGTTGAGCTGTTGGTCTAACCATATTCATAATTTTAACATCATGTCTGTGGCCATTCATTCTGATATTCAAACCATCCGTGGTCAGGCCTATGTACTGTGCTGAGCAAAGTTTACATTGTAGCTGGTATATGACATTTTTCGATGTACAATTATGATGACCCTGTATTTTGAAGACCATTTTTGTTGTTTGGCTGTTTAAACTATTTGCTGAGGAGTGTATTGGACACGTCTTGCATCTAGGTCTATTGTAAGGGAAGGAGCCATGAGGAAGTTTGTGTGGTTTCTGTGCATCAGGGTCTGGTAGTTTAGGATGTACTAGGATCTTTTTCAAGTTGGGAGGTTGCTTGTACCAAATTTGCGGTGGATCGGTGAAAAGATTTTTGGTGTGGACGGAAGCTTGAAGAATTTTGAAGCCATTTCTCAATATCTTGTTGAGTTTATGTAGACCAGGATGGTAGTCTGTTATTAAAGACAGTTTATTTTGTTCTGTTTGTGGTTTATGGTGAACCGAGGATTGTGCTGAATGAATTTGGTTTTCAATGAGTTTTTTTGGGTATCCTCTTCTCTGGAAGGCTGTAGATATCTTTCTATTAAAATCTTCCAATTCCCTATCATTCGAACAGATTCTCTTACCCCTGATTGCTTGACTGTATGGAATGGATCGTTTTATGTTTATTGGGTGGTTGCTGTCGAAATGGAGATATTGCAGGTGGTTTGTCGGTTTGATGTGAATTCCTGTGTTGATATTTCCATTCTGGAGTGTTACCTCTACATCCAAAAAGGTGATGGCTGTTGTAGATTTCTTTGAAAGAAGCCATCACCTTTTTGGATGTAGAGGTAACACTCCAGAATGGAAATATCAACACAGGAATTCACATCAAACCGACAAACCACCTACAATATCTCCATTTCGACAGCAACCACCCATAACACATAAAACGATCCATTCCATACAGTCAAGCAATCAGGGGTAAGAGAATCTGTTCGAATGATAGGGAATTGGAAGATTTTAATAGAAAGATATCAACAGCCTTCCAGAAAAGAGGATACCCAAAAAAACTCATTGAAAACCAAATTCATTCAGCACATTCCTCGGTTCACCATAAACCACAAACAGAACAAAATAAACTGTCTTTAATAACAGACTACCATCCTGGCCTACATAAACTCAACAAGATATTGAGAGATGGCTTCAAAATTCTTCAAGCTTCTGTCCACACCAAAAATCTTTTCACCGATCCACCGCAAATTTGGTACAAGCAACCTCCCAACTTGAAAAAGATCCTAGTACATCCTAAACTACCAGACCCTGATGCACAGAAACCACACAAACTTCCTCATGGCTCCTTCCCTTGCAATTGACCTAGATGCAAGACGTGTCCAATACACCCCTCAGCAAATAGTTTCAACAGCCAAACAACAAAAATGGTCTTCAAAATACAGGGTCATCATAATTGTACATCGAAAAATGTCATATACCAGCTACAATGTAAACTTTGCTCAGCACAGTACATAGGCTTGACCACGGATGGTTTGAATATCAGAATGAATGGCCACAGACATGATGTTAAAATTATGAATATGGATAGACCAACAGCTCAACATGCTGCGAGTCACAACATCACAACTTTTGATGACTGCTATACCACAAAAATAATTAAATCACTCCCCCCTGATTGCAATCCCTCAGAACTGAGAAGGTGGGAACTATCATACCAGTGGTATACCAAATCCAGAGAATCCCCTAACCTCAACATCAGATAAACCCATTCATTTTTTTTTTTTTTTTTCTAATAGCCTTATCTCTTTTCCCCTGACAGACTTATATAAACTATAATCACTCATATGCTCATGGAAACAATATATGTATATCTTTAATCTGTGCATCTGTGACATCTGATTTCTGTTCTACACAATCTGTGATTACAACTTGTATTTATTTTATTTCATTCTCTCATATTTCTTTTTGTGTTTTCTCTTCGATTGACAAAGACCACTGTGTGGTTGAAATATATCATTGTTTAAGTGCTTTTATGTGTTTCTATTTCAAGACTACAGTGTGGACTCTTACCAAGGCAAGTCTGTCAGTCTCTGACTTGCAGATCTTTTGTTTTTCTCTTTCTTGACTGAAGAAGATCATGTTGATCGAAATATTTCAAATAAAAGTGTATTAAGTGTTTTATATGTGCTTATTTCCAAAGAGATTGCAGTTTTGGACTATTGCCTTTAGGTAAGTCTGTCAGTCTCCTATCAAGTCCAAAAATTCCTATATATATATATATATATATATATATATATATATATATATATATATATATATATATATCACTTTCACTTATGTACTTAAACAAGAATCTTACTTGGTATTTATGCTAGCGCTTTCAGAGACTAGTGAGTGCCTCCATCTTCTGGCATACAGTATGCCAGAAGATGGAGGCACTCACTAGTCTCTGAAAGCGCTAGCATAAATACCAAGTAAGATTCTTGTTTAAGTACATAAGTGAAAGTGATAAGTGTATACAAGAAAACAGTGTTGCATAATCTACAAATATATATATATATATATATATATATATTCTTGATATTTAACGTTATCCATTGTTTTTCCGTTGCACTGCCTTTATGAAGTTAATATATTACTATTGTAAGTAATTTTATCCACCAAATGAAGAATTAGATAACATTACAAAAATAGCAATAGAAAATGGATACAACAAACACATTATAAAAAATATATACAATAAATTCACAAAAAAAACCTAACCTCAACACAACACTACAACCGGAACACGAAAATAATGAAAATAAAAAAATCTACCTAAAATATAAATACACCAATAACAAAATAGAAAAAATAACAAATATATACAACAAAGAATACTACACTCCAACTTACAAACCAAACAACAAAATAATAAAATATCTTAATAACACAAACCACAAAACAAATTCAGAAAAACATAACCTATCAGGAATTTACAAAATCACATGCAACAACTAAACGCTTTTTACATAAGAAAAACAACCAGAACATTTAAAATAAGATTTGAAGAACATTATAGAGCATTCAAAAACAAAAATTCTAAAGTATCAAATGTTGCAGCACACCTAATATCCCATAAACACGAAATAACAAATTACGAAAATAACCTAACCATACTTGAAATAAATATCAACCCAATAGAACTTAACTCACTAGAAAAATACCACATTTATAAAAACATACACAACAATTTAATGAATCTACAAACAACATATACAGAAGACATACTATATAGAAATATCATACACACAGATCAAGAAAAAGTGCGCGTAACGTCAACAAACACCAACTTCACAGACCGAACATCTACAACAGAAAAACATCAGTGATTCGACAATGGTCAATTGACCGAAAGGTGCCTCATCACTCAAGGTAAAATTATTGCACTTAATGGTGGATAAAATTACTTACAATAGTAATATATTAACTTCATATATATATATATATATATATATAGATTTTTTGGACTAGGAGACTGACAGACTTACCTTGGTAAGAGTCCACACTGTAGTCTTGAAATAGAAACACATAAAAGCACTTAAACAATGATATATTTCAACCACACAGTGGTTGAAATATATCATTGTTTAAGTGCTTTTATGTGTTTCTATTTCAAGACTACAGTGTGGACTCTTACCAAGGTAAGTCTGTCAGTCTCCTAGTCCAAAAAATCTAAATAATCTTTACCAACCAAAACTAACCTAAAAAAAAAAATATATATATATATATATATATATATATATATATATATATATATATATATATGTAGTTAATATATTACTATTGTAAGTAATTTTATCCACCATTAAGTGCAATGATTTTACCTTGAGTGATGAGGCGCCTTTCGGTCTCTTGACCATTGTCGAATCACTGATTACTTTTTCTTAATTTTTCTGGTGCAGATGTTCGGTCCATCGTGTTGGTAATTGTTGACGTCATATACGTTTCCTCTTGAGTCTTGTGTATTATGTTTTTGAATAGTATGTCTTCTGTATATGTTGTTTGTAGATTCATTAAATTGTTGTGTATGTTTTTATAAATGTGGTATTTTTCTAGTGAGTTTAGTTCTATTGGGTTATTATTTATTTCAAGTATGGTTAGGTTATTTTCGTAATTTGTTATTTCATGTTTATGTGATATTAGATGTGTTGCAACATTTGATACTTTTGAATGCTCTATAATGTTCTTCAAATCTTATTTTAAATGATCTGGTTGTTTTCCCTATGTAAAATGCGTTACAGTTGTTACATGTAATTTTGTAAATTCCTGATAGGTTATGTTTTTCTGAATTCGTTTTGTAGTTTGTGCTATTAAGATATTTTATTATTTTGTTGTTTGGTTTGTATGTTGGAGTTTAGTATTCTTTGTTGTATATATTTGTTATTTTTTCTATTTTGTTATTGGTGTATTTATATTTTAGGTAGATTTTTTTTTGTGTTCCGGTTGTAGTGTTGTGTTGAGGTTAGGTTTTTTTGTGAATTTATTGTATATATATTTTTTATAAGGTGTTTGTTGTATCCATTTTCTATTGCTATTTTTGTAATGTTATCTAATTCTTCATTTAATTTTTGTTTGTTATCCTGTGTGTATTTTATTGCTTTATCTATCATATTACTGTAAGTGTGTCCAGGGGTGGTTAGATTTGTAGTGTATTGTGGTGTTGTTGGAAGTAGGTTTCCTGTATACTGTAGTTTCTATTTTATTATCATTTATATTTAATGTGATGTCGAGATAGTTGATTGTTCTATTTGTTTCTGTTTCAACGGTGAATTGTATGTTTTCGTTGTATGTATTTAGTTTGTTTAATATTATGATGTGTTCGTTGTGAATGGTAGGTTGGTATATTACAAGTATATCGTCTACATACCTTGTCCATAGTGAAATATTGTGTGTGTTTAGTATAGGATTAATTATTATTTGTTCAAAGTGTTGTAAATATATTTCTGACATGACAGATGATATGGGTGATCCCATGGGGAGTCCAGTTGTTTGTTTATAGTATTCATTGTTAAGTTGGAAAAATTAAGAAAAAGTAATCAGTGATTCGATAATGGTCAAGTAACCGAAAGGCGCCTCATCACTCAAGGTAAAATCATTGCACTTAATGGTGGATAAAATTCCTTACAATAGTAATATACTCGTATTAACTTCATAAACGGAAAGTTCATGAACTTCATATTGTTCAGTGCAACGGAAAAACAATGGATAACGTAAAATATCAAGAATATATATATATATATATATATATATATATAATTATTTATTAATTTTTTTATTTATATATTTATATATATTAAAGGAAATTCATATTATTTATTGTTAGATAATACACTGTCATATCCCGATGAAGATCAACTGGGGTCTGATGATATCCGTGCTTTATTTCTATCTGCAAATGTTACGAGCCGATAGATCAGGGTGTTCTGGAATGTATGAAAAAGATACAGATGTTACCGTTTACAATCTCTCTTGGGATCGACTGAAAGGAAAGAAACATTCTAGGATACTCAAAAAAAGTACAGTTAAGTAAGTTGAGTACTGTATAGCCGAATCACGGAACGAAGTAAAAGAAGAAAAAAAAGTAAGTCATGGAATAAAACCTGAGTTATAATACAACTGTTGACTGTGTCATTGATCCCCAATAAGAAACAGAATTGACATTTCTTATCAAGAAATTTCTAGGTTGTGAAAATGTCAATGATATGGACGTACATCAATAGATGAGTAAGGACGAATGTAAGTAAGTAATGAAACACATGTTTCGATTATTGAAATCGTACAAAAAACTACTGAAGGCAGTGATGATGAGAATAAAGATGAAGGTTCAACCGAGAGTGTACAAGAAAAGAAAATGTCACGTGAATAATAACGGCTTTGGAAACTACAATATACATACACCACGCCAACAGATGTACTTTTGCTAAGACGTCTCCGCGACACCTCAGCTGGAAAGCAATCTGATAAGTAAAAGCAGTAAACACTTATAACTTTTTTCACAAAATGTAGCAACCATGATAAACAATGTATTCCAAAGCTACATTAATTTACGTAAATACTGTAATCAATATAGTTCTATAGACGTATTTTGTGCATTCGTAATAGTTAAATAATTGTGCATCCTAATTATTATATTTTTAGGATTCATTAGAACGCCTATTCTTTTTAATGTACAGGAACGCGTCTCCATGTAATCCGAGGGGGTCTCTGTCCCATCTACCTCAAATTATTGTGACTATACTGAACTACATTTAAGAAATCGTAAAACGCTACACAGGAAAACAATTTTATACCTCTGCTTCATGAAAGATGGAGACAAGTGGCTTTTCTGCTGCAGTAGTTTCATCTATTGCAATATTCAATTCCTGACCACCAAGAAGCGTAGGTAGATTTGATCGAAAATCATGATCCTGAGTTAAATCATGTGGGCAGTGGAGTGGGCCTTCTAAGTTCAAAGATGTTTGCAGAGCTGGACGGATGCGGAACTCTTCTTCGCTAATAACTGGCTAAAAAGGCGTACAATTATTATTCAATTATCAGAGTACAATGAATCTACAGCAAAATAAAAAAAAACAAATGAAGACAAGATTTTTATCTTCATGACTTACAGGGTGTGGTAGAAAAGTAATGAGACTGGCCGCCGAGCTGTGCCCCAGTCGCTCGCAGTGCGGTCTCCACCGGCAGACATGATGGTGGGGGATCTGAGCTAACAATAAATAGATCCGGTTCGCAGTCACGTCGTAGCTCTGGCGCAGTGAGGGTCGCCTTTCGCGTATACGTTATTTGCGTGTCCGTGACACTTGTGAAAATGCTGAAGATGGATCGCTCGATAGAACAGCGGTGTGCAATCAAATTTTGCTTTCGCTTGGGCAAAACTGGTTCGGAAACTTTTGCTATGATTACGGAGGCCTACAAAGAGGATGACCTATCAAGAGCTCAAGTGTTCCGGTGGTTTAATGAATTTAAAAATGGGAGGGAATCCGTTGAAGACCTGGAACGATCTGGACGCCCTTCAACGAGTCGTGTGGATGAAACGGTGGCGAAAGTTAAAGAAGTCCTGGACTCCGACCGCCGTTTAAGTCTCAAAATGATCGCCGATGAGGTCTTCGTGAATAAATTTACGGTCCACCAAATTGCTACACGAGATTTGAAGATGAGGAAAGTTTGCGCAAAATTGGTTCCCCGAGTGCTCACCGCCGAACAGAAGCAACAACGAGTGAACGTTTGCTGTGAGATGTTGAATGAATTGGAAGGTATTCCGAAGGTAAAAAGATGCCTGAAGGGTCATCGTTTTGATGATATTACGGACATCCAACGTGCTGTCATGAAGGCACTAACAGGGATAACTCCAGCGGACTACAGTGGGGCCTATGAAGCTTGGAAAACGCGCTGGCAACGATGTGTCGATGCCCAAGGAGACTACTTCGAAGAATATTAACGTTTTGTACAAATCGGATCAATAAAATTGTTTTTCTAGATTGAGTCTCATTACTTATCTACCGCACCCTGTATAAGGAGCTTGTATAAATTCCACAACCAGGGTGATTACATTACCAACTAATACAAGTATTAAACTATCTCAAACGCTGAACAGCATTTTTCTTATTTATTACAAATTGGTTTACCTTAGCAACTATAGGTTGTTCCCTTGCCCTTAGTACAATCTGATGTAACGTGACAAGATTCTGTCGTACTAAAGGTGGAATTGGGTTACAGCATGCTAAAATACCTTGCATTTCCCTTGGTAAACTTTCTGCTATCTGCAGCAACATATGATTGGGTAAAACATACCTGCAACACAATATGTGTACAATAAAACAGTTGTTAAAGATAGTTTAGAAACACAAAATTATTGCTTAATTAGGGACTATAAAATTTTTTTTAAATTGTATTTGTTTTTTCTATCTTCTTACTAGCAAAAACACTCTTAAAAAGACATATTTTTTTAAAATTCTGAACAAGCAGTATCTCTACAACTATTCTTTGAGCTTAACTTGTGAGGTTATGTTAAAACAAATAAAAACTTACACAAAACTCCCAAATTAATCATTTATTGACTTATGCGTGTTTCAATGACAAAGTCATCATCAGTAGTGAGTGTTACTACTACAAACAGTTGTAAGTTAGAGTTTGTAGTAGTAACACTCACTGATGATGTAGACTTTGTCATTGGAACGCATGTAAGTCAATAAATGATTAATTTGTGAGTTTAGGTGTAGGTTTTTATTTGTTTTAAGCATACTTTAGATTAGTCCCTTAGGGTGTAGTACACTTATTTTTATCCCCGTTTGTTTAATTGTTACTTGTGGCAAATTCAACTTCAATTATATAATAAATAATAAACCATTAACTTCAACAATGAAATGAGCAGTCTAATGTAGACAAGAACTACCTGAGCATAATTTTGGGAAGAAAGAAGTTGTTTCATCCTAATTTATTTGTTATAGTAAAATCTCCAAACACCATAAATTATCCTTACTTCACCAAATTTCCGTTGTTTGGAGATTCAAGAAGAACAATAAATAATTGTAAAAAATATGATTTTAAATTGCCAGAGAAAACAATATAAGACAATGACTGAAGACCAAATCCTTCTTTTGAAATTCAAAAGTTTAAAAAAATTAAAGGCGGATAGCTGCCAGAATAAAACTTTTGGCCATCTGTAAGCTAATGCTTAGCAATTATAGTATTAACTAGTCTGTATTTTTACTTTTGTTATTCTTTTAGCATTGCAAGCTTTTTTTGCAAATTTCCAAAAACTGTGAAAAGTAGTTTCCTCTTTATTAAAAGATAGATTTGTTTAATTTCACTGATTCTTCTAATTGCATCACTAAAATTAATGTAGGTGCTAAACAATATGCATTTTACTATCTCCAAATTCATCATCTTCATCGGTTGAAGATGTCGTTGTTATGTCGGTTGAAGTGCAGATTGGAAACTAAATAAAACGATGATGCTAAAATTTTCGGAAATATGAGCCATTATATTGAAGTCTGTTAACACATTGAAATACATTAACATTAAAGAGTTAATCTATAACAAGAATGCATAATTACAAGGGATGCATAATTAATGAGAAACTTTTTTGTTTCAAGACAGTGAATTTTTTTTATTATCAACATAAAATTTTGATTATACAGGTATGAAATTTATTTCAATGTTATAACTAATAATAGCAAATGCATTGTACAAGGTTGAGAGAGATTTATTAAAAGATTCCTCTGTCATGATACAAATGATTGAATTCGTCTTTAAAAGAGAGGTGTCTGTAAGGAGAGATTTTACTATAACATGATAACTTTATGTACTGAAATTAAAAAATCAGGTAAAACTACAAACATTACTTGTTTACAATGCCATAAATATAAATTATCTAATTGAATTTAACTTTAACAGAATATATTGGCTAAACTATTTTTCATTAAGTGTTTACCATGGATTTTAAAAATTTAAAAAAATGACACTACAGAGTCTGAGCTTAAACAAATGACAAAAATTAATTTTAATTTTTAACTTTAGGATTCAAATAGAATTGACCTTACCCAGTGCTTTCATCTTCTTCCCGTGCTATTGTATCTCTCCATTTAAACAGATGTTGTAATGCATACATTTGTCGGTTATCAAACACTTTCTTTGTTTTTTTTAAACAATCCAGATGGCTGTCATCTCTTAGAATGTACTTCCAATAACGCTGAAATAAGATATAACATTACAAAAATGAATTCCAAGTCCGCTATGATAATCTAAATTAATTAATGACAAATTAAAAAATCAATTAAGTATTTTAACTGAGTGAGTTGGTGTTTTGCTGTATTGAAAGCAGTCTCTAAACAAGACATGTAGAAGAATACATAAGATTGCAGGTAACATTGCTAAATGCATCATATAGAAAACAAAGAAAGTAAGTAAACATTGAACTTAAAGTGAAGGGCCTACTCTTTGGTTAGAAAACTGTGACTGTCAATTCATGTTTATGATTACTTAAATATTATATACACATTTAAGTATTTTGTGTGTGTGTGTGTGTGTGTGTGTGTCTGTGCATACACGATTATTGGAAACAGTATTTCACTCTTTACGGTCTCCCCTGAACAATAATGAGACCTGTGGTATCAAAATACGACAAAGTTTCAACGTATTTCTTTTTCATGTGTTTTTATTTTGAAGATCGAGTCTAAACTATTATTACCTAGTATGTCATTCTCAAATCCCTTCAATAAATATCAAATAAGCTCTAATAGAAACGACTTGAAAAACAAGTAATATGAAAATTTCTTTTAGTCAATTCCTACTGAGGTCAAAACAAAAAAAATTATTTGTTTTTTTATTTTATGATTGAAAATATAAATATCTTTATATATATATATAACAGAATCACAATATTAAGTGCCAAAATAAAAAGCTAATTTCCTTGCAATTTTCTATTTTCCTCTCTATACAGTAAATGGTGTTGGACTATTATTTTTGTTTTTTACTCTTTAATGCTTTTATTTCTTTTGTTTATAATTTATGAGGCCGATGGTGATCTATAATTTCTCATTCTATCTATCTCTTGTATTAATTTATTACTGTAAGAAATCTGTCTCTTATAATTATATACACATCTCTAAATAATAGATCTTTAGCATTGGGAAAGTTGGCTCAGTGCCAAAGTGAAGGGTTTCAAGCATGTAATCACCCACTTCAAATATGATCGAGACATCAGCTTTTTTAAATTTTAATTATTAAAAATATATTTGAAAAAAACTGTATTAACATTAATTGTCATCTACTAGAGGTTACAAAAAATATTCGAACTTGATTAGATGAATAAAAACTTATTTGATTAAGGATTGAAAATTTGTACAAGATATATAAAAGAAGTGAGTTAATAGAAGGAACTGAACAATACACAAGAGAAAAATATGCATTAAATGATACAAGAACAATAAATATTACTTGCACAATCATTGGGACAGAATCTCTATTTGAAGTTAAGTTCCTAATAATAAAAAGGAACGAACTGATAAAAAATTCAATGAAAAAAAACAGGGTTCAACAATGGTTGTGGTTATAGGAGACATTCAACCATAAATGAAGTGATTATCTAGAACAGATAATAACATATATTCCAAAAAATAATAATTACTTTTTATAATTCCACCTAGAAGTTAACTAAAGGATACTTGTGCTATGGAATTTGAATGGTAAGCAATAATCTGATCTGTTGTTCTTTGGTAAAAGAATCCAAGGTGATTTGGGCGCTTTTGTATGGAAATGGGGTGTAAAAAGAGAATCATAAAAAAAGAGAATACTCAAAAGCATGATTAATAAAAAAAAACTCAAAAAAGCATTGACTTTAGGATAAACCCCAAATAAAAAAGTAGGGAAAAAGATCAGACAAGATAAAGGATTTCCAATTCCAACTAGTGAAAGAATGATATATAAGTAAAAACAAAAACAATTAACACAACCATTACATAGTAATTCATAGCTAAGAGATTTAAAAAAATTATAAGATAAAGAGAAGAGAATCTAAACAAACAGTTATTTCATAAGGTCCAAATTGCATCACATGTATGGCAGAACTAGATCATTACTGCTGCAATGGATTCTGATAAGAAAGAATCTTTTACTTAATTTTTACATGGAGATAATATTCCTCACATCTGTATCAAATTTTTAGCTCCATGTGGCTAGTGGATATAGTATTGTTTTAGTGGCAAATCTAAAAATAAAATACAACAAAGAAATAAGAAATTGTTTTTTTTTCAAAATTTTAACAATTGTTAACAAAATTTATCATTATGTGCTAAATAAATATGAAGAAGTGAGGTTAGAAGCAATGTCATTGAATAGAATGTAAAGTTAATAACTAATAAAGTGAGAACCACAACTGACATCCAATAATATATCATTAAGAAATATAACATACTTGCACTCTTTAAATGTAAGTGAGATGAATGTTTTATATAATAACAGTCAACTCCTAGGGCTGCTAGAGTGATGTTGTGCATATTGTGTCTGTCGCACATCATGGATTTCGAACAACGTGTTACCATTAAATTTTGTTTTAAGCTGCAAAACATTCCAAAGAAGCTGATAAAATGTTAAAATCTGTGTATGGTAACTCTGAAGAATGAGTACAAGTGGTATGATCGGTTTCAAAGCAGAAATGAGTTAGTTTAAGACGAGCAGCATTCGGGATCACCATTAATCTCAAAAACAGACGACAATGTGGAAAAAGAAGAAACAATGGTTCGTTAAAACAGACGAATGACTATTTGAGAGCTATTGAAAGATCTTAACATCTCGTACTATTCCAGAAAAATGGGCAAATTACTTTCTTCTTCATCATGACAATGCGCCGTGTCACACCTCGCTTCTCATTCGCGCGTTTTTTGTCAAAAAAAGTGTTCCTGTCAGCCCACATCAGCCATACTCACCCGATTTAGCCACATGTGACTTTTGGCTTTTTCCAAAAATTAAAACTATGCTTAAAGGAGAACGTTTTGACACCGTTCCTGACATTGAGAGGGCCACGACCAGGCAGCTAAACGCCCTTCCGAAAAGAGCCTTCCAGAAATATTTCCGGTCATGGATTTAACGTTGGTATAAGTAGATTGGTGCCAAGGACAGTACTTAGAAGGAGATTAAATCAAATTCAATGTAAGTTTATTACTTTTTTAAATGAAAAATTATTGATAATATTTTTTGTTCACACCTCATATATACTGTTGTTACACATCCCTATTGTTAAATCTATAGAAGGAAACTTACCAACCTTTTTACAAACTTGAGCGCTCTGAAAGAGTACATTCTCTAGGGGTTGGGTTCCTCCATTACCTAAATCTATCAAACTATTCTTCAACTTGTCATAAATATATAGCAAGTAATGTGTATCATCTCTTGCATAAGTCACAGCTTCCGCTGACAGTGGTCTGCAGCCAAAAACAAAAAGATTCCAAATTATTTTTCACATAAGATGCACAAACAGAATTATCTATACTTGTCATTACTTTATTTTAAAATAGGTTATATAACTTTCCTGCTGAGCTAGTATTTTTACAAATTATAATCATATCATTATTAAGTTATATATTAACTATATGTCAACTTAATATTTCAAACTATTTATTATCAAACTTTACAATATCAGGAGCACAGTGATACAATATACTGTAATTAAATATTGGCAAAAATGCCAATACCACAAAAATAACTAATATTACAATTTTAGGTGACTTGTAATATGAGATATTTTTGATCATTTTTGTGCTATTGGTGTTTTTGCCAATTTTACAAAATCACATGTTAATTCCACAACTTCCGTAATTCTCTTTTTCCTGAATTCATCATCTCCTCAGTCCTGAATGTGACGAAAGGTTCTCCTGTACTTCTTTTAATATAGGTTTAGTTGTGGTTATATTAATAGCATTTGTAATTTAATATTACACAGAAACACACATTAAACAGAATTATACATATAAACACAAATACTTTACACTTACCGTGTTCTCCAGTCATACAACTGATAATGTTTGTTGCTGTTTATATTGCAGTAAAACTTTAAAAGATAGGCCAAATTAAGTCTAGGCAAAGACAATTGCAAAGCCGCTTGATGTGTATCAAACATATTTACAATATACAGACAAAGGTCCCTTTGTAACCACTGGACGTCTGAATCTGCTCCGTGAAATACCTTTAAAAACACCATGTAGAGGTAATCAGATAATAATGCTATTCTTATTGCATATAAATAAAAAATAAACTTTAAAAGTTTAAAATTAAATAAAACTATACAAACTTAGTATTTTTCTACTTTAAAAGTCTTTTTTATTTTAGAGAGTGTAATGGAAGTTTATTGTCTTATGTATAACATTAGCCATAAAAATATTATTATTAAATATAGAAATCTTGTTGCTGTTCATGACAAGCTGATTGTTAATTACTTATTACACTTTGATATTACTTGCGACCAGACTTTTTGTTAACTAAAGATTGTTAAATTGTTAACTTACACTTGGAGGAGACATTTTCGTCTTACAACTTGGAGGTTGAAGAAGTTATCATTGAACTTGAAGTTTACATGGCATAAGATTATATCGGCATGTTTCTGTTTGCTTAGACAATGTTTGTTTTGTTTACTGTATTTGTACAAGTAGAGTATACATTCTACCATGAACTGACATTTGAGTGTATTGACAACATAGTAAGTCATATATGATGAGGAGAGTGAAGATGATGAGGACGAGCCTCTGTTGCCAGTAACGCTTGCTGCAGCATTTAGTACGCTGGCTAATGTGAAACGTTGCATTATCAACATGCCTGGAATTTCTGACGACACTATCAAAAACAATTAATCAATAATTATACAACCGTGACCGACAATGTAGACCTAACTTAAAATCATCACATAAGCCCTTCGAACACATTCACAATATATTTAACCATATGAGGTGACTGACATAACCTCTGTGTGTGTTACTGCAACTTGGCATTCAGAAAATTGAAAAACAAATTTTCAACAAGATAGTGTTTGGGAAGCTAGAAGTTCAAAATCACATGGAAATATTAGAAGGAAATAGTTTTTATCTACACTTCTTTGTAGAACTACATTATGTTTTGGAATAGGAGCAGGATGGTTCTATAGGGAGTTTGAGGGCTTCTCCGCTGTCGGTACAAATTTCACTAACTTTGATGGAGAAATCAGCGCTGTCCAAGAAGCCGCAACCGCGCTACTACAATCTTGCGTTCCACCAACAAATGCAGTGTTTTTTATAGACTCACAAGCAGCCATACTGGCCCTAGCCTCAAACGCATCCACTGACAATCAGCTGCCGCCAGGCAATTAAGAGGCTCATAATAAAAGGATGGAAGGTCAAACTCCAATGGATCCCTAGTCATGTGGGCATAATAGGAAACGAAATGACTGACGAACTGGCAAAAAAATGGCGCGGAAGCACATCAGCCAGCAACCCCCCTCTCACTCAACACTGCTAAAAAAAAATAGATGCGTAGTCAACACCTATACCTTAAACGACAAGGCGAACCTGGCAAAAAGGGACCACTTCCCAGTAATTTAGAGCGCTCTGAATCGGTAGCCAGTTTTCGTCTACTCACTGGCCATGACTGCCTGCAAGAGCACCTGCACCGCATCGGCCTAGCAGATAACTCCAACTGCCCTCTCTGCTTGAATGGCACAATAAACGCCGAACACTTCAAGTCCAGCACAGATCTCTCCATCTATCCTGAAGACCCCGCTAGCTGTTACTGGGAGGCGAGGCGTCGAATGGCCAAAAAGCCAAGGACTGGCATTGGATAAAGTAATGTAAAGTAGAGTGTTTTGGAATAGTGTTACATTTGATTTGATCCTTAAAAAAAATTCACCTAAAAAAAGTGAATAATTCGAAAATTAGAAAATAAAAACTTTAATTTAAAACGTCTTCCTCCAATTCATAAGATCATATAAAATTCGTAAAAACAACTCAATTTAAAACATACTTGTATTGAAACAATACAAACATAAATTTGAGAATAGTGTTCAGATTATATATACATTCTAATTATTCGAGAAAAAATATTTTTATTAACAAAAAACAGTTATGCTGAAAATTTAAATTGTGGATGAAAAAATACATGGGAAAAATCTATTAGTTATGCCTTGAACGGGAAATGGGTAGTAAGCCCGACAACATGATTAACATACAAGCCTTCTATTATAAATATTTACATCGCACCATGAAGGTAACCGGTGTCTGACGACATTAAAAAATAAACTAGTTTAAATGAATAAACATACTAGAAGACAAAATGTTATTAAGTTTTGTCATTATTTAAACAAATAGTACAAAAATAAATTGTGCTTGAAGGTTATGGGAAAACTGGTTGGCAGTCAATGTCTTAAGAACAAACATTGCAATTTAATACAATACAGAACATGAACAAATAGTGATCAAGTTGAACTATACTGTCAAAACACTCTGAATTATTTTTATGTCAATTATTTATCTCTGAAATAAACAAAACTTCAAACAGTCCAATAGGTCCTTCAGAGCACATTGAACTAAAATATTCTAACCTACTCTGGAGTTCATGGCCTCATAAGTAGATCTTGAAACCATTACTGCAGTAAACATTTTAAACTTCAGTTAAGTACAACATAAAAATATGTTTAGTAATGACCATTTATGAAAATCTCATGTGGTATAATAAGTATCCTTTAGTATCCTAAAGTATATAAGTATCCTTTAGTATATAGGTATCCTTTAGTATCCTAAAGTATATAAGTATCCTATAGTATCCTAAAGTATATAAGTATCCTTTAGTATCCTAAAGTATATAAGTATCCTTTATTCTACATTACTTTTACTGCTCAATGTTAAATTTTGCAGAATTTATATCAAATTTAAATTCCAATTTATCTAGTAAAAAATAAAAAGGAGTAAAAAACATTACTGTTTCATATGACTTAAATATCTGGTTTATATAGATGCTCCTAGATAGGAAATAAATCAGTTTCCAAATCTGTTTTTCATTTAGTTAAATTTCTGTTCTACAAAGTCTAATTTAAGCAGTTTTGTTTTACAGGGATAATTTCTTAACTAAGGGAACATTTTCCACAGCATTTTTCCACTTTACATATTTTCACATGTATATTTATATTTTTTCAAACAATTCAACACCTCTATTTATTTATGCATCTATTTTTATAGTGATAAAACCACTATTCAGTGCCTTATCCATTCCTCCAACATATTCCTCAAATCCATCCAGCCCCAGTTCAACATGTGTGTTATAGATTATAGTGTAATTATACTACAGTTGCAAACACATTAGTAGCTTATTATGAATTAGGAAGATTATAGATATATTTTAACAGAACTTACCTTAACAACTTTAGGATTTGTAAAAATTTCATTAAGAACATGCAACTTGTCCCGTAGCTCTAATGTATCAATTATGTAATCTTTCTCTCTTGTAGAGATTTGCATCAGACATGTAAAACCTTGAAAGGATCTATACGAATGGTGCTGAAAAAATTAGTTATAAGATTAAACAAAAATAACAAATTGAAGAACACAGTACTTGTGCCTTTATTAAAACAATACAACTGGCAATTATTCTGACAAAAATATTAAATCATAATAGCTTTGTCATCAACTTTTATAGCAAAATACAGATGGTGTTGTGGAAAATTCTCACCAATATGAAAAAAATTATAAAATTTATTGCTGACACATACAAATATTAAATTGTTTGAAAAAAAACAGAGCTAACATAACTTTTAAAACACACAAAACATTACAAAGTCAAAGCATATTTTATAAAACAGATCATCAATTACACGAATATAGCTACAAAGTGTGTGTTAATGATAGACTTTTTTTAAATTAAAATTTACTAATACACAAAGAAAAGAGTTCAAGCATTAATTGAAACACCCTTGTTCTATGTTAAAATGTAAACCAAAATGGAGGCATTTAACTTGCTAAAAGTTTCCTTATGTTATCAACGTTTTTTTTTAATAACTAAACCCATCCTAATCTGACATTTTGAAGCTTGTAATGTAGAAAAACAAAGCCCTGTTGTGACTTTTCTACAACACCAAGTAAAATTTACTTTGTAAAACTGATGATGCCTGGTTGGCCGATAATTACCATACTTTCATTAATTTAATCAAAAGATTTCTATTGACTAGTCACCCTTCAAATTATAACTTGTAACTCATGTATTACTGAGAATGATGTCTTAATAATTGAAAATCTTTTGATTTATTACATGTATTTTATTATGAAATATTTATATTAATAAAAAACCCTGTTTACAAAAATATTTTTCCAACTAATCTTAACAAGTACATGATATATATTGTCAATTTACTTAAACTAAAATAATCATTATGAAATTAAACTAACGTTGATAATTTTAACTAGTTTGATATTAGTATTCTCATAAAGCAGGTTTAGGATTGAAATTATTCAGGGAAAACACTTTGTGTTGTCATCAAAATATGATAACAAATAACAAAGGTTATCAGTAAATGCCATTAAGAGAATTTAGTATCACTTTGAACTTCCAAATTTTATTCTAATCAATTAATATTTTAACTTTTTGTTAACTATCTTCTTAAAAATTGTTTAACATACTGTTCAAATTTGTGTCCATTTTACAGCAAAAAAATATAAATATTGAATATGGTAATATGTTTTCTTGTAATCCAATTAAAGAATAAACGGATTTAAAATACAAGAATTGTTTTTAATTTATATATTTTCAAAGATTTTTGTTAATTAACAATAGCTGGCAGCCACAATATCGGCACAATATGCCAAAATATTTTAAGCCTATTTTTGAATAATGTGTACTTATTTTTGTTCCCCTATCATATCTAAGTATGAAAATAGGTTTCTTATCGTAATACATATAGAAACACGTGTCGGAACAATTGACCCGACATAGTTTTTTTTATAGCAAAAATGATGCTTAAATAAACTCCCTCTGCCCAATTGGCCCGACACTGTTTTTGAGGAATTTATATTTTCCTATCTCTGCAACTCTATGTTAACATTTTTTGTGTTTTGTGTGTAAACAATAAACAACAAAACCGCAATTTCATGTTCCGGTTACCCACATAATAAGCTGACTGGCAAGTATAGTGTTTTGGTGCTTATCACGAAGAGATATGAACGTGTCACATATGATTGATTTGTGAGTTTATAAGTATTTTGTAATTAGAACGGAAGCGTAAACATATTCTATCTCTGATAAGTAATGCTTCAGATCCGATAAATACCACACAGGATTCATAAGAAGCAAAAGTTTTGAAATTTAGTAATTTACTTTTTAAGGAATTTACATTATAATTTACTTCCTAGTAAGGATGAGTTTATCTAAGTGTACCAATGTGTGTACTTAACTTCAACCAAGACAGTTTTTATAAGAATTATTATACAACTAAACATTTAGTCAATATTTCTGACTTATTTTTAGGTTTTGTGAAATTTTGAAAACAATAGTGAAAATCAATACACCATTAAAAATAATTTATTTTATTATCAAAGTACATAAGGATAAACTTCTTTCAATGTGGTTGATTGGAACTATCAACTCAACTTTGCTAAAACTGTTAAGAAATGTGTTTGACGGGTCGTAAATCCTGAGGAAAAGCTCCTAAAATAACATCATATTTATTACACTTTTTTGCATTAACTTGGTAAAAAACCACTACTTACTGATTTATTCAGCAGATGTGTTTCACGCTAGGTCAGCGCATTATTCAATGCTGTAAATTACAGAAAAGACTGTTGCTCAGGTGTGTTGTGTTGGTTTGAGTCTTTGGTGTATTTCTGTTCTGTGGTGTGTTATTGTTCATAGAGTAGTTGTTAATTATGTGCTCAAATATAGTATTTGATTGTAAGTATCTTTTGTCATTTAGAACGTGTTGTAGATAGTATTTGTGGTGTTTATACATCTCATAGTTTTTTACTGTATTAAGTTTGTTGCTTTTTTTTATATAGTGTAGGATTTTTAGATTGGTGTCTATGTCAGTCTGTGAGTGTAGTGTGTTTTGTATGTCTATGGCGAAATTTGATTTGGGTTGTGTCTTTCTTATCTGTTTTACGTGTTCTTCGTATCTTGTGGTAAATGTTCTCCATGTTTGTCCTATGTAAAAGCTGGGACAGTTGTTGCATGTAATCTTGTATACGCCTGTCCTGTTGTGTTTTTTGAGCTGTGTAGGTGTTTTTTAATTGTGTTGGATGTTGTGCAAAAAACACTTCCACCTCACAAAGATTTTTTATTTTTTTTCCAAATAGCCTACCACTGAACTTAATACAATACCTTTGACTCGTGTTCTAGTAATAATTAAGCCAATAGATAAGTGTTTTCTATGACTAACCTCTAAATCTACTGCTATTGCTTCCTGACTTTTCAGATCTTCCACCATTTGATTTAATAACTGCTCATTGTCAACATATAAAAATGGAGTTTCTTCTATTGGTCTAGGAGGACATGGCTCAACTTCATTTAAATTCAAAGACTTTATTCTATCTATAAAACGGTCCAGTTCAAACTCGTATGGATGACTGTAACTGTAGTAGAAAATCATTAGTTGGTGACATTCAGCAAATATCCTTTCCATAGAGTATTATTTACTTTCCACATAGAAATGTTTGGTTTGATGGATAGTAGATCTAACTAAACAGTATTCAATTAGTCAATAATAATTTTATATTCAATTAAAGAGCAGAAGAACCTGTTAGGTCTATTTTTTAACTAAAACACTTGTAAATATTTTACAAACTTGCCTATAGTAGCACTTACTTATTGAGGACGGCCGTTTCGGGAGATGTGCCTCACTCAGACCGTAACTAATCTCAAGGTTTTCGTAGGTTAGGGTGTTATTGTGAGGGTGGGAAATTATAGTGGGGGTGTGGTTGTATTTTGTGAGCATTAGGAGTTATGATGTCAAAAAGTGTGTGTGAGTTATAATGTAATTGTGTGTTAAGTATATGCGTAGGTTGTAGTTTGAAGTGTCTGTATATTTCGTATTGTTCGGTTGTGTAGCGTTGGTCATTTCTGTGTTGTTTATGAAGAATTTTTAGGTTAGATGTTATGTCTATGTAGTCATGTTTTGTGGACTTGAGATGATCTGCAAAGTTTAATTGGTAATTATTATTTGTTAGTGTGTTTATATATTGGTAGCATATGAAGGAAGACTTTCCTGTCTGGCCTATATAAAACTGGGGCACGAACTGCAAGTTAATTTGTAAACTCCAGCGGCATTGTAAATGTCATTGATTACGTTGTTGGGCTTAAATTGTTTATTGAGAGTATTGTGTGTGGAGTAGGCTATTTTGAAATTGTATTTTTGTAGTGTATTTGTTATATTGTGGGTTTTGGATGATCTGTATGGTATTGTTAGGTATTTTATGGGTTTGTCTTGTTTTATGGGTGTCTTTGTATTTGGGTTATTGGATTTGTTTTTTAGGCAGTTGCATAATTTGTCAATCATTGTTATGTTGTATCCATTAGTTTGTGCTATATGTTTTATGGTGTTTAACTCTTGTCTAACGGTGTTTTGAGCAGGCGATATATCATGGTGTTGTACACGGCTAGTTTATTTTGGTGTATGGTTTGAAGAGATGTGAATAGTGGTATTGGTAGGTTTTTGGTATATGTTGAATTTATGTGTCTGTCTGTATGTTTATATCAATACAAAACCAATAGCCTACTCCACAAACAACATTCTCAATAAACTTTTAAAACCCAACAACAAAATCAACGAACATGTACGCCTCTGGAGTTTACAAACTAAATTGCAGTTTGTAACCCAGTTTTTACATAGGCTATACAGGGAGGCCTTTCTACAAATGCTACCAAGAACATATAAACACACTAACAAACAATAATTATTATTCAAACTTCGCCAAGCATCTCAAGTCCACAAAACATGACTACATAGACATAGTATCCAACCTACAAATACTTCATAAACAACACATAAATAACCAACTTTACACAACCGAACAATACGAAATATACAAACATTTCAAACTACACCCTACACACTTATTTAACTCAACACTTTCTGACATCATAGCTCCTAATGCTCACAAAATACACCCACACCCTCAGCATAATTTTATCTTGTCCCATGACATTTTAGAAGTTATACTGCTTATTTACCTCTATGTAACAAATTTCGGACCTCTCAATAACGAAGTTTTTTTGCTATTTCAACCGAAGAAATGTAGTGTTGTATAGGCAGTTCATAAAAATTAACCAAGCTTTCTGCTTGCAACTAAAGCAAGAATAAACGATAACTGTCCTATTGGAGTTAATAAACCAACTGGAGGTGGGAACATACTATTGTAAATATGAGTCATTGACAAAATGCTTGGACGCTCAAAAAACTAATGTGTCAACATAAGATTGTAGTAAACAAATGTCAGCTAATCTCGGCTATAAATAGTCTCGGACGTAACATATGTATTATCTATGTCTCCGTTTACATTATCGATCTCTATGGCTTTGTAGAACACGTGTTGTTAGCTCAGTTACTTATTTTTATTCGTACTGTGAGTTTGTCGTGCTGTGAAAAAATGTCAAAAAGAAAGTGTTTAAGTGTAGCAGAAAAAGTGAGTGTTTTACGAAAGGTTGATGAAGGTGTAAAAAAGTTGGATGTTGCAAAAAAATTCGGTATACCTCAGAGTTTGCTATCCACTATTCTAAAAAACCGGGATCAAATTGTAAAACAAAGTGTTTCTTATGATTTGCAAAGAAAGAAAATGAAACTTTGTACATTCGACAATATCGATAACGCGATGATTAAATGGGTTACGGTAATGCGCGAGAAAAATCTTCCAGTGTCAGGAAATCTTATTAAAAAAAAGGCTTTGGAATTTGCAGTATCATTAGGACACAGTGGCTTTAACGCAAGTAACGGTTGGATAGAAAATTTCAAAAAAAACCACCATAACATTGTTCAAAAAGTTATTTCGGGAGAAAGTGCTAGTGTTAATATCCCCACTTGTGAATTTTGGAAAGGAAATCCCTTGGAAAAAGTTTTAAATGATTATGAACCGAAAGACATTTTCAATGCTGATGAGATGGGTCTGTTTTTTAAATGTTTGCCCAGCAAGACACTAACTTTTAAAACCGACCCTTGTTTTGGAGGAAAAGGCAGCAAAGAAAGGATCACCGTATTAGTGGCAGCTAACATATTAAGGACAGAAAAACTCAAATTGCTTGTGATTGTAAAAAGCAAATCTCCGCGATGTTTCCGATCTGTCAAGTCCTTAGAAATTGATTACCCGTTTAAAAAAAGGCGTGGATGACGAATGAAATTTTCCAACAACTTGAATTTCAAATAAATTGAGACTTTTTAAAGCATTATCCTATATTAACATTGGCCTATTACACTAACTACGCTCGTGATTTTATACTGTATCCCTTTTATTACCGCAGGTAGTGCGATATGCATAAGATGGGGTGGGAGCATTCTTTACAACACAACCTCTCAACGAATACCTCTCCACAACGAATTTTTTCTCTGGATAATCGGCTTCGTTATACAGAGGTTCGACTGTATATATATATATATATATATATATATATATATATATTTAGGTTAGTTCTAGTATACATATTTTAGTAGACATATTTTATAGGAGGAACATACAAATATTCTAGAACAACAATGGTTATTTCTACAAGTATGGAATTGAAACTTAATATTCTACAGATTATGAAAATATAAATAAAACTGTGAACATACCAACTCTCACCAGATCCAAAATCTTCAACCAATATAGATAGCGGCTTCAAAGCATTTGGCTTTTCCTTGATACGAGGTTCAAAAGGTGTCAAACTATTGTCAATTTTATCTTTGAACTTGATCTGCGGCCTTATAGTCAATCTAGTATTTGTTAGTCTAAAAGGCATTAGCGCATTTGTTGCTGCCGGAACTTCTTTCCACACAGACTAAAAATAACAAATAATTAAAATAATTTTGTATCACAAAAATATAATTCAACTTCGATTTTAATAAATAAATACAAGTATATTAAAGAAGTTTCTTTTGTAATTACACAATCTTAATTTTTTTATTTTGGGAGTCAGCCAAGAATACTTTTGTATAATATTTATGGATATTTTTAAATAAGTGAAAAGTTCACAGAATAAAAATTTCTTAAATTTGTTTGTACAATTTTTTAAATGTGATTTTATTTAATTTTTCACAAACAGGAAATTCTCCAATGCATGTTTAAAGCTGATATAAAAATATAATTAAACCTATATTTTTTATAATTCATATGTTTTAAAAATATTATGAAAGGAAAGAAAAAAAACATTTATAAACTAAACACAGATTTTTTAAATTTTGTTATAAGAATTTGTTAGCATCAAGCACAAGTTGTGTATTTCTATTTTATACTAAAACAACTTTTAAAACAAAAGTCTACCAAGTTTTGAGTTTTCTATTACAGTTATTTAATATATAGTAGAAATCATATAAAGTAGATATCTACATTTTTCTACAATCTACTTTTTGTCTAAGGAGTAAAGACGACAAAACCCTTATTTAAAACAAATATTAATTATTTTTTAAATATAATTTAAAAGCAGTTTTGGAATAACCATTCATGCAGCTTAATTTAAAACTGTGTACCAATCTATTAACACTTTAGCTGCTGGCCACAATATATCAGCATTTTCCCTGAAAACCTGCCATAATATTTTAAGCTTATTTTTATAATGTGAATTTATTTTTTGTTTCCTTATCATACCTAAGTATGAAAATACATTTCTCATCTATCTATCTATTATAATTACTATCTACCATTTAATTACTATTGTAAATACTTTTATCCACCATTAAGTGCAATAATTTTACCTTGTTGTGATGAGGAACCTTTTGGTCATTTGACCATTGTCGAATCACTGATTATTTTTCTAGTGTAGATGTTCGGTCCGTGATGTTGGTATTTGTTGACGTTACACGCATTTTCTCTTGATCTGCGTGTATGATGTTTTTATATAGTATGTCTTCGTATATGTGGTCTCTAGGTTCATTAAATTGATATGTGTGTTTTTATAAATGTGGTATTTTTCTAGTGAGTTTAATTCTATTGGGTTATAATTTATTTCAAGTAGGGTTAGGTTATTTTCGTAGTATGTTATTTCATGTTTATGTGATATTAGGTGTGCTGCAACATTTGATACTTTTGTTTTTTTCCTTTCTCTGGCGAAAAACCAGTGGTTATCATCGCCAAACAAAATCTAACACGGAACCCAATATTTTAAATAAAACCAAATAAATTTAAATACAACAAAAATTACAAAAACAAAAAACAACAACAATAAATAACAAAAAACAACAATAAATCCATACCAATAAAAATTTTTTAAAAAAACTATAAATAACAAAATAACCACAAAGAACAATATAACAGTAAATAAATAATAACAATTTGTAAAACAATAATAGGTAACAATTTACCAATAAATAAATCTCAATAACAATAACAAGAACACAAAATAAATTTAATTAAAATAAATAAAAGAAACACAGAGAATTATATGTATAAATAAAAAAATATCTTTTAAGTATTAAATTTTAAAAAATATTTTCAAGTGGTGCAAGAAAGCGATGACTCGGTCAATGGCCGAGGCATCGTCCCTTAGCACCACCTTCAAACTCCCTTTTAAAAAAGGCACGAATATTGCTTACATTAACACAATCTACTAAAATATGTTTTATTGTGAAGATATCACCGCAGTATTGGCATACTGGTGGATCTTCACGACGCATCAAATATCCATGAGTTGCAACGCGAAGCCGTGTAACCACCACTTCCTCCCTACGTTTTGAACAAATTGAAGACCTCCATGGGCGGACGGTATCTATAATTTCCCTCAGCTTATTCTGAATCACGGTATGCCACTCGTCATTCCAAGCAGCGAGCAATAAATGTTTCACAAAACACACATAATCAGATGCCATAATTCGTTGAGTAATAGGCACCAAACTTGTAGCTTTCTTCGCCGCTTCATCCGCTTTTGTGTTTCCAAGTATTCCGCAATGTCCAACAGAAAGTTACCCCCACACCCCTCAATTGAAGCCTGTGTACAGCACACAAAATGTCCCCAACTAAAGGGTTGACGGAGAAAACATCCTGAAGAGCCTGAAGAGCACTTTTGGAATCAGAACATAAAAGATAATGGGAAGATCGAGATTGAATGACGGTCAAAGCTTTAAAAATAGCAAATAGTTCTGCCATGAAAACACTGCAAGCTGAGGGCAATCCGTACGTGTAGGTACGTCCAGACACATAAAACGCACACCCAACTCCATTGTCCAGTTTAGATCCATCGGTGAAAATAATTTCACTCTGTTGATAAGATTTATAAATAAATAAAAATTCCCGGTGGTAGACCACATCAGGAGTATTATGTTTTATATAACTGGACAATGAGAAATCGAAGTGCGGCGCTTTTATTATCCATTGAGGTATATAGCACATTGATCGCTCAAACGCTGTAGGTAGTTGCAACCCAAGGTTGTCTATTATTCGTATGCCGAATGGAGTGGTCGAACGTTGACGTGCATTGTAATCTTCATTATGGATGTAGTTAAAGATAATTTTGAATGCCGGGTGATTTGGTTTGCTACGAAGACCAGAAATATAAGATATTTGTAGCATCTGACGTCGTCTCGAAAGGGCAGGTTCCCCAGCCTCCACAAGAAGAGTAGGGAGAGGGCTAGTTCTAAACGCACCAGTAGCAAGTCTAAGTCCAGAGTGGTGGATGGTATCAAGGGTTTTCAGAACTGCAAGTCGTGCAGATGAATAGGCTTGACAGCCATAATCAATGCGCGATCTAACGACTGCATGATAAAATCGAAGCATACTAGTTCTGTCAGCTCCCCAATTCGTACCATTAAGGACTCTTAACATATCCAATTTCTTGCTGCATCTCACCTTCAAATCACGAACATGTGGAATCCATGAGAGCCTTCTATCAAATAAAAGACCCAAAATTCGAACACTATCCGTGGTTTGAAGCTGAATTCCATCAAGATAAAGAATCGGCTCCTGGTGTTGCCTACGACGACTAAATTCTACACATTGGGTCTTCGAAGCGGAGAATTTGAAACCTGTAGTTTTTGACCATTCCTCTAATCTGTACATTGCTAACTACAAAGACCTTTCCGCTGTTGCCATACACCGAGCAGGCACATATATACAAAAGTCACCCACAAAAAGGGAACAGTGTACTGGAGATCGTATATTGCTGGTGATACTATTTATTGCAACGGCAAATAGCGTGACGCTCAGCACGCTGCCCTGCGGTACACCATTCTCCTGTGTATAGCTGTTTGAATACGTGCCTCCAAGTCGAATCCGGAAAGATCTGTTTGAAAGAAAGTTAGCGATGAATGCTAGGATATTCCCTTGTATACTCCATGATTTTAAAGTGTTCAGAATTCCTCTTTTCCATGCCATATCGTATGCATTCTCAAGGTTGAAGAAAACAGCAACGAGTGTTTGACGCAAGAGAAAGGCATCTTGAATAGCGGATTCTAACAAAACCAATTGGTCAACCGATGATCGTCCTTGTCTGAAACCACACTGTTTGTTGCAAAGAAAATTGTTGGTTTCTAGGTACCAGACAAGACAGCGGTTGACTATCTTCTCCAGTAGTTTGCACAAGATGCTTGTTAGAGATATAGGCCTGTAACTACTAGGATTGGTTTTGCCTTTACCTGGTTTTAAGATAGGAATTACTGTCGCTTCTAACCATGCATCGGGGAAAGACTGCTCCTCTAATAGCCGATTGTATATTTGAAGGAGGAAAAGTTTCGCCGATGATGGTAGATATTTCAGCATGGAGTATACAATGGAATCAGGACCTGGTGCAGAATCCCTCGTTGACGCGAGAGCTGACTCCAATTCCCCTAAGGAGAAAGGAGTGTTCAAACGTGAGTCACCAGACAACCCAACAGTAAACGGTATTGCTTCTTCCTTCAGTTTATGTCTCTGGAATACTATGTTATAGGCTGTAGTAGCAGAAAAATTAGAAAATGATTTTGCCAGTACATTAGCAATATTATCACTGTCCGTGGTCAATATTCCATTCGGTTGATTCAGCGCAATAGCTGGCAACGGAATGGAAGTACCACAAACTGATCTTAGTTTCCTCCACAGTGTGGAGGATGAAGTTGTTCGTCTAATTTTGCTAATATACTCTTCCCAAGAGTTCTTTCTACTTAGCCTAAATATCCTCCGTGCTTTCGCACGGAGTATTTTATATTCCTGAAGGTTGTCACTTGTTGGGTTACGCTTAAATATCCTTAAAGCTCTTCGTCGTAAACGGAGGATTTCTGAGCATTCATCGTTCCACCACGGCTCAGGCGGAGGTGCAGAGGTTTTCGGAAAGGTCTCTACAGCGGCATTTAAAATGGTCTTAGTGAAATTTTCAACAATTGCATCAATGGCTGTCAGGTAATCTGTGTCAAGTGATACAAAATATTTCTAAAAGGCGTCCCAGTTGGCTTTTCGCAAAATCCAACGGGGATTTCGAGCATAACAAGATTGGGAGTCACATAAATTGATCTTAATGGGCACATGGTCGCTTCCATACAAATCATGGAGTACCGACCATGTGCATCTAGTAGCTAATTGAGGGCTGCAGATCGATAGGTCAACAGATGTCCATCCACCAGTAGATGCCGCTAAATGAGTAGGCAAACCGTCATTTAGCAGGCATAGGTCCCGTTCCGTTCTTACACTCTCCACTAGTTGTCCTCGAGGGTTACAGGTTGGAGATCCCCAAGACAAAAGATGGGCATTGAAATCTCCTACCAATAAGAACGGAGTCGGTAACTGGGTTATCAAATTCACCAAGTCACTGTGATGCAGGTTTTCTTGTGGTGGCAAGTAGACACAACACACAGTGATTTTATATGGGACAGCTGTTTGAACGGCTACTGCTTGTAAAGGAGTTATTAAGTTTAGAGAAACAGCGTCGATGCAGTCACGGGTTAGGATGGCTACGCCACCTCTAGCTCGGTCTTCTGTAACGAAGTCTGATCTAAAAACTGAATACTCCATAACATGAAAACTATGCGATTCGTGGAGATGTGTCTCCTGTAGACATACAAACATTGTATACACATTTCTCACGAGTACTTTAAGATCTTCTAAGTGACTCCTAACACTGCTGATGTTCCATTGTATCACTGACTTGCTGATTGCAGACATTTATCAACTTAGCAATGGATTAATCTGACACCCATTGGTTCGCTCTCGTTTGCCCGTGTCGTTCGAAGACGTCTCAGGCTTACAATTCTCAGATTCCATATCCACCCGTTCAGGGATGGAATCTGAGGAAGATTTGGATTTTGGAGGGATTTTGGTACCATGCCCTCCTTTATTTATACGTTTTTTAGCACCCAACATAGCTGGTGCCGATTTACTGCTTTGGGATACAGACTTACTTTTCGCTGTATTCGGTTGTAGTACTACTTTGGACGCAACAGACTTTATACTGCTAGGCGATTTCTTTTGTCCGGAGATGCATATTTCATTGACGGACTTGGTTCGGCCACCTAACCCCTCCGCGGAGGTGCTCGGTAGAAGAAGCAAATCACGTGACGTCTTTGCAGGTTCTTTAATATTCAAAGATTGACCACGTGTGACTACCGACAGTAGACAGGAAACTTGGTCAGTAAGAACTTCTATCTTTTTCGCCAGGTCGGCACAGTTTGAACAGGACGATGTAGCGGTCACAGTAGCGGCATAGGTCTTACCGTCAACCTTTGGTTGGGCGGATCTATAAATTTTCCTTGCCTGTGAAAAGGATATTCTATCCTTAGCCATGACGCTGAGAATAGCCTTTTCCTCTTTAAAGTGAGGACAGTCGTATGGTCGCGCCATGTGGTCACCGCCACAGTTAGCGCACTTTAGGGAATTTACGCACTCCTTTTCATTATGGCCTTCCTCGCTACATTTACCGCATCTGTAAATATGTAAGAGGCTCTTGCAACTTTCGCCCCTTTGTCTGTCTTCATAATAGGCACGACATCAATTACTGACTGAGAAGACAGTAAATAAATAAATTATTTTATTTCATTCTCTCATATTTCTTTTTGTGTTTTCTCTTCGATTGGCAAAGACCACTGTGTGGTTGAAATATATCATTGTTTAAGTGCTTTTATGTGTTTCTATTTCAAGACTACAGAGTGGACTCTTACCAAGGTAAGTCTGTCAGTCTCCTAGTCCAAAAATTCTAAATAATCTTTACCAACCAAAACTAACCTATAAATATATATATATATATATATATATATATATATATATATATATATATATAGCGTAAATGATATCTAAACAAACTCAGTCAGGCCCATTGGGCTGACATTGTTTTCAAGGTAATGATATTTTCTTACCTGTGCAACACTGTCTTAATATTTTTTGTGTATTGTGTATAAAGAAAAAACAACAAGACCACTATTTCATGTTCCGGTTACCCACATAATAAGCTGACTGGCGAGAAAAGTGTTTTGGCGCTTATCACAAAGACATTTAAATGTGTCACATGTGATTGATTTTTGAGTTTATATAAATATTTTATATATAGAACGGAAAAGTAAACATATTCTCTGTCTAATAAGTAATGCTTCCGATCTGATAAATAATATACAAGATTCATATCAAGTAAAAGTTTTAAAACTTAATAATTTACTTCTTAAGGAATTTACACTATAAATTACTTCCTAGTACGGTTGAGTTTTATCTAAGTATACCAATGTTTGTACTTAACTTTAACCAAGTCCATTTTTTAAGAATTTTTTTCAATATTTAGTCAATATTTCTGACTTCTTTTTTAGGATTTGGGAAATTTTAAAAACAATAGTAAAAATCAATATAATATGTCATTAAAAATTATTTATTCTATTATTAAATTATATAAAGATAAACTTCTTTCAATGAACCATTTCTTTTAGTTGTAATAATCAACTTAACTTTCCTAAAATTGTTAGGAAATAAGCGTGTTAGGCCGTAACTAACGACTAATAGCTCCTAGAATAACATCATATTTATAATGGCGTCTGCATTTATCTATCAAACAAACACCATCATAATTATATCTGTAAGTAGTGTAAAGCTTGGTGTTTAATAATGTGCATTAATTTTTCCAAAAGTAGCAACACCGGTTGAGTAATACTAATAAACATAAAACGTTACTATACAACAATGTTGGGCCTAGTGGCCTGTGGCAGCTAAAGGATTATTGGTAGACTTTACTGGAGGGGTGAAACTAAATAGACCAAAAGTCTCAATTCAAGGCATAAATAATCCTACTGTTGTCACTGTATACAACAATATAGTATTTGGTTTTTGTCTTTATTAGAAAAAAATTAAGAACTGTATCATATAAATCAATAAAGTAGGTTTACTGAAATGTTAATGTAAGTTAAATGTTATAATATTCTACATTTCTTCAAAGATAAAGGTTGAAATGTCAAAGCAATGTGATCTCCTTTGTTGTTGACGCGTTTCATATTTCCTCCACCTATCAAAACGATATGGTTACTCTGAAATACACAGCAAAGGAGGTATCATTGCTAGGAAAGACAGATGAGGATAGATTTAGCCTATTTTGTGTTTAGTTATTGATTATAGCAAAACTTTTGAAGTACAGCTGGAAGAGGATGGGAGAGAAAGAAAGCAAATGGTGATAGCGAGGAAGAGATTGAACCTGTATTTCACTCTAAACAATTCTCTAGTCAGTAGGCTTACAGTAATACTGGTTTCTAAGAATAGATACTTACTGATTCAGTTACATTTCTATTCCAACTCCCACTGACAGGGACAGGAGAGTTATATGCACCTCCAAGCTCTTCAGATACAGGATTCCTTCTAATTCCACTGATTTCATCCAAATTTATCCCCTAATAAAAAATAATATTACTAACAAAAATCAATTTGAAGTATTTCAGTTAATTATATAACCATTCACCAATATTCAATCACTAATCTGTGTGTTCATATTAGTAAAATTGATCATTATTGTTTTAATGGCATATAAATATATATATTTTTAACTTTGCAACACTGTTTTCTTGTATTTACTTATCACTTTCACTATATGTACTGTAACATTTATAGAATGGGCTGTATAATGTTGTTTAAGAATTGGAAGAATAGATTAGAAATAACTCACACAAAATGTGAAATCGGAGAAATTCATTAAGAGATTGGTTAGATTAAATTAAAACTAATTTTAGGTGAAAGCCTAGAAAAGGTTTTAGGCAAGAAGGCATTAGAAAATTTGTTGGATCAAATAACCTAACAAATAAAATTAGAACAAGATAATCTAATAATAATAAAATATAAAAAATTGTAAACTGTGTTAACATAGGGCATAAGTAATTACTTGAAAGAGAAGGTGAAACACGATGGTAAACAATGAGATAGAGGTTATGTTGGTATTAATCCATGCCAAACACACACATTTCGGAATTATTACAAAAATAAAAAGCAAAGACACTGCACACACAAATAATAGTAATTAAATAAACACTGGAAGGTTTGTTAAGGATAGGAAAGGTGAAGCAGTATGTTAACCAAATTAAAACGGGTGAAAACAATTTCGTTAGTTCATCAAATTTAAAGCCAAGAAAATAGGTCAGTGTTACAGTCAACTCTAGTGGGAAAAAATCGAACCTCATTACATGAAAGCAAAGGTTTATGGGTAATTAATATGGAGTTTGGAGAAGGAATCGGCACCATGTTTTTAAACATTTTAAAAATAAAAACGACGCGTTAGTCTGGCGTGGGCAGCCGAACGAAGCGAAGCCATTCTTAGAAGCCAAAATCCCGTTTGAAGCATCTCATCAAAATTATACGAATTTGTGAAGAAACTTGGCCAAATTAAAACGAGAATAAGTGAATTTAAAATCTATAATACAGTATTATTATAATTAAAGTAACCAAAAAGAATTTAATTGTGTGTGAAACATAAAATTTAAAGAGTTTAGTCTATTGTGTTAAAACTTGTTAAGTTTTATTTTTTGTTTTGTTTATTGTGTAAACTAAAAAATTGTTAAAATTAAAAGAATTAAAATTATTCCTGAGTTTTTGTTTATAAATTTAATAGAAATAATACATTCATTCATTCAATAATAATTCTCTTTTATAAAAAATAATTATAGTACTTAAATAAGAATCTTACTTGGTATTTATGCGAGTTAACTTTCAAAGATTGATAGTGCCTCCATTATCGAGCATCACTGACCGGGGGTTATAGTAAACTGCCAGGTTTGGAATTTCCGTTGTCATGTGGTGTACCGTTATTGTTCTATTTTCCGATTCACTGCACTGTGGGAGTCTTTCAAGTTTGTCTTAGGATTAATTTTGTCTATTAGGTTGGATAATTTATCGCTTTTTTATTTTATTTGTTCGTTTATGATATTATATTTGTTTATAAATTTTTAGTTGTTCCCAGATTGTCATTTTGAGACCTTTTTGTACTTTTTTTATTACTAAGGTTTTTGTTTTGTTTAGGACACTATTTGTTAGCTTGTCGGCAATGATTTCTATAAAAAGACTTGATAATATAAAATCTAAGATCAAATTAAACAACATTATCCTTACTGTGAATTTCTATAATGATATTATCACCAATACAAAAAAATAGGTTTGCATCTTGATTTAAACTGTTTGAGTTTAACCCCCACACCCATGACTAAGTGTGAATATAAGCAAACTTTACAAAATATTGACATAGAAATTGTAGTCAGACGTACATTGTTTGTTGTATAGATTATAAGGTTCGTACATTAATGTAAATGAGTTTTTGTGAGAGCGTTATGTGATCTTTTGTTAATACGCTTCAAGCAGGAGAAACTTAAAAACAAAAGACAGTAGTTTTAATGGTTGGAACAATTTTTTTCTAAGTAATGAATCAAAAGAGGTTATTATTGCCTATAATAATGTTAGGACTAAAAACTAGAAGTAACACTTTTTTTATGAACCAAAAAAAGTTATTATCTCCTAAACATAATTATTAAGACTAAATAACTAGAAGTAAACAAAAAACAAGAGGATAGATAAGAAAATGGTAATTATAAAATTACAACTAAAACAATTAAAATTAATTAATTAACAACTAATACACAACATTAAACTGAATTTATATAACTAAGAGAATACAATTTAAGTGATATTTCCTGAAATAAAGAATACTTAATTACTACTTAACTTAATTACTAAAGAACAGTGGGATCAAAATAAGAGAATACAAATTGGTTAATAAAGAATTTAAAAATACAAGAAGGGATAAACAGATGAGTTAGATTTTAGTGAATATTTTTAGGTGACATAAAATGGTGATGAAGGATAAAGAAGAATAACAATTACGATTTACCTTTATTTTTGGAGTTTGCTACAAAGTGTGGCATTAAAAATAAAACTATATCTGCAAATAAAATAGTTGAATCTAACCACAAATGTAAAGTAGCCAAACATTTTAGATATCAGGGATAATTTTGGAACAGAGGCCAAATTAACCAAAAGGTAACTTGGTAACTCTAGATTAGTAAATTAAAAGGTCATTCTTGTAAAGGCATTATTGAAAAATTTAGTTTAATTTTGAAAAAGTACTTATATATTGAAATAAATAAACAAGTACTTTATACTTACCACTCTCTCCAGCATGGAGTCATTAGCTTCTACGACCAAATCATACTTCTCTTCTAAATCCCGTCTAACTATGTTTTGCTTACAACCCTGGTGTTGTAAAATTAGTGACATTCTGTAAAACAATGAAAATTAACAGTTGTTTTTATAATTATTAAAATTTGATTAAAGTTCAAATACAATGAAAAACAATAAAATTACATAGTTTAACTTTGAAACATCTATTTTTCATCAATATCAAAAGTAGTAATAGCTTGGAGCAACTATCATTAGTATTTATTATTTTAGTATTATTATTAGTATTTATTATTATTAATCGTAAGAGTTGTCTGTTTCCTATCTAATTTTATTCTTGTTTCAGTGAATATATTGAGTTGAGAAAGAATAAAATGCTAAATTTTAAAATATAGAAAAACTCAAAAGTTCTTTGACGATACTGATGAAAACCTGTCTCAAAATAATGAACCTGGCGAAGAAACCTATAAAATTTAAAATTGACAAAAAAACCATATTAACTAAAATGAAAATTACCTATTTCTTAAATTTTTGTCCGATTTTAACATTATAGAGGGTATCTTGCTAAAAATCTGATGAAGTAGCAGTTTTAGTGCAGTTTAATTAAGAATGGAAACATTTTTTTAGAATAAAATTTTTAAGCGCTAAATTATACTGAACCAGTAAGGCAAAATAATTGAGGTAGAAAGTTTTTTTACAAGATTAGATAATACTCATAATACCCCAAAAGATGTTAAAACACATATTGATGCACTGATTCAAAAGATTTCTTAACCACTACCATTAAAAGATATTTCTCAGTAATCTCATTTCATAATTCTCCAATGCACTTTGAGATACAAAGTGGGCCTTTTACTACTAGTAATTTCATTATTGTGCAAGTTTAAGTCAGGTATTTTATCAGATAAGTGAATTTTAAATAAACATCACTCTTTTGGAGAAATGAATGATCATGTTCAACCTCTAATAATTATACTAGATAAATCCTCTATTTGGCATAAATGAGGGTTATAACACTGTGTGTACTCTGTCCTTGGAGTATACAAGGGTTGATAACTGTTGCGGATTGGTCTCATGTAGATAAAAATCGGTAAAAATATAGTCTTAATGACGTCGGTTTAAAAAAATTTTTTGTTTTCAAATTACTCATTTTAATGTGTAGAACACGAATATCAACTTTTTTCTGCAGAAAATAAGCTAGGAATAGCTAGGAAAGGGCTCTAGCTATAGCACGGCCGGTTTACCCTATACATGCTATTATAGACTAACATTAGAAATGTGCAGAAAAATTAACTTTTTCTATTTTCCGCAGAAAAACGTTAATATTAGTATTCTACACATTGAAATGAGTAATAAAATAAATTTTTTATTCAACAATATCATTAAGACTCATTTGCACTCTACATGCTATTACCACCTAAAATTCAAAACGTGAAAAAAATAACTTTCCGCATTTTCCGTGGAAAAAAAGTTGATATTCGTGCTCTACACATTAAAACGAGTAATTTAAAAACAAAACAAAATTTTAAAACCAAAGTCATTCAGACTATATTTTTACCGTCAAGTCAATTAAGAATCTGTTAGTTTATCTATATACACTTTGCATAATTGCGAGGTACATTTCACCAAAGTAGCAACTAAAAGACTATTTTTATAACTTTCATCTTATAACATTTTAATGTACTTACTATTTTTTGTAATGCAACCAACCATAAACATGAAAAAGAAGAATAAAATCAAAAGAAACTTACAGTTCTAAAACTTCAGAGCTTTGGTCATCCATTATGCCTTTGAATGAAGGAAAAGTTTTGTAATAATCCCACTGGTCCCCTTTAGGCAATTTGTTGGAAGCCAGTGTTGCTCCCATTACTGACTGGAATCCTGCCTAAAACAAAAAACAAAATAAACATATTAAATAGCCAAGATAGATCCCATAGCTTTATCTTTTCCTGTTTGTGCATCTTATAGTAATATATGAAAAGTCATTTTCATTTGATGTTTTGATTAGTTATGATTATTTCTTCAATTAGTTTTATAATTTGTCGATTTAGGTGTAACCTAATTTAATTATTTTTTTTTTACTGGGATATTTATATAGATATTTCTTATATTGTACAACATAAATTTTCTCTAACCATGTTGGAAACTCTAAGGGACACAGAAAAATAATCAAAGTTAAAACTCGTTAACAATTTCAACTTTTAATAATAGAGATCATGATTATTTCCAGCGGCCATTTTCAATTTCTTTGAATGTTATATCACATTTTAACAACATCCCCATTAAACAAGTAATAAAATAGCTTAGTATCGTAATTATAATTAATAAACCATTATAAGCTTTACTACAATTTGGTTATAAACAAATTGGTAATTATCAAGATCAGCAACTACGGCTCTGATCCATTAAATTTGTTTATTCCTGGTCAATTTGACCTAGCTGAACACGAATCTGAAGTTATTTTTATGAGAAACATAAATTAACATAAAAATATCTAACCTAACCTAACCTAGGAATTTACTAATGCTCCGATTGCACAAAATTTGTTATTCTCGTCAAAGAGGCGCAAATCTAAGTCACAGAACCTAAAAAATGCTTTCCGATTGGCCAACAGATGTCGTCTGACTTTTCAACCAAAAAAGCACATTTAAAGTGTGTGTGAGATGATGGTCTGTGACGGGATCTTCCACACATTATTTTTCCGAAGCTTGTTTACTTGATGGAAAACTGGTTATTGAGGCTTTATAATCGCACAACGCGCTCTCGACAAAGACAAACAGTTTGGAGTGAGGGAACACACTGAAGATCACGGATGACTTTAAGTTTAAGAGTGTGACGGTTGTTTCATTGCCAAAGATAGGTTGAAAAAAGTGTGGATGAAGGGTTTCGGCCAAGGTAGGTTTGATTTTAGAGCGAACCAATGTGAGAACAAACCAACTCGGTGTATTATCGCCGATTAGAGCTGTAGTAGCTGATCTGAATAATTACCAACTAATTAAATGTCATCAATGAAATCAGGTTGCTAACATATACAATATTAGTTTATGCAAAATAACAACAAAATACTAACATTTGTTGATTCCATCTTTGCGTGAGCTACTAATAATCACTAAACACTTTTAAATGTTTTAAACTTGCCTATAGTAGCACTTACTTTGTTGAGGACGGCCGTTTCGGGGGATGTATCCCTTTGTCAACTCAGACCGTAACTGATCTCAAGGTTTACATAGGTTAGGGTGGAGGGTGGGATATTTTGGTGATGTGGGTGTATTTTGTGTGTATTAGGAGTTATGTCAAAAAGTGCGTGAGTTGTAATGTAATTGTGTATTGAGTATGTGTGTAGGGTGTAGTTTGAAGTGCCTATATATTTCGTATTATTTGGTTGTGTAGCGTTCGTTATTTCTGTGTTGTTTATGAAGAATTTGTAGGTTAGATGTTATGTCTATGTAGTCATGTTTTGTGGAGTTGAGATGATTGGCGAAGTTTGATTGGTGCAGCTAGTTATGTTGGTGTGGGTGGTTTGAGGAACTGTGTGTGTGGTCGTATTAGTACTGGTGGGTTTTCGGTATATGTTGAATTTATGTGTTTGTTTATCTGTTCGTTTAATTGTGAGGTCTAAGAAGTTGAGGGAGTTTTGTTGTTCTGTTTCGATGGTGTATGTTAGTTTAGAGTGTATGGAATTTAGGTGTTTTAGAAATATGTGTGCTCTGCGTGTGTTGCCTTTATATAATGTTATATTTACTGGTACAGATACGTCAACGACATCATAACATTATATAAAGGCAACACACGCAGAGCAAACATATTTCTAAAACACCTAAATTCTAAACACCCTAAACTAACATACACCATCAAAACAACAAAACTCCCTCAACTTCTTAGACCTCACAATTAAACGAACAGATAAACAAACACATAAATTCAACATATACCGAAAACCCACCAGTACTAATATGACCATACACAGTTCCTTAAACCACCCACACCAACATAAACTAGCTGCTTACAACACCATGATATATCGCCTGCTTAAAACACCGCTAGACAAAGATGACTACCAGGAGTTAAACACCATAAAATATATAGCACAAACGAACGGATACAACCCAACAATGATTGACAAATTATACAACCGCCTAAAAAATAAACATAATAACCCAAATACAAACACACAAGATGATAACCCCATAAAATACTTATCAATACCATACAGATCATCCAAAACCCACAATCTAACCAAAACATTACGAAAATACAACTACAAAATAGCTTACTCTACACACAACACTCTCAACAAACAATTTAAACCCAACAACAAAATCAACGACATTTACAACAGCACTGGAGTTTACAAACTAACTTGCAGTTCATGCCCCAGTTTTTACATAGGCCAGACAGGGAGGTCATTCTACACACGTTACCAAAAACATATAAAAGCACTAAAAACAACAACTAACATTCAAACTTCGCCGATCATCTCAACTCCACAAAACATAACTACATAGACATAACATCTAACCTACAAATTCTTCATAAACAACACAGAAATAACCAACGCTACACAACCGAACAATACGAAATATATAGGCACTTCAAACTACACCCTACACACATACTCAATACAAGCACGATCAACAGCATCTTTTGCTGCCAGAGCAAGAACTGGCCATCTGGTGACACAGGAGTACCTATTTCGTTTTAATCTCACAGAGTCTCCGTTGTGTGCACTCTGTGGTGTTGAGAGTGAAACAACTGAACACATCCTGCTGAACTGCCCTTACCCATTACCTACAAGAGACATCCTCAGACCAATTGTGACAAAGTGGCAAGATATTCTAGTTAAGAAGAACCTGTGGGCCATAGCATCATATATATATATATATATATATCGTGGACATCGGGCCATCAGCTATAGTTAAGCTGGACGCCTGCACGAAGAAGTAAGTACACATACTCAATACACAATTACATTACAACTCACACGCACTTTTTGACATCATAACTCCTAATACACACAAAATACACCCACACCACCAAAATATCGCACCCCCACCCTAACCTATGTAAACCTTGAGATTAGTTACGGTCTGAGTTGACAAAGGGACACATCTCTCGAAACGGCCGTCCTCAACAAACAAAGTAAGTGCTACTATAGGCAAGTTTAAAACATTTAAAAGTGTTTAACAAAATACTGTCATCTTAACACTATCAAATTTTATTAAAACTAATGTTTATTCAGGTTCAGAAGTTTTAAACAAGAAACATGTCATTTCAAGCAGCACAAAACATAAATACTGTAAAGTTTGAAAAATAAAAATTCAGTAAACGAGTACGAAATTTCCAAAATTCTTTAATATGAAAACATAATATGGAGATTGTACACCTTTAACGCTAATGACGGTTGAAATACAGTACTCCGGCACTATACGATATTTTGGGAAATTGTTCAAAACCATCAAATTGGACGATATCCACAAGAATTTTTTTAAAATTGACCTCGGAAAGTTACTTTTTTTCAATTTAAAGTAGGGTACTAAATTCAGCGCGGATGTAGAAGTTGTGAATAGGCGCGGAGTGATACTTACGTCACAGTGCTGCGCATAAGGTTGTACGCATTGTCCGCGGTACGTCACGCAAACTTACATGTGTATATATTTAAGAAACAACTTCTACAGTTAGGATAGATTGGTTTTAAATTTATAAAATACTGTATACCTATATTAAAATATACCGAAAAAGTGTAAAGTCAGGTTAGGTTTGGTTTTAATTTTATACATTGAAATTCAGTTGTAAAATCACGAAGCATTTGCATAACTCTGCGCCTATTCACAACTTCGCGTAATTTTTATACATATATTTAAATATACTTATAAAGTCTCCAGTTAGGATAGATTTGGTTTTAAATTTATACAATACTGTATACCTATATTAAAATATACCTAAAAAGTGTCAAGTCAGGTTAGATTTGGTTTTAATTTTATACATTGAAATACAGTTGTATCACGAAGCATTTGTATCACTCCGCGCCTATTCACAACTTCTACATCCGCGCTGAATTTTTTTCGCTACTTTAAATTGAAAAAAAATAACTTTCCGAGGTCAATTTAAAAAAAATTCTTGTAGATATCGTGCTATTTAATGATGTTAAACCATTTCCCAAAATATCGTATAGCGCCGGGCTTCTGTATTTTTACCCTAATGACATTCATACAACTAATATTTATTCCTGTTCATGTGGCAATAGACGTCCTGTTTCACATTAGCAAGGTTAAAATTTGTCAGAAAGTTTACTTATGCTTTATTTTAAAAGATCAAATTTTATTGCAATACTGTTTATTGTATTGCAGTTGTACGTTAGAAATTCTTTTCTATTCGACTCTGTTCTTTAATCAATGTCCTCTCTGTGAATGAGGCAGGGCACATGTGTCTAATGTCTGCATCTGCTCTCCTGCCTAGCTAATCTTTAGTAATATTATAAGAAAATATTTTCTATTAAACAGTATAAGCCCTAAAACATAAATACATCCTCCTATTCCTCAATAATTTAAAGTCCCTTAAAAAGACTCCTAACCTCAAATTGGAATACATTATCACCACCACTTATTACTGAATATCAATCTTACATTCTTACCTTGATAAAATCTTCAAAAGAATTAAATCCTTTTACTAACTGTTGACTGGAGTCTGGTTCCGAGTTAATAGAGACATCCATTTCTTCATTATTTTTACCAAGTGTTTGTAAACCAGCCATTTTAACACTCGCCAAACTGGAATCTGCAATGGTACTTGTTTTGCATATAGCCCCTGCCTGCTAGATAACTTGGACTCTAAAAACCGATGTTATTGATTGAAAGTATAAACAAGCAATCTTACAAAAATATTTGTGCTCTTTTTACTTAAAAAGTCTATATATATATATATATATATATATATATATATATATATATATATATATATATGCGTGTGTGTGTGTGTGTGTGTGTGTGTGTGGTGTGAAGAAAAAAAAGAGGTGGGCAAGTACGTGTAATAAATAAATTGGATAAAGAACCTATATTAATACTTGCAGTTTTTGTATTACACATCTTAAAGTTTTCTTAACAATCAATGAACATTATTAATATATAAAGTTGATAAAAAATTGCCAGTAACTAATTTTATAAATATTCTTTTTTATGAAATGTATGATCATTGATAAATAAATATTAACCAAAAAACGCCGTACGCCGTAAACAAATCATATATATATATATATATATATATATATATATATATATATATTTATATATATATATATATTTATATAAATATATATATACATATATATATATATATATATATATATATATATATATATATATATATATATATTTATATATATATATATATATAAGCTTTGGATATAAATTAATAAATATTCTTGTATTTCAATAACCTATGTTGTTTTAATATATATATATATATATATATATATATATATATATATATATATATATATATATATAAGCTTTGGATATAAATTAATAAATATTCTTGTATTTCAATAACCTATGTTGTTTTAATATATATATATATATATATATATATATATATTGTAATAATTGGTGTAATTTTGTTTTTATACAAGTCTTAATAAAATTTATAATTTAAGAGAAATAACAATTCAATGCTGCTTTTTGTTACAATAAACTTTTAATATCTTAAAATGACATTCCTTGTTATCTTTTACAAAGTCACTTACTAATTAAAAATTCTTATTTCCTCTACAAAGAATTACAAAAATTAAGCTTTATTAGCCTAAGTCTAAAATTTGTTATGGCAGCAAGAAGTTTAGTTATAAAATTTAATATGAATTGAAATTGATTTAATTATTTCAATTTGAGCTTGAGCTCTCTTTATCTCGGGTTAAATAGGTGGGTTTTCTAAATTTTGACTAATAAATTTTGAGTTGGCACTTTCAAAAAAATATCTAAATTACAATTCTTACAAGTTAAAATTTTTACAAGTTATTTTAGTTCCTAATTAAATAATTTCCTGAATAATGTCTTCTTAATTGATCAGTTCAATGGTTTGGCTTATTGTTACTCTGTAATTATGATTTAAATACGATACTGCACTTTCCGCACCAGTTAAAAAAATAAAATTTTTACAGCCAATTCTGAATACGTCTTCCTCGTTCCGATGCTTTGTTCCAACTGCTTACTGACGCTACCTTTGTTAGAAAAAAATGGCCAAGTCGTGAATTTCCGCTATTCTTTCGTTTATTCCTTGTAAGTACAGCTTTACGGATGTCATGTTCTTCTTCTTTACGGATACACTTCTTCTTCTTAACAACTGCACTTAAATTTCTTTGCATTTAAATCCAAAACTGTTTTCTATTATATCTCCACGAGAAATATTTAAAACGAATATCTTTTGCCGGTCAATGCGCACGCAACTCCACAAATCCGTTATCCATTGTTTTTACTACAGCACATTTCACTAGCTTGCCGTGTGAAAGTTTTAAGTGTATTTTTACATAGTTCTATTTAAATTGTTATCTATCAATTATTTCTAATACATTTCCTTATAAATAGTGATTTGTGTGTTTTTTTTCTTTTATATAAAATCTTGTGATTAGATCTAAAATGTGGCCGTGTGCATTTTCTATACAAGTGAAATTAGGTTATGTTTACAATTCGTTCCTGGTATATTTTAGTAATTTTTACATACTGAATTTATTAATATATATTTATCTTATTTTGGTAAGTGCCTTTTATATGTATACTACTTCAAAATGTTACAATATATATATATATATATATATATATATATATATATATATATATATATATATATATATATATATATATGATTTAACTTGTGAAGATGGAATGAACTAATATAAACATTTATTGATTCCATCTTCAAGTGAGCTACTAGTAATCACTAAACATTTAAAAGTGTTTAGCAACTAATATAATGTTTTTTCTGCCTGATATAATTCATCATCTTTCTTGCTTCTCAATACATTTGTCATTTTTCGTTTTTATAACCTGGCTTCACTCAAGGAATTTTTTTATTTATATGAAATATTGCGTCCTTTCTACTATAATTTTTACCTACAGCAAAAGAATTTATCAACGAAATTCTAACAGCCATGTACGGTAAAAGTTAAATCTGTTTTAAATTTGTGGCTTGGATTTGTTCTAGGTTATTTTCCTGATCCATTATTTTGTTGCTTTTATGCATTTAATGGGAATAGAATATTGCATTTTGTTAGTGGAAACTTTAAACAATTGTGGCGTAATCGGTTAATGTGCACATTGAGCACCACCTGAGATTAAAGTATAAAATTGTTCAAAAACATATCCTAGGACAATATCTACAAGAATTTTTTTAGATGGAAACCTTTATGTATATTTCGATTACAAAACAATCATTTTCAGAGGAAGAATTATTTATTACAAACAAATTTTCTCAAAAAAATAAGTAATTTTTTTCTCTGAATATATTTATCTTTGATATTGAAATGTAGAAGAGTTTAAATTTGTAGAAAAGTTTTATATTTGTAGATTCTCTCTTAATATTCACATATTTAAAAGTGTTTTTAAAAATGTTGTATTTGTGGTTAAGAGATTTTATTCATTTAAAATTCACTTTTTACTTTTATTAAGTGTTTTTTTTAAACAACTAATATTTTCGAAATTATTCAAGTTATAGTTTATTAGCATACCTTCTTATCTAATTCTACAAGACATATCAAAGCTGTTTAAATGGATGTAAGAAAATGGTTCCAAAGAGGTAAGCTTAGTAATTACTGTAAACAAATTATTTGTGAGGAAGCAACTCAGCCTAGTGACAGTTAATCATAAATAAATGTATATATTTGAGCCATTCCTAACCTTATAATATTCTCCTTTGTTGACGCGTTTCAAAGTAACACCATTTTCAAAACTTAAATCATACTCTTTTTTTATTTTCTTCTACATTATTTTTTATATTATTATTTCTTAAATAATGTTTAATCCTTTTACTAGAACCTCATACTCCTCTTCTGTCAAATCCAAATTAGTTAAATTCATCACCCTTTCATGAAAGATCTTCTGTTCATAATAAGTTGATTTTTTTAACAATTTGTATTCCACTGCAAAATTTCTAGTTTCTTGTATAAATTTTCATATTTTCCTCTAATCTCTTTCTTTATTTTATATTTAATAATATCAATGTTATCATTTGCAGTTTCTAACAATACCATTTCATTTAACATGACGTTTAGATCTAGAATCTTCTTGTTGATTTTTTTTCTTAATAGATAATGTTTTAATTTCCATTTTTATCCAATCTTTTGCTGCTTTTTGAATCACATACCTGGAAGAAAAACTATTTACTCTATTCTTGATTCTTTGCATATTAAGGAATCACGTTTTTTATTATACATTTTTAGTTAGTCCATATATTGGCTATCCTCTTGTATAATTTCCTAACATTAAACTCTAATCTTACAACTATCGTTGTCCGGCTGACTAAGTGGAAATTATTAATATACTCATTTTCATTTTTGCTAGGAATATTTCTACATTATTAAGATAATTCAAGATTATTCAGTATTAATACAAAATTCAAGATTTCTACATTTTTTAGTACAGTTTTCTGCCATTCCCAACCTTATAATAATATTAATAATGTCCTCTGTTGACCTGTTTCAAAGTAACTCCATTTTCAAAACTTAAATTCTACTTAAGGAGTAATTATTTCATAAATAAATGTCATACCCCCATGCTTCTCAATAGACCTACGATATAAATTAATTACTTAATTTTACACTAAAATGTGATTTTTATTATTTGTATAAATATATTAATAACTAGGAACTAGATGATTATGATTAGTGTTTTTATTTGATCGAGAAGCTGAAAACTTTAACAGTAAAGCAATGTACTACATATAAAGTTTTGAAATGATTATTATTAGAAGTGGTAACATAGTAACAAACTTTTATTTATTAATGTTATCATACCAGACCTGACATATTTATCAAAAAATTCAAGTTACCAACAGTTATTAGATGAATTTTTACTAAACACTTGTAAATATCAACTAACTTGCCTGTAGTAGCACTTACTTATATTTGTTGTGTACGGCCGTTTCAGGAGATGTGTCCCATTGTCAACTCAGACCGTTACTGATCTCAAGGTTTTCGTAGGTTAGGGTATTAGGGGGGGGGGGTGGAATATTATGGTGGTGTGGGTGTATTTTGTGAGTATTATGAGTTATGATGTCAAAAAGTGTGTGTGAGTTGTAATGTAATTGTGTATTGAGTATGTGTGTAGGGTGTAGTTTGAAGTGTTTGTATATTTTGTATTGTTCAGTTGTGTAGTGTTGGTTATTTCTGTGTTGTTCATGAAGAATTTGTAGGTTAGATGTTATGTCTATGTAGTCGTGTTTTGTGGAGTTGAGATGATCGGTGAAGTTTGATTGGTAGTTATTGTTTGTTAGTGCTTTTATATGTTCTTGGTAACGTGTGTCCCTGTCACTAGAACCTATGACCTCCCTGTCTGACTATGTAAAAAGTAGGGCATGACATGGCTAGACATGCCCACACAGTGGTATGTTGGTGTTTGTGGTGTGTTATTGTTCATAGAGTTAATTATGTGTTCAAATATAGTATTTGATTGTGAGTGAGTTTTGCCATTTAGAATATGTTGTGGATAGTATTTTTGGTGTTTGTATATATTGTAGTTTTCTGTTGTGTTTAGTTTGTTGCTTTTTTTAATGTAATATAGGATTTTTAGATTGATGTCTATGTTGGTGTGTGTGAGTGTAGTGTGTTTTGTATGTGTATGGGATGATTGATTTAGGTTGTGTTTTTTTTATGTCTTTTATGTTTTTTTACACAAATTACACCACAAGCACCAACTCCCAACACCTTACCTAAAATACACGAAAAAGGTATAACAATAAGCCCACTAATAAATAACACATCAGCATCTTCATACAAAATCTCAAAACACTTTGACAGAATAATAAGAAAAAATATCACATTTTCTAACCATATAATATCAGTCTAAAAACAACATAGATCTCACACAAGAAATAAAAAACACACATACCACATAACTCTCTAGCATCATTTGACATAACCAATCTATACACAAGCATACCAATCAAAGAAACAATGGACATACTCAAACAAATTTTAATGGAAAATAACACACCAGCCAACACAATCAAAGAAATAATAACGCTAACACTAACAGAAACCACCACGTCTCATAATTACTTTACATACAACAACAACTAATACACACTAAACAAAGGCCTACTCATGGGATACCCCATCTGAGGCATATTATCAGAAACATTCATACACAATCTAGAACAAAAATATATCATAAACAACAACGACAAATCCGCCCACAAAATAATATATTGGTACATATTCATAGATGACATCCTAATCCTATTCAACAGCAACATAAGACAGATATACACCTTCCACAAATACATAAAAAAATTACACAACAACATAAACTTCACACTGGAAATAGAACAACAGAACAAAATCAACTTCTTAGATCTCACGATAACAAAACAAAGCAACAAACACAGATTCAAAATATACAAGAAACCCACCACTACTGACAGAGTTATACAAAACACAAACATGCTGCCTTCCACTCCATGATACACAGACTAATCAAAATACCCATGAACAATGAAGACAAAAAAACGAACTTGAAATAATAAATTTTATAGCCTATAAAAACGGATACAAACACATCTTGATAGACAACATAATGTGCAAAAAACAACACACACCTAACACAATAAGAAACAACAATAACACACAAACATAAAAATACATAACATTTACTTATCACAACAACAGATCACAAAAAATAGCCTCCTCGTTCCACAAACTTAAATACAAAGTAGCATTTAAAACATTCAATAAATTAATAAACACCTACACAGTACAAAAACACACCAGAATAAACACGACAAGGCAAGAGTATACAAGATTACATGGGAAAACTGCCCCAGCTTTTACATAGGACAAACAGGAAGAGCATTTACCTCAAAATACAAAGAACACATAAAAAACAAAATAAAACACACTACACTCACCCACTAATATAGACATCAATCTACAAATTCTGCACAACATAAAAAAAACAACAAACTAAACACAACAGAAAACTACAAGATTCACAAGCACCATAAATACTATCCACAAAACATTCTAAATGATAAACACACTCACAATAAAATACTATATTTGAACACTTAATTATCAACTACTCTATGAAGAATAACACACCACAAAACAACAACACACCACAGACTCACACCAAACAACACACCTGAGCAATAGTCTTGCCCGTAACTCACAGCATTGAACAATGCACTGACCTAATGCAAAACCGTGTTTGCTGAAAAATATCAGTAAGTAGTGTTTTTTTGCCAAGTTAATACCAAAAGTGTAATTATAGAAAACCTCAAGATGTCCAACATAAAAACTGCAAGTTTTAAACCTAAACTTCTCTTCTAAGATCAATGAAACAATACAGTTTTTAACATAATTGAACAACAGTTCTGGGCACTTTACTAGACATAATTACTGTTTTTGCAAATTTTTTTAAAAACATTTACTTACTAGCAATGCCCACTCTTGGCAGTTAAGCGATTTTACGATATGTTGACTAGAAGAGATCGGCTTCCTTGAAGATTGGACTAATGTAATCGTAGAACCGGTCCAGGGCTTTGTAATCTCAAACCTGATCGGCGTTCTTAACTTCACTACCACAAATCATGGCCATTCTTCAATATGAATGCTACAATTCTCACAGCTCTGGTCAAGTTATGGTCAATTGGTCTCCTCGACACAAGATTTTCCCGCTTTTCTTCTGAGAATTCCCTCAATCGAACATGATTCCATTTTTTGGTGGACATCTTTATTTGGGGCTTGGAGGACTGTAGTAAACTCAGATGCTCAGGCTGAGGGAGGCTTGTTCCCTGCTTGGCTAGTTGGTCAGTCCTTTCATTCCCAGTGATATTTATATGACTCAGGATCCACTGGATATTAAAAACCCACCTGGCCGGAGCAGTCACTTTCTCAAGCACAATTGTTGCTGCATATATGGCAGCTTCTTCACCGTCATAGTTGCTAAGGCGGGCCCTGATAGCAAAAAAATACTTCAAAATAAGTGGAGTAGTATGCAGCAACTGTTTCACCTGATCCAGGCATGGGATGATCCATCAGTGTAAATTTGGAGCCATTCTGGTGTAGGATATTTTTCATTGATAGTTCGAAGCTCAGAACTAATAGGAGGAATTGAAAAAGTTGGTTGTAATTATCTTGTTTTCACAGATTAAATGATGAGTAATTATTTAAAGAACAAACAGTAAACTATTAACTTACTGTTTTGGTACGTTTTGAAACCGTCGTTCGGTTAGCAGGTAGTCTTTGTCAAAGAAATGACAGGTTCAAACCATGTCAGCACAGTAAGTTAATAGTTTTCACTCAGTTCTTCAATTAATTACTTAAGTTAAGAAACAATTATTTTAGATTAACTAGTTTTGTAACAAATTTCATATCAATGTAAAATTCTCAATTCAAATGTAGCAAACCCTTAACTAATACAATAAATACAAACTCAATAACCACAATAAAATAAATTTATTTCCTATAAATCAACACTTGATGTAGGCCTATAATTTTGTTACAAGGTAACCTTTTTAGGAAGTACCTGGTAAACGAAATCTAGATAAAGTGTTGATTTTTAAGGAATAAACTAATTTTATTGGGGTTATTCGGTTTTTTATTCAATTTCTTCTTTTAAAAAAACTTTCTTTGAAAACTAGTAGCTCATGTGAAGATGGGATCAACAAATATGATTCTTCTTTTAGTTCACACTCTCCTTACACATATTTTGTTCAAATTTTCAATCATTAATCAAATACTTTTCATTCACGTTGCTTGATGTAATCATCTTGAATTCACTGATTGAATTAATTTAAAAAAATACCTAACTAAGTGAATATGTAATTGCTTACGCGTTTCAAAACATTTGTTCCTTTTACAAAGCTAACCCTCTACTCCATTGACCATAGAGAGTTAGCTTCGTAAAAAAAAACGAATGTTTTGAAACGCATTAGCAAGTAAGCAATTACGTATTCACATAGTTAAGTATTTTTTAAAATTACATTTTATTCATCCACTCTAGTTTAAATACATTTCTGTAAGCTTGTAGTGGATGATGCTTAGTCAATTAGAGCTCAGCTAGTGAGAACTATTCACAAAGGTAAAAGTCAAAATAGTTAACTCAAAATCTCACCAAAAATTAGTTTTTAATAAATAAACACACTAGTTCACAACAGACTAGTTTCGGCGACGATGTCGCTTTCTTCAGTGCTTGGTAGTAGTAGTCAAGTACTGAGGAAGGCGATATCGTCGCCGAAACTAATCTGTTGTGAATTAGTGTTTTTGTTTATTAAAAACTAATTTTTGGTGAGATTTCGTGTTAACTATTTTGACTTTTACCTTTGTTGTAGTGCATGACACTTAATTTAATACAGTTTTTTCAAATATTAATTCGTTAATTGAATTTAATTAATTAATTTTGGTTTCATAAGGTAGAAAAACATAAAAGGGGCAAGGTATGGAATATAGTTATTTCGTCCCATTTGGGTTAAAATAAGTGATAAAATATGAATTCATAAAACAGGTGATTTCATGTTATATGTTGTGGTAGACAGCTGTTTTAACGCATAGGCTATGTTACTTTGTTTATATTAGTTGTTTAATAACTAGTAGCTACAATAAAATTTTTCGTTTGTAATTTTACAAATGACTTGGGAATTGACTTTAAAACCTTTTGTTTATATTACTTGTTTTACCTTATAAAATATTAAACTTTAAAATCCGTAGGAAGTGTTTAACTTCAAACACCCGTTGCTGCGCCCCTGTATTGCACAGTAAGTTACATGTTATAGTAGTATATAAAACCAGTTCGGCTTTGTCGGTTTCATCGATTGCTGGATAATTGGATTCCTACTAACGCGTTTATTTCTTTGTAAATGTTTTGTCTAAAACTACGAGGAAAATTGTACCTTGGCTGGACTGGTTGATGACGAAGGTCACTTCCTGTAACGGGACAAGACAACAACGGTGGTCTGCTGGGCGCGTGGCTGCAGCAAAAGTATGTACTGCATATAGCCGAATAAATATAGTACAGTGATTCCCTTAGTAAGCGGATTAGCCTAAATATATCCAGTACGTGTGCAGTTCGTAATGAAAAAGAATAGACAGCTATGAATTGTCTACTCGGATTGAGGCATAAACAAACGTTAAGCTGATAAGCCGTTATGTTGCTGACTGGTTTCGGCATGTTCCAACAGTACAGTACCGCAGTCAGAAATTCCTTCTGGGTGGAGTTGACATACCAGGAGGGAGGAATTTATACCCCCAAAGCAAAATTTAAAAATAAATAAACCTAAACAGCTGTAACGTTTAGTATTATACATAATGAGTAAACTTAATTTTATCCAAGTTTAAATACATTTCAAATAATAAATGCTATTTAGGAAATATTAAGTTACGCGAATTTTCTGAAAGTGTGTTAAAAACTTCACTGAAATAGAAATGTTTTCGCGGATAAAAGCCACATCTAGACCATTTAGGCGCTCTTCGTAAGTTTCATTTATAAATATGCAGCACTAGTCAAACGAGGTGAAGTATAACTGATCACACGTAAGCTGACGCGTGACTTCGAAGGGGGGGGGGAAGGGTAGAGGAAGCAAAAGTCCGCTCCAGAGACATTATAATATGAGGTATAGTATAACTATATGTAGCAACTTTGGCGTAATGTTTCTTTTTAAATAAATAAAGCCTCTAAACCACAAATAACTTTTATTTAAACCTTATGTACATTTCAATTGCACTGCAATCATATTCAGAGGTATTTAAAAATACAACTCCTCAACTGAGTTGTATTTTTTAATACCTCTGAAGATGATTGCTGTGCAATTGAAATGTACATAAGGTTTAAATAAAAGTTATTTGTTGTTTAGAGGCTTTATTTGTTTAAAAATGAGGTATAGTATTTATATTACAATAACGTAGATTTGACAAGGCTGAAAGGCATCTATAAATATTATTTTATTTGATTTGTCATAATAAACAGATCATTCACATAAAGTTTTGAACAAATTTACTTAGTTTTCTAAACGACCGCAACTCCTGCAATTTCTTAACGGTGGTCTTTGATGCAACACGCACTACAAAATCCAATCTTTTTTTTAATAGGGCTAGTACAGGTTTTCTATCGATCGATCGCGCATCAGGTTACGATTGAACCGCTATACTTTAAAGGTTTTACGGACATTGTACACGCATATTTATTAACAGCTCTTAATTTACGGTCAACTCATTTTATATGAAATCTATCTTAAAATTATAATATTTATATACCTAATGAAATTTATACGAAATTTGTTATGAAACTTGTAACTGGTGATGACTTTCTTCACAAAGATCTAAATGGGAGTTAGATTAATTAACCAATTGAAGATCACGCCTTCAATTTTCTTATGCAAGCAAAGCGCTGGAGGCTTACCATTTGCTTACTCTGCATATTGCAGGCGCTAGCCGAGCAAATAAGATCAATGGCCAGGTTCGTGAGACAAGTTTGACTGGCTGATAGGGACGTTATCTGGCGGCCTAACATTCTCTTATCAGCTGACAGACTGACCTGGAAGTTTTTTTTAATCATTGTTTGAGCATTATAGCCGAGGTTAAAAGCGGACGTAACTTGATTTAGAAAAGAAGTTGATCTAAAAATACTTTTGGAGTAAAAACATCGAGGATTTTTATGAAGGCTAGATACTTTCTGGTTCCTGGTGTCAGTCTAAGTCTAACCAGAGTTCCTTTCTTGGCTTTTGGACATTTATTGGACCCTGCTACTCAAACTCGTAGCATTCATTCCGCCATTCCGCGCATGTACGTACGCAAACGCATTTGGTTTTCCATAGACGTGAATTTTGACTACTATGACTATATAAATGTTCAAAATATTCTGGAAGGGTTCTGGATGTTTGTTACGAGTGTTAGAATATAACTTATATAGTTAGGCCTGATAGAATAAGTGGGTAGTTGATTGAATTATTACCTGGTCCTCCCTTGCTGCGTCTGAGAATTGCGAAAGATCAGCTCCTTGTTGCGACCACTACGTCTGCACCTTTCAACAAGGTGGCGCCTCAAGAAACTAACCTCTGCTACCGTCGTCAGGGACTTCACCGGTTGCTTGAAAATATCTACCCACGCTTAAACCTGAGGTAGCCTATTGTTATAACAAGGCTTAGCTTTTTACAAACTAGCAAGTAAATTTTTAATTCCTTCTATTAACTCACAGTCTGCTTATATATATATCTTATACAACTTTTCAATCGTCAATAAAATACGATTTTATTCATCCAATCATATTCAAATATTGTTTTAACCTGTAGAGGATGACAGTTGATGTTAATACAGTTCTTCCAAATATTAATTAATTATAAAAAAAAGTCTATATCTCAATCGGATTCGAACTGAATATCTCTATGTTTGAAATCAAGCATTTCGATACTGACCCAACTTTCCCATAGCTAGAAATAATTTACCTAAAGATTTATATGAAATTATAAAAGAAAGGTTCCTTGAAATAATAAAACATTACAAGAGATGGATATAATGTGTAATTATAGACCCCCATCAGCTTCGTAAATTAGAAACTAAAGAAAAAATCGAATAAATAGTAACATACAAAAATAATATTACAACACCGTATACTGTATAGAGAGGCAAATGGACAATTGTATGGCAATTTGCTTTCTATTTTGCTACTGAATATTGTGATTTTGTCATATGTTTGTACATATTTATATTAATTTTAATTATAAAATTAAAAAGTAACTAAAGTAAAATATTTCTTTGTCGACCTCAGTAGGAATTGACATGAACAATTTTTTCATATTACTTGTTTATAGTTTTAAACATTAAAAACAAATTTTCAAATCTTTCTGCGAGGGGTAACAACCTTTTAGCCTCTCTGCGTCCCCCCCCCCCCGGATCTACCAGATTTATTATTTTGCGGTTCATCTGTATATTTATTTATAAACACTCTTTAATATTAAAACTTGGCACAAACACTGAATTACCTATATAGTTCTGAATCGATAGTTCTAAGAATTCTACAGCACTAGTTTTGTTGAATGTAACGAAGAGCAACCAGTGTTGTTTGTATCTCAAAGTACGCGGTGGATAATAATCGAAAATAAATATCGAAAAACGAGAGAATATATCGATAGTGGTGATTGTTGTAGGCTTGGTTTACTTGTGGTTGTAGAAGTAAACAGTAGTATGACCAGATGTAGATATATTTTTATATGTTTCAGTTCGAAGTCAATGTTTTTTGCTACCGTTGATATTAATGATCGATGGTTTTTAATTATTGATGTTTATTCTGAAACAAAGTCAATTGTATCTTGAACAGGTGCCAACACGCTGTGTTTTGTATTTGCTTATAATCATAGTGTATTTATCATTTTTAGTGTTTATTGAAGATACAGTATTGACTGCACATTAATTATAATTAGTTTCAATTAAAATTTCATCAGTCTTACCAATTATATTATTAATCACTTTAACTTTAGTTTATGACTCTACGAACTTTAAATTTTGTAAATTTGTAAAAACGTAATGAGGCAGATGTTTTCAATCGCTATGTGGCGATCTTCATCAGTGTCTTCTGCTTGGAGATGTCGGGTCAAGCGGTGACGGTTTTAAAGGCAAGTTTTCGATAGTATCAAGGAGTATGTGTGATATGTATTGGGTCTGTTCGTTTAATATGTTTGTACTTCGTGTGTTTGTAAATTTCATATTGTTCTAGTGTGTTGAGATGTGGACATTTTTTGTTGTGTAAGATCTCTAGGTTATGGTAAATGTCTGTGTATTTGTGCCTTGTTTCTTTTATGTGATTGTAAAATGCAGAGTTGGTGTTCTGTTTGTGTTCCTCCATTCTTTGTTTAAAGCTGCTACCTGTTTGCCCAATGTAGAATTTGTTGCAGTTTAATTTCTATACGCATGATGTTTGTATTTTATCTTTGTTGTTGGTGTCGAGTTGTATTTTGTATTCTAAACTGTTATTAATTTTGTATGCTATTTTGTATCCTGTTTTTTTGGACTACAAAATTCTAGGACTGCTATGCTTATAGCTATGCTGTTTTATTTCTGCTAATTCCCAACCTGCTGTCTGGAAACCAAAAGTTGGAAATTTGAATTTGGTCTACGGATATCTAATTATGGAATATAGATGTTCTGCTAAAGTAAATATTAAGTTTTAAGCAAATTAAATGTAAATTACTAATTTTATTACTTATCAAGTAAGCCTAGGCTATTAATTATTGTTTTGGGGATGTAAATATCGATTTTGGAGTTGAATTTTTTAGAAAACGATAATCTTGGTTACATCGGTGTTTCCTTTACGGTACTCAACCCTAGTGGACTGTCTATATGTATTTAGATAGCCAGACCCGGTAAAGGGAGAGAAAAAAATCCCCGGCACTCGAGGCCGGCGCCATGGCTTATCGTGATAAGGGCTAGACCTGAAAGTGAGCCGATGTCAGACACGAAGCCACACCTTACGATGTCTTGGAACGCCAAATATCGCGTCCTCAACGTTCAATCACTCAAGCTTCGTTACTTTTTCTCTTGAACCCACGTCATCTACTCACTTCTTCTGGTGGGTCCGAATCTGTCTTCAGATCACTAATTATATTTCACGTAAATGAAGTTATTGACTAGGTATATTGGTACAGATATTCGCCATTAGTGTCGCTTTATTTTAATAACAATAAGATAAGATACTAATTTATAATTTTAGCCACTTTATTGAATCGAAAATGTAGCTCACCAGTTCACTTTTTGAAGTAACTTCTTTACGCGCGGTGAAGAAAACACGAAATTAAATCATTGCTTTCGCGTCACTCTATTTCTGTAACGCATATCTTGTAACGCACTCAGGTCACTCTGAGTCACCTCAATGTGAATTATGTAACAGCTGTTTTTGTGTTATAGGCTATGTTGTAGAACAGCTGTTTTACACGCAGAATATTGTTAAATAGTTTTGATCAGTTAATAAATATATTAATTAATTTAAATTTTAATTAATCTCAATACAAATAATTCAATATAACGGGGGGGGATAATAATAAGTTATGTATGTTTAATCCAATTTTTAAAAGGAAAACCTTATTAGGCCCGTCTTCATATTTTCCACGATTTTTGTTGAACATTTTGCGGGGCTATTAGGTCTATTTTGTTATCACTTTCTTCGGGACTCCCCCGAGTGCCAGAACCAAATTTTTTATTTAGTAATAGACCTAATTTATTTTTTTATTAGTTAAACTAATCTATAATTTTTGGTGCTGGCTATTTAGCACAATACGTTTTATATTTAACGTTAAATGTTGTGTATGAATGGCAGGTTTTACTAAACGGGTCTAAACAAGCAAGTCTAGCTGCACACATATTATTTAATTATATATCCATGTAGTTATTCCTTGTTTTACAATAAAATCGTCAAAATATTTGCTGCAAACGCAAGAAAAACGACATTTAAGTAGGTGAGGTCTGGGCATTTTTACGCGGATTTTGGTTAATGAATTTTTAGTAAAAATCGTCATTAAACCAAAATTTTGTCAATATATTCAGCGTTTCCTAGATTATCTGATTAAAACATCCCACACTTATTAACTATTTGCTGTAAGCCTATAGCGCATGAAAAATTATTTCGTGAAAAAGTCCTGTATTTAAACTTCCCCTATTAAAGGAGACGGGTTTTGCGACACATGCGATTATGAATTGGACAATGAAATAAGTACAATAAGTCAGATATAAGTGACATAAAATATGGCAAATAATAATTATCTATGCACTTATGAGGTATTCTTATGGGGCACTGTGAACTAATTCATAAATCCAAAGCAAAATTTTGAAAATTAAATGCAATTTTATGTCATTCTAGTGACAAGAGAGGAAATTACAATCGTTCTTAATTTAAATGTATTCAAACTTTGGAGAACCCAATGAACTAATCTTCATTGTACAGTGTGGTACTGACGTATTTAGGATTTATGAAAAAGGTTTGTTAGAAAAACAAGGTTAAAAGCAAATTTAAATGCTTATGTTATTATTTATTATAGTAATTAACTGGCGAACTTACAATTTAAGTATATTTATGAATAAGTGAAATAACACATTTTCAATCGCTCAAGTCGATCTTCGACACTGAGGGTGTGACAGATCGTCACAGTAAGTTTTTAATAAATTCTTATAAAACGTAAGTGGTTAATTTGTTTAATAATAACGTTGATGTTTCGCCGATTGTCGTGGGCAATAAATCCACAAGTTTCAAATTTAATTTTAACAAACTACAAGAGAAATGTTGTCAATGAGTATTTTTAAAAAATAATTCATATTACACTCATAGATTTGGTAATAGAAATAAAAGACGACTGTTTTGCGAGTCAAGTATGGTATTTTATTCTGCTACGGCGACGTTTCGATAATTAGATCGTTATCATCAGGCTTGGTATCCTGGCGATCCCCCCTAGTTCCCGTGCGTTGACGTCGTGGTTCATTTTGTGTCCAAGGATGCGTTTTCCTTAATCTTCTTTTTAAGTGTTTGGAGTCGAGGAGGGCAGCTCGGGGAGCCGTAGCCGGAGGAAGAAGCACCGCAGTTCATGGAGTTGGAGAGGGGAGTCCAACCCTGGGAGCCCGAGATGAACAGATAAAGGAAAACGCATCCTTGGACACAAAGTGAACCTCGACGTCAACCAACGGGAACTCGGAAGATCACTAAGCTACCCAATTAAAATATTAAGCCTAATGATGATAATGATCTAGTTATCGAAACGACGAAGTAGCAGAATGACTTAACTTGCAAAAAACAGTTGCCTTTTATTTCTATTACTTTTTTCTTAAAGTTCACTTTTGGAATGCCGTTCTTGTTACATCGATTCTCTCATCGTTGGAAGTCTCAGTTTATTTATGCGCTCTTCCTTAATTTTATCTCTCAAATACGCTGTCTTTGCCAGACGAAAGTACAATGACTCTTTCAGACATACGCCAATTTATTAACAACTATGAAGTGCTGTTAAATGTGTTTGACTAATCGAATTAAAATGGCCTTCCGAATACCGTTAAATTATTAATTAATACAAATATTTATTTGACTTTTATTCAAGTTTTCTTTGTATAATGAGTCAGTTTTAATAGAATTCAAGACGTAGTAACGCAGTAGAATTACATATCTAGATTTTAATCACTAAAACCACAATGACTAAACATTGTTTGTTATATTGACCTTTGTAATGAACCGTAGGTAAATGGAGACAAGAGAATGTTTTCGTCATACTAACAAGAAAACTTTTGACTCAAGGCAGAGATTCAGCTTAGCGTTTCAAATAAGAATGAGTCATTCATTAGATTGAGGAAATTGCCCGTGGAGGTGGTAATGACGTACAAGGTCTGGTGGTAAAACCTGTTCCTGGGAAGGCATGAAAGTCAGTAGATCAACGTCCTTGTTTGTATAATAATCAGAGAGCTACTGTTTGAATAGTCAGCTGACTTGAAGCATATTGGGTAAGTGGCTTTTGTTTATTGTGTGTTATGGTGTTGTTGATAATTTGTGTAAGGTTAAATACTTTAAATTTGTTACACTGCCTATTGAAAGGATATTAATTGTATTATTCCAATTTTATTGAATTGTGGAAACTTAATATCCACAAAAATATGCCACAAATAATAAAAAACAAAAACTGTGGTTTTTGTAATGTTTATTCAAACTAATGTCATTCAGTGTGATAATATATATATATTTTTGTAAATTCTGAAGTTCAAAATAAAAAAATTATGCATTCCCTATGCTATCATCTATTTGACAATTAGATCTATCCTTTCACCAGGCCAGGATAAGGGATAGAAATTGTGAATTACATAGGATTTAGTTAGGGACATGTATTTTATGTGGTATATGAAGTTAGAGAAGTCTTTACATAAACGACTTTAAGATTCACCAACTACAAAATTCAAGAGCTTACATAAACATTTAATGTCGAAATCTTGTTGCTGTTCATGACGAGCTGGTTGTTAATTACTTATTACACTTTTGCTATTACTTGCGACCAGACTTTTTGTTAACTAAAGGTTGTTAACTTACACTAGGAGGAAACGTTTTTGTCCTACGACTTCTTCAGTCTTGTATTTTTGCCGCCTCGAGACTGAAGAAGTTGTAAGACAAAAACGTTTCCTCCAAGTGTAAGTTAACAATTTCACAACCTTTAGTTAACAAAAAGTCTGGTCGCAAGTAATAGCAAAAGTGTAATAAGTAATAAACATTTAGTTAGGCAGTTAAAATGAATCAATTGAAATTAATTTTGATTAAGGATTTATTATATAATTATTGTATTTTTTTGTTTACTGTGGAAGTTGGAATGCATTTATGCACCACCAAGTCTGCCCTGGCAGACCTGGTGAGTGGGACTCGTAGCGAAAACCAGTTAAACATTTCCTCCTTTCTGGCCCTTTATAGGTTTGACCAGGGTATCACTGTGGTATTATAATTATTGTAATTTCTTTATAAATTAAAATATTAAATAAATTAATATTATGGCAATGGCCGAATGATAGACAACTAATTAAATTAAAAATAAATCAGAATATTACTTATAAAAACTTATTATGTGAAAACTTACTTGAAGGATTTTATTGTCCTTGATAATCTGTGATTTTTTTACAATTTGATTTTAATAAATAAATGACCTTCTGAACTTATAATTCAAGTGAATTAATGAATAACTAATTGAGACAAAATGATTCAATCGCATTGAATCACTACCTAGGGGATTTGCTAATCCCTAGGTTGGCCACTAAATTGGCTTTATGTAGCAGCTGTTTTAAAGAAAAGTTTTCTATGTGTAAAAAGGGTGTGTCTAACTTGAATTGGATTGTTCATTTAATATGTTTTTATTTTGTGTTTTGGTATATTTATAAATTACATTTTTTCTTGTATGTAGAGATGTGGTCCTTTTTTTTATTGTTGTGGAGAAAAAATTGACAAAAAATCTTACACAAAACATTTGAACATTTATTAATATAGTACATTTGCGTATAGATGCATTTTCTTTTAGGCCATTTCATGAGATGTATCTCATTGTCACATTACAATGAAATGGCTGTTTTCATTAAACAGTAAGAGAAGGGGGCTTAAGGTTGTTTGGTGGTAATACCTGCAGTTTTTGTGTTGACCATCTTGAGGTTTTTATTGAAATTACACTTGTTTGTATTAACCTGGCAAAAAACCACTACTTATTGATTTATTCTCAGATGCATTTCGCGCTATATCAACTCATTAATCAATGCTCTGAATTATGGTAATTGAGTCTTGTCAGTAATTCACAGCATTGATGAATGTGCTGACCTAGCGAAAAAAACATGTCTGCTGAAAAAATCAATACTGTAATTAATGGTTTTTTTGCCAAGTTAATACAAACAAGTGTAATATCACTATAATATTATGAGCATTTTGTTTTGGTCCTAGGTATATAAAATTTATCTCTATAAATTATTGACAGATAAGAAAAACTTTAACCAATCAATATAAAAAGTTAGGAAGGCCCAGGCTTTTGATAAAAGTAAGTGCTACTAAAGGCAATATGTTTTTATTGTAAAACTAGTATCTCAAGTTAAAAATATAATCAAATAATAAAAATTTTTAAGTAGTTTTGTAAAATACGAGATCACAGACTAAATGAACACATTACTTAGTTTGATATTGTTTTTTACAAATCTACATAATATTAAATTAAAAAGTATCAGTAGAAAAGTCATTGATTTGTTCAGATTAAAAATATATTTTAAGATTTGTTAAGATATTTTTCTGTCAATTCTGACCACAACTGACTTATTTTTTATTTATTATTTTTTTGACAGTGGGGGGGTAAAGGTATTTTAGGTGATTCTGTAATATTTTAGAGAAAATTATGTTAAAAAGCTTGTGTAAATTCAAAAGTGGATGTTAATTATTTGCGTCAGATATATTTTGAAATGTCTGTGTATATTTTATTCTTTTTGCGTGTGTGGAGTTTGTTGTTGTTCTTTAACTTATTCAAATTTTTATGTTTGTTGATATGTTATTATGATTTGTGGATATGGAGTGTTTAGAAAAGTTTGATTGAGTGTTATGATTTCAGTCCTTTTATGTTCTGTATATTGTGTCTATAATGATCTTCCTGTTAGCTTCTTATGTCGAAGCAATGGTCTATACAATGCTCGTATTAAAACTTCATAATTAACGATTTGCAAAACCTATAATTTAAGTAAGCTTTTGAAAAAATGTACTCAGACAACATTTTTAGCAAGGCACTAATGAAGATGGTTTAATGCAACAAAAAACATTTTGTCTCTGTAAGATTCCAATTTTGCTTATAAGTTCATCTAGTCATTAATTATTAATTTCAAAAATAAAACTTTCACCAATTGTCATGGACAACAAAATACATATCTTACTTTTATAAGTAATAATTGAGCTGGCTTGTGAGTTAAGCTTGTAAGTAAATAAATAACTACACATGAACTCACAAAACTATATACTTTATTGTCATACACATTTTAATTACTTATGTCATCCAATCAGTGACACTACTACAAATTTAACTGCAACTATTTTGTAGTAATGTTACTTACAATGATGACATAAGTTATTGAAACATGTATGAGAATAAAGTATATTGTTTTATAAATTAGTGCTCATCTACTTACTTATCTAACATCTAGTTCATATTCCTAATGTAGTTTCCATGTAATATGATTTCCCAACTCTACCTTATCCATAAAAAACAAACAGGATACTTGTGATTCTAACTGACAAAGAATTACATCTCTTCCATTGACTGTTCAAATTTAATGTCAGAAGTGAAAGAGGTCCTATAGGTGACGTTTTTACATATTTTTAAATAAGTGCAGAACTATTATCTTAAGCAACAATGCGGAATATTTTGTTAGTATAATAAAAGTCAGTCTTATGTTGATGCTTATATATAAACAATTTTTATTTTCAGTATGTTCATAGCAGATAAGTAAATACTATCTTTTTTGTAAGAGGTGACAGAGGTGAAGAGATATGATAATGTATATTCAAATGTAAAGCAAATGAGGCTGTTATGAATAAAGATGTTGCATTACTTTTGAATATTAAAGAAAAAACTTCAATATTTTGTATAACGTTTGGCTCAATAAAGAATTTTTTCATAAAATAACAATTAACCTTTAAATCCACTTTGAAAAAAATTAAATTTGAAGTATTTTAAAGACTTGCTCATGGCAAATTAGTTTTATCTTTAAATTCCATTCCTTTTCTTTTTAAAGCTACAAATTGTGATAAACCCCAGAGTTTCAAAGATCTGTTAAAAATGCTAAGCTGACTACTTCATGTTTATTACTTGAAAAAATATTTGAACATTTTTATCTCAATGTTCTTTTTTAAAGTTGCTTGTTGTAATCATCTTGAAGTATCTTTTAATTATAGTTTTTTTTTTTGTTTCATATATATTCACCGTGGTTAATTGAGTTTATCTCACTATGTCTTAAGTTTTATATCTGCCCTGACACTTCTCAAATTATAGATTTGATCAATAAATCTTCCTTTCGTTTTGTACTCCTACCCTCTGTATCAAAAATCATCGAAATTTTCCCTTGCACATTCAGCTATAGATTCAAATCCAACCCATAAATAGGTCATCATTGTTTCCTTAATAGGTAGGTATTAAGTTGTAGTAAGTATACAAATAAACAGAGTTTATGTATTCGGTGCCATGAATTTGCTATAAACAAAATATCCAGTATATTATATAATTACTGAACAGTTCTCTCTCGATTATGTGCAATCCAAAATAAAATGAAGAAAAAAATTTTGTTTAAGAAGTTTTATTACTACTGTGTACATTTTCAACTTTAATTTAAAAAATGCAAGTGCAACAGGTACAGTATAATTATAATTATACTTCTATTATAAATTATAGATTTTTATACCTATATATATTTTTTTAATAACAGTTAAACTAGATTAACATCGTAATTTTGTTGCAGAACATTCATTTTTAGAATATTTATCTATCACTAATTAAAAAACATACCATCATTGCATGTATTCTATAATTAATTTACTATTGAATTTGTTATGCAATAGTTTGATAATTTCTCTTTTTTGCTTGGATATTGGTTAATATAACTGACCCATACAATCCTTTGTTTCATTTTATGCAAACAAAACATAATTGCCCTTGAAACGTTTAACGAGTGATTTATTGCGTGTTAGTAATACAAATTATTGGCTGCCATTGAGAACTGAAAAATCAATTTTAAAGTTCAAATTTGTACAGCAAATTATCAACTTCATTTATGAGGTCTTTTCTAAAATTACAAATTACACTTTTGCTATTACTTGCGACCAGACATTTGTTAACTAAAAGTTGTTAATTGTTAACTTATACTTGGAGGAAACGTTTTCGTCTTACGACTTCTTCAGCCTCGTATTTTTGCTGCTAGGAATGCTGCTGTTGTGCTTCCTTGGTACCATTTTTTTGAAAGTTAGAAGTGATGTGATCGAAAAGTATGTGTGATCTGTGCCGTGTTTGTTCATTTAAGATGTCATTTTTATGTGTGTTGCTATGTCTATATATTATATATGTCTATATATTTCAAACTGTTCTAGTGTGTTTAATTTATGGCCTTTGTTGCATGTGTGGAGGATGCTCATGTTATTTTCCATACTTTTGCATGAGTGTTTAGTGTCCATGAGGTGAAACACTCATGCAAAAGTATGGAAAATAACATGAGCATCCTCCACACATGCAACAAAGGCCATAAATTAAACACACTAGAACAGTTTGAAATATATAGACATAGCAACACACATAAAAATGACATCTTAAATGAACAAACACGGCACAGATCACACATACTTTTCGATCACATCACTTCTAACTTTCAAAAAAATGGTACCAAGGAAGCACAACAGCAGCATTCCTAGCAGCAAAAATACGAGGCTGAAGAAGTCGTAAGACGAAAACGTTTCCTCCAAGTGTAAGTTAACAATTAACAACTTTTAGTTAACAAATGTCTGGTCGCAAGTAATAGCAAAAGTGTAATTTGTAATTTACAACCAGCTCGTCATAAACAGCAACAAGATTTCGATATTTTCTAAAATATCTATACTTGCTCTTATACAATTATATATATATGATCTAAAGAATTTAAAAATTTATTAGCTGAAGATCAAAAGAAAAGGTTTAAATATCATGGCCGGTTTCTTGAAATATACTCTCTGTATCCTAGTGACCTTTTTTTTACTCTCAGATTTTTAGACACTGAAGTACATTTTCTTTCGCATTTTTAATATATTTCAGTGTCCATTTATTATTTGAACCCTATTATATACTATGTATTAATTATAAATTTTAATAAGCAATAATAATATTAACGTTACAATAAATTTAATACATTAGTATTATAGGCTAGAACTATTTAATATGCTGTGAAATAAAATAATATTTTAATGAAACACATATACTTCAAGGTCATTATTTGTTAATTGTAATAATCATGCTTGCTTGTTAAACCAATAATGTTTTAAAATTGTTGTGTCAATATGGGGTTTAATTTTTTTTTTATTAGCTACTCCCATTGTTTATTTTAATGATTTCAAAAACATTCATTTTATAGTTGTGAATTAACAGCTGAATTATTATCTACAATAGGTAAATAAGGTGATATTTTTGCAGGTGCATTACAGTATAGGATAAAATAAATGCTCTGAAGTAAATACAATTAATTAATTTGCTTTACTTTTCATGTAAATGTTAATTGTATCTTTAATAATACAGTTCAATCCCGATAATACAAAATAGTAAATGTACAACCATTTTGGATCACTGGAATGTACTTGTACTACATATACCTACGATGTAAATATGGCTACATATATAACTATATGCTATTATAAAGTACGTATAGGCTAATGTTGAGATTAAAATTAGTTAAGTACAGTACAGTAATAACTAAAAGAAAACACTTATCAATTGAAACAGGTTTTTATCTTGTAAAGTTTTAAAATGAACAATATAACAAACACTTGAACAACACACTTAATAAAACAAAAATAAACTCACTACTGTACCTACTGAATATAAACACTTTACTTGTTTATAAAACTTCACTTCTTACTAAAAAATCCGAAATTTTCATTTGCTTTAGTTTGTTGATTGCCTTTTCTTCAGCCTTTTTTTCTTTCTGATCTGAAGCACCCGCAAGACTTGAGGGTCTGGTATGTTGTTTTCTGTTGCCTAGTCAATGCATGTGTTAAAAGCCAAAAATTGCAATATCATGCTTCACAACTAGCTTTCCTACTTCTTCTTCAGCATCTCCTGTTTCAAAATCATCTTCCCTTAGCACGTTGTTGATAATCTCTCTATCTGTTTGTAAATCAATGTAGTTTTCTAACCCTTCCACTTATCCACTCGCTTACGTCTTCTGAATTTAAATCTCCAGCTTGACTGGCCTTGTTTACAATCTGCACAATGGGTTAAATGTCTTCCTTGTTGGGGTAGAGTTCAGAAAAAAAAATCTTGCCTTTTCCTGAAATATACGACCAAATATGGGGGAAAACGTGATAGTTTTTGCAGAAACCATGTGTATAGAGCAGTTTCTACCAAAGCGTATTCACTACTGCTACCTTGCTCCATGGAAGACAGAAACGACAAAATTTTTTCTTTGTTTTTGTTTATGTCACTGATTGTACAATATTTATTTTTCATCTTTTGTTGCCAAGGATTCTGTGGAATCTCCTATTTTTTGTTAGATTTTAATTGTATTTTTTATTCAATACTTAAAAAATGTAAATCATATTGATTGATTTTAAAAAATCATCAATTTAAAACTATTTAATTTATAACTCTTACTTATTATAAAAAATATGTTTTCCTCATATTACCTTATCAAGAGTCAATTCATTTGGACTGAACCCCCTCCCCCCTCTTCTAAAACCCTGGCTAAACTGTCTTTCACACTAGTCATGAGTTTATGCTGGAGTTTGGAAGTCTTTTATATATGTTTCATCCTGTAACTTTATCACAGGTAAAGCTTTGTGTATATTGGAAGTGTTGCTAAGAACACAAACAAAAGTCTTATAATGTTTGGGTAGAGGGTGCTACCAAAAATTGAGATTATTCTTTTACCTTTTTAAGCTCAATGATGAACACATTTTTGTAAGGAGTCTTTCTTATGGAGTGTTGGTTAATTGTTTGACATATTTTCAGTTGATGTTCAATGTAAAAGATTATATGCTTTAAATTTAACCTCAACTGAAATTTTGTCAGATAGTAAGTTAATTAAAGGTAATAGATTATCAATTCTAAAAATTCTAACAAAGTCAGTATAAAAATAATGTTTCATATTCTCAGATGTACACTGTACATCCATTGTGTTCATCATACAGATGTAAAATCCTGTAACCCTGGATTAAATGTAGGATGTTCTGATTTAACCAATTTAATCCTCATTCAAGTACTAATCAGTGGCTTGAGGCCCTCTTATACAGGCCTCATCTATTATACAATTGAAATTGAACAGATTCATCTTCTTGTAGTCTTCTCTTCAGTCTGTAGACTATAAATCCAAAACCTTTCATTTATCTCACAAACAATTTGTTATTTATTTTATGGCAGTTGAAATATTAACCTCGTTCTTATGCTCATAAAACAATGTTCAAGCAATTTTAAAAAATAAAGAAAATAAATTTAAAACTTAAATTTATTTGTTAATTTTTTAAACAAATTGTATGTAAATAAAAACATACACAAAACTCACAAATTAATCATTTATTGACTCATAGGCGTTTCAATGTCAAAGTCATCATCATCAATGAGTGTTACTGCAAACTCTAACTTACAACTCAATAAGTATGAGTCAATAAATGATTAATTTGTGAGTTTTGTGTATGTTTTTATTTGTTTTAACATAACCTTTACAAGCTAAGCTCAAAGAATAGTTGTATAAGTTGTAAGCAAATGAATGTACTTGTTGCTTTTCATGTTCAATGGATCTTTTAAATTGAAATTGTGCAAATCAATGATGTGTACTAACTTAATGAAATAAAATAAGTAAAAATCTGTTTCCCGCATGACAAGATTTTGTTCATTTATCTATGTACTGTTAATTAGAGTTAAGCTAGAGCAATTAACCAAAGATAAATACTAAAAGATTGGACTGGAAATCTTTTAGTGTTATGGTTCCTAAAACTAGTCTGGTTGAACAAACTAATGTTTATTCAGATTTTTAGTGTAATTTTTTGTATTTACCTTTGGTGATTTATTTCTGAGCTCTCAACAATAATATGTAGTCCAGGATTGTTTCTCTGATTGTCATCTATCCTAGATATCCTAAAATTAAAATCTTCACTTTGACGAACATCCTTATATTTATCATTTTAATCATCACACAGCAAAATAAAAAAACCTTTTCCCCTGTTTGATTTTCTAGTTACATGTTCTTTTTCCTTACATGATCTTACACTTTTTCCAATTCACTCATATCTGTTTTTTCTGCACATTTACTGAACATTTCTTAACTTGAAAGCTCTGTTCTTTTAATTATCTATGTCATAGTGGCCAACCCCTCCATATCATGGTTTATAGAGCTGTGAATGTCACTTTATTCATGTTCATGTAAAAAGCTCATCTTTTTTATTGTTTTAAATTAATCATTATGTCTTTTAGTGATCGTATAGAACTTCCTTTCTCCATGTCATTAGAATATGTTTGATTATTTTGTTATCTTCAGTTTTACATTTCTGACTTTTTGAAGAAGGGTTATTTTTGTGTAAAGTGTTGTAATAAAATCACCATTCATAACAAACACTTCATCCTCTGCAAACAATTTATGTACCTATCATATAGAACCAGCTTGGGAGTTTTCTTATAAATAGTATAAAGTCCCGAATAGTCATAAACTATTGTTTAAGTGATTAATAAATAAACACTTTTAAATGTTTTAAACTTGCCTATAGTAGCACTTACTTTGCTTGTTGAGGACGGCCGTTTCAGGAGATGTGTCCCTTTGTCAACTGAGACCGTAACTGATCTCAAGGTTTACGTCTGTTGATTCTATCTTCTTGTGAGCTACTAGTAATCACTAAACACTTTTAAATGTTTTAAACTTGCCTATAGTAGCACTTACTTTGCTTGTTGAGGACGGCCGTTTCGGGAGATGTATCCCTTTGTCAACTCAGACCGTAACTGATCTCAAGGTTTACGTCCTAACTTGAGATCAGTTACGGTCTTAGTTGACAAAGGGACACATCTCCCGAAACAGCCGTCCTCAACAAGCAAAGTAAGTGCTACTATAGGTAAGTTTAAAACATTTAAAAGTGTTTAGTGATTACTAGTAGCTCACGTGAAGATGGAATCAACAAATGATTAATAAAATAATATAAGTGTTGAAAATGTGCATAATAGTCAATTGCAAACTCGTCAGAATGAAACATGTTTTTATTTTCTCTGTGAGTGGAGAAATTTATTCTCCATTCGGCAATTTATTTTCAGTTTTTTTTACAGTGGTACCTAGACAGCACAACACAATTACTGACACTTCTGTATACAAATTTTGTATTGAGACTAACTTCCCCGTGTGCTCATTTTCATTACATAATTAATTTAAAATCACTTATGTTGTTTGACTATGGGGAACATTTCCTTTAGATTATTGCCATTGAAGCCATTTTCTAGTGTCTAGAAAAAGATTTTTCTTATATAAATAAGTTTTTTGTTTATATGAAGCTTTCGTTATAAATTTAATTCAATATTATTGCTCATCACAAAACTAATAATAATAATAATAATTTTAAATAAATTAATCTACAATTAAAAAGAATACTGCAACATTAATAGAACACTGGCAGAAAATAAACACACCCAATCTTGCTACACTTGACTGAGAGTGTATGATAATGTCTTTTTATTGCTTCGCCATTTTATTTTGGTGTTTTTCAAGCAATATTTAGAATACACTAGGTTAAAAGATATCAGGGTTAGGAAAATAAGGGATCATGAAAGATGTTTTCTTTAAATGTAATTCACTTTAAAAGAAGGTAAAAATGAATAATAGCCTGTGGGAAAACATTATATGGTATCAGACAATGTATGGTTAGAAGAGGTTAAAGAGGCTCTTGAATTTTGTAGTCCATTACGTTCGGTGAAACTTAGTCAATCATTTTTACATTAGTTTATGACTATACAGACTTTAATTTTGTAAGTTTTTACAAATTTACAAAGTTAAAGTTTGGATAGTCATAAACTAATGTAAAAAATAAAATTATTTTAAAAAATAATAAAGAGGCAGTAAACAATGCAGCTGAAAAAACCTTTTTGTGTGAAAAACAATGATCCGTAACAACATGTAATTATAGAATATTAAGGAAATTAACCACTAATTTCCTTTATAATTTTTTAAATAGTATAAATCGTTATTTTCATATGAGTGTATCTACTTGACATGCTTGTCGTTTTGTTATTTAATAACACAATTAAAGTAGTGCATTTAAATTACTTAGAAAACATAATTACATATGGCTTCATAAACAAACCTGTATTCAATGTGAAAAGTTTCCTGCTTACAATGAAATTTGTTAGTCTTTTCTTAAAAAAACCTAACAGCTTTATTTTTTAGAATAGAATTTACTATATTACATGCCAAATAATGTACTCTCTCTCTTTCTCATACAGAATAACTGTGAGAGATTCATCCAATTTTCAAATTCTTTTCTACATATACTGGCTCTTCACATTGTCTATATCTGTCTTCCACATTGAATGCAAATCCATTTATGTTGTTATTTATCATATGATGACATCCTGCCTCCAGCCATTTCCCCCAATCTTTATTGCTTCCAGTATATTTCCAGCAAAAGTTTATTTTTAGATTGCATGGAAGCCAATTTAATTTTTTTTCTTGATCAATCTCCATGCTTTGTATTCACTATAAACCCTATCTAACACCACTTCCTTTCTTACTTGATATGTCCTTTTATTTTTCTTAAATTTCTCCCATGTTCACTTTTTGTATTATAGCTTCCGTCTGTAGTGGTACAGAACAGATGTACTGATTTTTTTATATTAAATTAAAATTTTATTGGGTGATTATTTTTATGTTTATATTATAAACTTGAACTATTCAATGCTTACTCACATTATGCCATTTTAAAAATATCATATAGCAAAAAAGTATATTATTTGTTTAATAAACAATACAATTTTTAAATATAATATAAATTATTCATATAATCACATAGACAAATGAGTATCATAGGACAATGATTTTGAGACCCACCATTGGTCAAAGCCTAACATGCTCTCTATCCAACAAGGCAGATTTTTTTTGTTATTTGTATAAAGAAGATCAGAAGCCAGAAAAGAAATTAAGATTCTGGATCCCCATTGTAAAATATGACACAAAATACGATAGTGATAAATGTAAAAAGAAACATTGAACATTTTAAAATTAAAGGTGAAAATACCATAGATTGACTTGTTGGTGATTCTGTTTGAACCTGCCATCTGGCAGAGAATTCATTTATTTTGTGATTTTTGCATACTTGGTTTTTGTTGTTTTGACTGCTCCTCTTCATGTAAATAAAAGTGGTCAATTTCTCCTAAATATTTCTTCTCTTGGCCTTATTTGCGTTGAAAGGTTTGACATTTTTTACTTGACAAGATTGACATTTTTATTATATAAGTTAATGACTTGCTGAAATTAAATTCATGTAAATACTTTTTTACATATTTTTTAAATTTAAATACATTTTATAAATTGACTTGAATTATAAATTATGCAGGGAAACAGAAATAAAGCAGTATAAAAGATTCCAGTTACAATTGGAGTTTATTTCTAAATGAGGAGAGTGGTGGAGTGGAAAGTTATAAAGAAGAGTGATGGGCAAGGTTTAAGTAATACAAATCAATCTGAGAGGATATAGTAGACTTATATTTTTAATTTAGGGAGCAATTAAATGTATTCCTATTAGAAACATATTTTATATAAATGAGTAAAATATGAAATTATATTTTTGAAAGGCATTAATTTTTTTAAAGACACATTAGCCTCTTATAATCTCATAGATGAAATAAGATGTAAAACTTCATGAGAAACTTGTAGTTTTCTGTTATATATATATATATATATATATATATATATATATATATATATATATATATTATCAAGGTGCAAAGAACATACTTGACTAATTAGGAAAGGCAATAGAGAACTGATCACTCAAAGTTTTATTGACTATAAGGGTTTCAAAAAGCTATATGTCAGAGTAAAAATTACATTTTGTTGTTGCATATCAACAAAAGGAAAGATTTACTATACTTTGTTTTAAAGTAGAATAGGAATGGGTCAGTGGCTGGGTAGGGATGCGATGTTGTCAGTTCGAATGCATTGACAGTCAACCCACCACTGCCAGCGACTGAAATTACAGAACGAAGCAAGCTACAACACTAGTAAATCACTCCACCACAGTTACAATGACACTGAGCGACGAACAAAGGTTTAACGTCGAATTGGCAACAAGGCTCACCCACGCAGCAAGATGTGAATTTCCTATTAGCTCAGACGGCTGTAATCCCTACTCCCTCTGGTCGATTTCACCTACGCAGAATCCTATTCCGTTTTAAATCAAACGATAAAGCATTGAGCCTGTTATGTATAGTTTGACATGTGTCACTTAGCCTGAAACGTTTCTTAGTGTACTACAAGTTACACTAGCCAAAACATACATACAAAGAATAAATCTTTATTACTATTGAGATGAATGAAATATATTCCAAGTATTTTCTACCCGGTAATCTAGCTTTTTGAAATCCTTATAGGCAATATAATTTGAAGTAATTATTGCGGAACTAAGTGAATACTTAAGAACTTACTTGCTGACACATTTTACAACAATCATTTCATTTACGAAGCTTACAATAATTATATATAGTTTAATCAGTGAATTCAAGATTATTACAACAAGCAACTTTAATAAAATTTTGCATGATCTCTTCTCTTATTGCCTTTTCTAATTGGTCATGTAAATTCTTTGTACTTTCTGTACATTGAGCTTTGTTTGAACCACTCTCTATCTTTTGTTTTCCTTTTTTAACAGACAAAAAAACTTGTTTGTACTTCATAACATATGTTAGGATGAGTGTTTTGGGAAATGTGTCTTGAACCATCACAGATGATGAATGGAAGAATAGAATTGGAGTAAAGGTGGAAGGTAAAGTTATATAAATCAAGAGATAGGTGGTAAGGTTGACTGCTGAAGGGTATAAATTATAGCTTACAAATTAAGTACTTGTTTATTTTCCAGGATTAATTCTTGTTTTTTCAAAATTTTAAAATATGTTTTTTTCCATATATACTGGCCAATAGTTATTCAAATATTTGTAGACTAAAAACTTTTAAATTAATTTTCATGTTGGAATATTGTGTCTGTTTTCATAGGAAAATGGCTTTGATATATGCTGCGGTTGTCCTGTGCAGCTTTGGAGCATCAGTCTTGGGCCATACATACCACCTTGGAGCTTGCCCTACTGTAGAACCTCTTCAAGGTTTTGATATAAACAAGGTGAATTCTTTTATAACAAGAACAACTTACTTCTTAACATTTGTTGATTCCATCTTCGCGTGAGCTACTAGTAATCACTTACACCTTTAAAATGTTTTAAACTTGCCTATAGTAGCACAAAGTAAGCCCTACTTGTGCTTTAAAACATTTTAAAAGTGTAAGTTACTTCTTAAACTAAACACTGTTTTCTTTACAACCTCAATAATATTCTATAATTTTGAATATGCTTTATCATTATATTTCGTTAAAAGTAAAAACAATACCCCTATATTTAAACAGTTTTTTTTTTAATTGTGTTTTTGGTGTAAAATTAGAAGGTCAGGGTAAGGATGGAAACAATATTCATTATTTTTTTCTGAAATAGTTACTAGTATCCCTTTATTTATTATTGTTAAATAGAGCTTAGCTACAAATACTAAAACAGTGTACTCAAAATCTCGCTAAACACCATTTTATTTACATAGACTAGTTTCAGAATCAGTGATTGGCTGACATTGTGTTAGAATATGATAAACAAAATCTGTGTGTTTATCACTCTTTTAGAATTTACCTTTGACGCTTTTATAAACTTGTAGATATCTCTTTCTAAATATATTACTACTTATGTCTACTTATATCCTATAAACTTAATACATACACAAATACATTTTTGAGTAAAATTGTTAACTGATAAACAATGGTGATTTATTGACCATATTATATTCATAAATGGTTTTATAAATTACAAAAAAATTTATGTGGTGAGAGTAAATTTCCATAGCAAATAAAACAAGCTTTTATTTTTTATTTTCAAACAATTTCAGTTTAAAATAATTTTAATTAAACAAGATACAGTAGTATTAAATTTTGAATAGGTCTTATATTTGTACAATCGTTCAAACACCCTCTACAACATTTATAGTTATTTCAAAGATTGTTTGAAATATATTTAAAGTATATTAGTATATTTGCTTTGCAATTTAACATTGTTATAAGAAAAATAATTTAGCATTTTTACATATTTAAAAATATATATTGTACTAAAATGAAGCACTTTTATGTTATATGAGGGTATCTGTTTCAGGGGATGTCTAATTTTCCATTCAGACTAAAACTCATAATCTAGATTTATATAATAAAGCCAATCCCAATTAGTGAAAACAAAAACAGTAATATTTAAACCAGTACCAATAAAAGCAAATATCGAAATCTTGTTGCTGTTCATGACGAGCTGGTTGTTAATTACTTGTTACACTTTTACTATTACTTGTGACCAGACTTTTTGTAATTAAAAGTTGTTAAATTGTTAACTTACACTTGGAGGAAACGTTTTCGTCTTACGACTTCTTGAGCCTCGTATTTTTGCCGCTAGGAATGCTGCAGTTGTGCTCCCTCGGTACCATTTTTTTGAAAGTTAGAAGTGATGTGATCGAAGAGTATGTGTGATCTGTGCCGAGTTTGTTCATTTAAGATGTCACTTTTATTTGTGTTGCTATGCCTATATATTTCAAACTGTTCTAGTGTGTTTAATTTATGGCCTTTGTTGCATGTGTGGAGGATGCTTATGTTATTTTCCATATTTTTTGCATGAGTGTTTAGTGTCCATGAGGTAATTTGCGATGGTGGATTCAATAGTAGTGTGCAGTGCGCTTTTGTGTTCTTTATATCTTTTGGCGAAAGATCTGCCTGTTTGTCCAATATAGAACTTATATTGCAGTTGTTACATTTTAGTTTTTATACTCCTGGGATATTGTATTTGTTGGTATTGTTATTAATGCTGTGTCTGATAGCCATTTGGCTTTTATTTGTTGTTCTGTAAGCTTCATTGTATCCTGCTTTTTTGAATTGGTGCGCTATCTTATTTGTGAGTTGTTATTGTATATGTGAGATGGATTTATCTGTGGTCGTGTTTTTGTTGCTTGTGTTGTTGTTACTGTTCTTGTTGAATATTTTTCTGTGTAGTTTGTCTATTAAATAATTGTCAATTAAATGTAACTGTAAAAAGTCTGGTCGCAAATAATAGCAAAAGTGTAATAAGTAATAAAAGCAAATTTATGAAGGATGAGTTTGTAGTAATAACAATGTAGTGTATTCTAGAATATTCACTTCTGTAGAAGCCAAATTTAATTATTTTATACTGAATAATAATACTTATTACAAGTTACAATGTTGAAAAATAAGAACTAATTAAGTTCAAAATTTGTTTTTTTTTATGACTACATAAGATACAAAATAGAAGTAGAAACAAAAAATAGTTATGATTGTTGATTCCATCTTCACGTGAGCTACTAGTTTTACAAGTGTTTTAACAAAAAAATAATACTAGCATAAAATTTAAAAATTGTGATAAGGTTTTGTTTGATGACAGAAGTTATTTTTTTATAAAAATAATAGAAATGGACTAATGCTTCTCATAATGAAGGTTTTACAAATAGTTAATTTCAATTGTTTATCACTATTTCCAAAGGTTTTCTTTTATATTATGCTAAGCATACAATATCTAATATATTTTTTATTCAATAATATTGTCATGTACCTTAAATATAAAAGCAGAGTAATAAGTAGAACTTTCCCTGGATTAAGTTTGTTTGAATGTTAGAATTTTTAAAAGAATAAAAATATCTATAAATGAAAAATTCTTTCTTATTTGCAATGTGCTTATTAATTGTTTTCCAAGCATTAATAAACCAGAACATGTGAGTCACTCAACCCCTGCTCTGATTAGTAAGGAAATGACTTGGCAATATGTTTAGTAAGCAGAATATTATTAGTCAGAATAATTATTGTAGTTACAGATTTACTAATCACATAGAGGACAATGTCACTGATAGAGGATATAATTAGTTTGTTAACCTATTTTGTATTGACACAAAAATATTTTAAACCTCTTTTTGAAAGTATATATGAATTGAAATGGTTTTACATGATGAGTTACATTAATAAGAAATTATTAAGACAAATTTTGTGATGGACTTTTTGTTTTAAAAATATAATACAAGGTAAAAATTACATTCGATCCCATCCTAATAAATGACGAACATCATAAGTGTGTACTTATCCTAAAATAACACATTTTAAGCAGTAATGCCAATTTTAATTTTCATCTTTAAATAACAAAAAGGAAATTTTTATCTAACTTGAAAGTTAATATGGGAAGATATTTTAACACAAATATACCATAGAAGTAAATAATTTATTTGGTTGTGAATTAAAGTACATTCTAGCTCAAAGTTGTCCCCAGTCTATTCTGTGAAGCTTGCCAATAGTTTTTCAAATTTGAAAAGAAATAGTTATTTAATAAAGTTATACAAAATTGGATCAGTGTATCAGTCAGTTGAAGTCATCTAACAGCCTCAAAATTCACCATTTTGCATCTAATTTTTAAAAGGTCCCTCCTGCAGTAATTTAAATACCATTAATGCAAATCCCCCTCAAAATACATTTCTTCTACATATATGTGACCTGCGGTTTTGCCCAAAGATTGAGTTTCGCCCCCCTCCATACCTTTTTAAGTTGTTTGTAAACACCGTCTAGCTCACGAGAGTCAGAAAATTTATTAAACTTAAATGTATGAATTTAACGAATTTGCAAATTAACGTAATTTTAGTAAATTTATGAAAACGTTACTGACAAAAAACATTTTTGTCTCCACTAAGCCATCTCCGTCAGATTCAGGTTGGGCATTGGGAAACATTGTTGAGCTAGGTAGCAGAGGTTTCCGAGGCAGGATTTTATAACATGATGAAAAATGGTATGATACTAGTATTATTTAGATTTGTTCATTTAAAATGTTTTTATTTTGAGTTTTAGTGTTTCTTTAAATTTTATATTGTTCTAGAGTGATGATGTGGTCCTTTTTTTTGTTAATGTGGCTAATTTCTAGACTATGATTGTTGTGGCCTGTTTGCTGTGTGGTTTGTAAAAGATGAGTCAGTGTTTTAAAAAATCTTTGTTGAAACCTGTGACCTGTTTGTCCAATGTAGAATTTGTTACAGTATAAACATTTTAGCCTGCATTTACCTAATGCTTCAAGTTCTTTATTTCTATTGTACTGTAGTTTGTTGTTAGTTTTAAATGGTATTTTGTACCCTGTTTGTTAGAATTTTTGAGGATTTTTACTTGAGGTTTTGTTTGTGTGTATGAGTGAAATAACTATTTCATCCTTTTTTAATCACTTTTACATTAAGTTTCACCAAACGTAATGGACTACAAAATTCAAGAGTATTTCATCCTGTTTTTTATTCCTTTATCAATTATTAAAGCTATCAACAGCCTAGACACTGACAAATATCACTTAATGCAATCAAAAAGATTTTGTCTCAGTAGATTTTTCCTAAATTTTCAAGATCTATAACAAAACCAATTATTAATTTTCTTAAAATGGTAAAGTAAAAATTTTGCAAATTGTCTATGAGTAAATTTAAATATCTTCCTTTTGTAACATACATAAGTTAAAAGATGTAAGAGTAATTTTATACAGCAACATTGTTAACAATTTTTGTACAATGAGAAACAATTACACTCAATATATAGTCTCATTTAAATTCATGTTAAACTCATATCCATACTTCACATTTAGATAAACATGTAAATTAGTTTCCACAGTAGCACTTAAATTGTAGGCTATGGTAAGAATGGAAATTAGTCCTGTCTTTGGAAATAGTCATCTTCATACATCACATAACTAAGTGCTACTTTGAGAAAAGTTATTTACATAACTCCGAACAATAAATATGTTTTTGTCAAAATCTTCTTGTTGTTTATGACGAGCTGGTTGTTAATTACTTAATAAACTTTTGCTATTACTTGCGACCAGATTTTTTGTTAACTGAAGATTGTTAAATTGTTAACTTACACTTGGAGGAAACGTTTTCGTTTTACGACTTTTTGAGCCTTATGAAGCCGGAGGCTGAAGAATTTGTAAGACAAAAACGTTTCCTCCAAGTGTAAGTTAACAACTTAACAACCTTTAGTTAACAAAAAGTCTGGTCTCAAGTAGCAGCAAAAGTGTAATAAGTATGTTTTTGTAGCAGTTCACAATGTTTTAAATATAATCACTCTGTCTATGAACAGTCTTTTTTTGATTCTGATGAATTATTTTCTTCTATACGTATTATACTAATTTTTTCTTCTTTTTTTTGGAAAATTGTAACTCGTTTTGACTATGAAAAGAAGACAAACAATAGCTTATCAGTTCAAACAAATTTTTTATGTTACTGTTATGGTCCATTGAATGTGTTTTGTGCTTTGGCCATTATTTCTTTTATTATTTATTATTCAAATGAAAATTATTGAAGTTTACTAATTTTTAAATTGTCTTATTTAGTTCTAAATTTAGGATTTTGACCAACAAAGAAAATAAATTACACTTTTTTGTATTATCTTGGAAAAAAACCACTACTTGCTGATTTATTCAGCAGATGTGCTTAGCTCTAGGTCAGCGCTTTTTCAATGCTTTGAATTACTGACGAGACCGTTGTTCAGGTGTGTTGTGTTTGTGTGAGTTTGTGGTGTATTTTTGTTCTGTAGTGTGTTGTGAAATACACCACAGACTCGCACAAACTCAACACACCTGAGCAACAGTCTTGTCAGTAATTCACAGCTTTGAAAAAGCGCTAACCTAGCGCAAAACGCGTCTGCTGAATAAATCAGTAAGATAATTTTTTTTGCTAAGATAATACAAACAAGTGTAATTTCTATAAAAACCCCTGGATGTACAACACAATAACCGCAAGAAGAAAATAAAGCCGGTTTTTTAAATTCCTTTTATTAGCTCACGCCCTCCTGATATATATATATATATATATATATATATATATATATATATATATATATATTCTTGATATTTAACGTTATCCATTGTTTTTCCGTTGCACTGACTTTATGAAGTTAATATATTACTATGTAAGTAATTTTATCCACCATTAAGTGCAATAATTTTACCTTGAGTGGTGAGGCACCTTTCGGTCAATTGACCATTGTCGAATCACTGATGTTTTTCTGTTGTGGATGTTCGGTCTGTGAAGTTGGTGTTTGTTGACGTAACGCGCACTTTTTCTTGATCTGTATGTATGATATTTCTATATAGTGTGTCTTCTGTATATGTTGTTTGTAGATTCATTAAGTTGTTGTGTATGTTTTTATAAATGTGGTATTTTTCTAGTGAGTTTAGTTCTATTGGGTTGTTATTTATTTCCAGTATGGTTAGGTTATTTTCGTAATTTGTTATTTCGTGTTTATGGGATATTAGGTGTGCTGCAACATTTGATACTTTAGAATTTTTGTTTTTGAATGCTCTATAATGTTCTTCAAATCTTATTTTAAATGTTCTGGTTGTTTTTCCTATGTAAAAAGCGTTACAGTTGTTGCATGTGATTTTGTAAATTCCTGATAGGTTATGTTTTTCTGAATTTGTTATGTGGTTTGTGTTATTAAGATATTTTATTATTTTGTTGTTTGGTTTGTAAGTTGGAGTGTAGTATTCTTTGTTGTATATATTTGTTATTTTTTCTATTTTGTTATTGGTGTATTTATATTTTAGGTAGATTTTTTTATTTTCATTATTTTCGTGTTCCGGTTGTAGTGTTGTGTTGAGGTTAGGTTTTTTTGTGAATTTATTGTATATATTTTTTATAATGTGTTTGTTGTATCCATTTTCTATTGCTATTTTTGTAATGTTATCTAATTCTTCATTTAATTTTTGTTTGTTATCCTGTGTGTATTTTATTGCTTTATTTATCATGTTACTGTAAGTGTTAATTTTGTGTGTCCAGGGGTGGTTAGATTTGTAGTGTTTTGTGGTGTTGTTGGAAGTAGGTTTCCTGTATACTGTAGTTTCTATTTTATTATCATTTATATTTAAAGTAATGTCGAGGAAGTTGATCGTTCTATTTGTTTCTGTTTCAACGGTGAATTGTATGTTTTCGTTGTATGTATTTAGTTTGTTTAATATTATGACGTGTTCGTTGTGAATGGTAGGTTGGTATATTACAAGTATATCGTCTACATATCTTGTCCATAGTGAGATATTGTGTGTGTTTATTATAGGTTTAATTATTATTTGTTCAAAGTGTTGTAAATATATTTCTGACATGACAGATGATATGGGTGAACCCATGGGGAGTCCTGTTGTTTGTTTATGTTGTCCCCATGGGTTCACCCATATCATCTGTCATGTCAGAAATATATTTACAACACTTTGAACAAATAATAATTAAACCTATAATAAACACACACAATATCTCACTATGGACAAGATATGTAGACGATATACTTGTAATATACCAACCTACCATTCACAACGAACACGTCATAATATTAAACAAACTAAATACATACAACGAAAACATACAATTCACCGTTGAAACAGAAACAAATAGAACGATCAACTTCCTCGACATTACTTTAAATATAAATGATAATAAAATAGAAACTACAGTATACAGGAAACCTACTTCCAACAACACCACAAAACACTACAAATCTAACCACCCCTGGACACACAAAATTAACACTTACAGTAACATGATAAATAAAGCAATAAAATACACACAGGATAACAAACAAAAATTAAATGAAGAATTAGATAACATTACAAAAATAGCAATAGAAAATGGATACAACAAACACATCATAAAAAATATATACAATAAATTCACAAAAAAACCTAACCTCAACACAACACTACAACCGGAACACGAAAATAATGAAAATAAAAAAATCTACCTAAAATATAAATACACCAATAACAAAATAGAAAAAATAACAAATATATACAACAAAGAATACTACACTCCAACTTACAAACCAAACAACAAAATAATAAAATATCTTAATAACACAAACCACATAACAAATTCAGAAAAACATAACCTATCAGGAATTTACAAAATCACATGCAACAACTGTAACGCTTTTTACATAGGAAAAACAACCAGAACATTTAAAATAAGATTTGAAGAACATTATAGAGCATTCAAAAACAAAAATTCTAAAGTATCAAATGTTGCAGCACACCTAATATCCCATAAACACGAAATAACAAATTACGAAAATAACCTAACCATACTGGAAATAAATAACAACCCAATAGAACTAAACTCACTAGAAAAATACCACATTTATAAAAACATACACAACAACTTAATGAATCTACAAACAACATATACAGAAGACACACTATATAGAAATATCATACACACAGATCAAGAAAAAGTGCGGGTTACGTCAACAAACACCAACTTCACAGACCGAACATCCACAACAGAAAAACATCAGTGATTCGACAATGGTCAATTGACCGAAAGGTGCCTCATCACTCAAGGTAAAATTATTGCACTTAATGGTGGATAAAATTACTTACATAGTAATATATTAACTTCATATATATATATATATATATATATATATATATATATATATATATATATATATCTTGTACAAATTTTCAATTGTTAATAAAATACGTTTTTATTCATCCAATCAAGTTCAAATACATTTTTTTAAACCTATAGTGAAAGGTAATTGATGCTAATAAAATGTTTACATATATTTATTCAATAATTAAATTATAAAAATTTGGGAACTTTCCGCATTCAAACTGAAAATGTTTGTGTTCAAAGTCTAGCGCGCTTTTGCAATGCACCAACTTTCCAATACCTAGAAATTTTTTTCTCAAAGATTTTTATGAATTCTACTACCTTTAAACTGTGCTATGGTTATCATAAAATATCACAGTGACGTCAGAAGAAATTTACTTTAAAAAGTTTTTTTTTCATACCACTTATTTTTGAAGATATCCCAGTACTGAGTTACATGCTTACAATTGGGCCAGACTGTGAGGTACTGGCAAAGTTAGGATTACAAAATGATGTTGCACATATTTTGGATGAAATCCTAATGCTGAGTCAACTACATTTTTAGAGACTAATTTTTAATACATTATTGTTACCAGTGGTTTAAAATTTAATATATGCTTTTTTTCATTAAAACAATCAGGTTAAACATTCGTAAATTTTATACTAACCTACAGAAAATTGGAAAAGGAGTGTCAGATTTAATTGTATACTTTTTAAAATTTCAGCTTTTGGGGAAGTGGTATGTTATCCAAAAGACTTCAACAGCAAGCCGTTGTTTGACATACAACTTCACAGAATCAAGTGAACCAGGACTTTACAGTGTTGAACAAATCAGTGAACATCCTATTTTAGGACTAGCAAGTGTGGACAATAAATACCATTATACTGGAAAAATTTCAGTCCCAAGTTTTGATACTCCAGCCAAAATGGTTGTCCAGTTTCCACTAAGTGAGTATAAGCTTTGTGTTGTATGTCTTGAGGTTTTTTTAATTTACTACTATTGGTATTACTTGGGAAAAAACCACTACTTACTGATATTGTCTTTGATTAAAACCACTACTTACATTGTTATGTCTGTGACTTACAGCATTGAACAATGCACTGATCTAACGTGAAAAGGGTCTGCTGAAAAATATCAATAAATAATGCTTTTTTGCCAGTGATATCAATAACAATAAGGTTGTCTGAACTTTTTAAAGTAAAATTATGTGTGTTAGTGTTTGTGATAACAATGGAAATATATTTGTAAAACTATATTCAACGGAATAAATACTACAGTCATTAAAAAAGATCAAAACCAGGATTAGGTGAAGAAATGCAGCTAGGATATCAATTGTCTTAATCCCTGAGTCTCAAAGAGAAATGTATTTATTTTCCTAGTTTGTGTATTAAGTGTATACAATGAAATTGTCTTACACTGAAATGGATATTGTACTATTAGATATATCATGATATACGAGCCTTACTGTCCTGTTTCTTCTCATGATTTTTTCTTTTCCTGGTGTGACTCATTGTGGATTAAATTATTCACGATCTGAGTTAATTTAATGTACATTATCACAGTAACTGAATTATGTTGTGGTAAAGAAACAATTTCTTAGGCATGATACGCTAACAAGAGTTAAGCAGACTTAAAGTTCAATGAAATGAGAATTCTTTGTTTGTTTGCCCGCATAACACATTTTGCGATGACGAGTTTGTTCTGTCAATGAAAACCAATGAGTTGAAGCATAAATCAAAATTCAAAAAATGTTTTACTGAAAACACAGAAAATTTCAATTTAATTTAGATCGGGACATATATCAGTCTCTTATTACTCTAGTCATTTTAAATAAAAGTCAAGTGGTAGAAAAATAACTGCAGGAACTTGCGCCGCCTATTCCAGTACTGTCAATGTTAAATTTTTCCAAGTGTGCAACAGTTGAAAGAATTTTGTGTACTGTTATTCATAATCAATTCTAAAATAATTTTGTCAAAATTTAATATTTTGGAAATATTCACCACACAGTGGAAAAAAGTCATGTATTTCACAACTATCTATAATTTTTTCTAAAGTTAGTTGAAAATAAATTACTGAAATTTTTTATTTGAAATAAAATTAGGATGAATGGACATGTTAAAAATCACCATATAAATAACAGTAGGCTACAGTTTACTCTATACTAATGCCTTTTTCTGTTAATCTCTCATTTCTGTTAATCTCTCATTTCTGTTAAACTCTCATTTCTGTTAAAAAGCATACACACAGATTGAAGAAAGAACATTTTTAACATATAACATTACAAGAATTTATTTCTTGATGCATTAAACAAAATCATGCCTTATTTGCCAACAAAAACCATATTATGGTTTTTGAAATACCATAGAGTTTCGAAATTCTGAGCTTCCGTTAAATTCAAGCCCATTTTATCATTTTGATAGAAAATTATGATTCAGGCTTCCAAGAAATGTATATATTAATACAACTTGCAAAGGAAATGAGTCGGGCATCCAAGAAATGTTCATATGAAGTTCTATAAACTTATCAAGCACATTTTTAATTACCTATGGTATTGGGGATCAGAACTCCTAATTTTTTCTAATGCGCAGGAAAATATTTCCGTGTAATGCAAGAGGGTCTTGGCCCCATCTACTTCGAATTATTGAGATTATACTGTAATGGTTTTGCAAAAAGGTTTTATTAAAATCGCCATTTATTAAACATTTTACCCCAGTTAATAAACAAACTAGTCTAGTTAGAATTGAAGGAATCTATCATGCATCTGTGTATTACTCAGGATATTATTCTTTAGGTTTAAAGAAATATATATCGCAAAACTTTCTACTTGAAACTACAAATAATTAATTTATTAATTATCCGTGATTATTAAATTTCAGGTGTAGCTGGAAGTGCTTCGTACATTGTGTTTTCTACAGATTATGATACCTATGCTGGTATATTTACTTGCCAAAAGCTTACTCTTGCCCATCGACAATCAGCAACAATTTTATCAAGAAAAAAAACATTAGATAAACTTTATGTGGACAAGGTAAGTTGTTGAATTTAACCAATGGTGCCATAAGAATAAAAAAAAATTAAATACAAGAGAATATTGATAATCTGGGATCATAACTCTCCCTTCACTATCTCTTTTCTTTTCAACTTTATCAGGCGTGTGTGTGTAAATGTAAGTTTAAAAAACAATAAATAAAATCATCTATAAAATAAGAACATAAATGAAATTGGATTAAATAAAAATAAAACAAAGATAACTAATAGAAGCACACAATGGTAAAAATATAGGAACAGAATACAACTAAAGATATATAATCAAGTATATTAATTCCAACAATAGCTTGATAGTTCTGATAAAACACAAAAGTTATTTGAAATTTTTAAGATTAGTTAGAGCAGAAATATTACACACACACACACACACACGCACACACACACACACACACACACACACACACATATATATATATATATATATATATAGATTTTTTGGACTAGGAGATTGACAGACTTACCTTGGTAAGAGTCCACTCTGTAGTCTTGAAATAGAAACACATAAAAGCACTTAAACAATGATATATTTCAACCACACAGTGGTCTTTGTCAATCGAAGAGAAAACACAAAAAGAAATATGAGAGAATGAAATAAAATAACTGTAATCACAGATTGTGTAGAGTAGAAATCAGATGTCACAGATGCACAGATTAAAGATATATATATTGTTTCCATGAACATATGAGTGATTATAGTTTATATAAGTCTGTCAGGGGAAAAGAGTTAAGGCTATTTGGAAAAAAAAAATGAATGGATTTATCTGATGTTGAGGTTAGGGGATTCTCTGGACTTGGTATACCACTGGTATGATAGTTCCCACCTTCTCAGTTCTGAGGGATTGCAATCAGGGGGGAGTGATTTAATTATTTTTGTGGTATAGCAGTCATCAAAAGTTGTGATGTTGTGACTAGTAGCGTGTTGAGCTGTTGGTCTATCCATATTCATAATTTTAACATCATGTCTGTGGCCATTCATTCTGATATTCAGACCATCCGTGGTCAGGCCTATGTACTGTGCTGAACAAAGTTTACATTGTAGCTGGTATATGACATTTTTCGATGTACAATTATGATGACCATTTTTGTTGTTTGGCTGTTTAAACTATTTGCTGAGGGGTGTATTGGACACGTCTTGCATCTAGGTCTATTACATGGGAAGGAGCCATGAGGAAGTTTGTGTGGTTTCTCTGCATCAGGGTCTGGTAGTTTAGGATGTACTAGAATGTTTTTCAAGTTGGGAGGTTGCTTGTACCAAATTTGCAGTGGATCGGTGAAAAGATTTTTGGTGTGGACGGAAGCTTGAAGAATTTTGAAGCCATCTCTCAATATCTTGTTGAGTTTATGTAGACCAGGATGGTAGTCTGTTATTAAAGACAGTTTATTTTGTTCTGTTTGTGGTTTATGGTGAACCGAGGATTGTGCTGAATGAATTTGGTTTTCAATGAGTTTTTTTTGGGTATCCTCTTCTTTGGAAGGCTGTTGATATCTTTCTATTGAAATCTTCCAATTCCCTATCATTCGAAAAAAAAAAAAAAAAAAAAAAAAAAAAAAAAAAATATATATATATATATATATATATATATATATATATATATATATATATATATATATATATATATAGAGAGAGAGAGAGAGAGAGAGAGAGAGAGAGAGATTTTTTGGACTAGGAGACTGACTGACTTACCTTGGTAAGAGTCCACTCTGTAGTCTTGAAATAGAAACACATAAAAGCACTTAAACAATGATATATTTCAACCACACGATTTTTTTCATTCTCTCATATTTCTTTTTGTGTTTTCTCTTCGATTGACAAAGACCACTGTGTGGTTGAAATATATCATTGTTTAAGTGCTTTTATGTGTTTCTAATTCAAGACTACAGAGTGGACTCTTACCAAGGTAAGTCTGTCAGTCTCCTAGTCCAAAAAATCTAAATAATCTTTACCAACCAAAACTAACCTAAATATATATATATATATATATACAGAGTGCGGCAGTGAAACGGGAAGATTTGAATAACTTGCAAAAAAATTAATTATGGGTATTCATTTCATTTATTAACCGAAATTCATAGCACACTAGAGGAAATTAGTGTTACAATTAAAAAATTTCACTTACGTATTATTTTTTGATAATGGTGCTAGCAAGATGTCTCCCTCGGTTTCCTATGCATTCTCAAAGTATGGCACAAAAGCTGGCCATAACTATGCGTAGCATATCCAATGGAATTCTGTCTATCTCTTGCTGAATGCGCTCCTTCAACTCGTTCTTAGTTCTCGGTTGGTTACCCAAATAAACTTTCGATCTTAAGTACCCCCAAAGAAAAAAGTCAGGTGCTGTTAAGTCTGGTGAACGAGCAGGCCAAGGGATATCACCATTTCTGCTAACACGGCCGGGAAATGCAAGCCCCAACAAATCTAAAGCGATTTTAGCGGTATGACTAGTAGCACCGTCTTGCTGAAACAAAGTGTCTTCATCCACGTATTCATCAAGTGCGGGTAGTGCAAAAGTTACTAACATGTCCGCATAACGTTGAGAGTTTACTGTCACACTGTTACCGTTTTCACTTTCGAAAAAGAAAGGTCCAATTATTCCTCGAGATGACATAGCGCACCACACAGTAACTTTTTCTGAGTGGAGAGGTTGTTCATGAAGATTTTGTGGGTTATCTGCGCACCAATACCGGAAATTTTGTTTATTAACGAGTCCACTAAGGTGGAAGTGCGCCTTGTCACTCATCCACATCTTATGAACTCGCTCTTCATCTTGCTCGATAACATTTAACATTTGTTGACAAAAGCGTAGCCGGCTGTTGAAATCTTGAGGTTTGAGAGCTTGGACTACCTGCATTTTTTACGGATGGTAATGAAGTTCGTTTTTCAAAATTCTTCTTACTGATCGATCACTAAGCACAAGTTCTAAGCTGTGTCGTCTTGCCGATTTTCTCACTAACGCTTCCCGCAAACGATCAACGTTCTCAGGGGTTACGACCGTTTTAACACTGCCACCTCGTTTTCCTGTAGCACTAGCTGTCGCTTCAAAATTTCTAACCCAAAGACTGATAGCATTTGTGGAAGGTACGGGATCGCGTGGGGACAGATGAAATTCCCGACGGAAAGCCCGTTGCGCACCAACAGCACTATCATTGTTTTTATAAAACGCCTTTATAGCGAAAGCACATTGTTCGTTCGTCCAACGATACATGGTTACTAAAATTTCCAACTGTCTAGACGGCCAAGGTCGCATCTCTCCCTCTCTAAACTCCCTACCAGGCCTGCCAACCATTTTTCAAATCTTCCCGTTTCACTGCCGCACCCTGTATATATATATATATATATATATATATATATATATATATATATATATATATATATATATATATATATATATATATGTGTGTATTGAAAACAATTTATTTATTGATATATACTTCCACAAGAAACATGATATAACATTTCAAGTTTTGATTCGCAAAGTAAATTTTAACTGAGAGAATCACTCGAGTGATTTGACAATGGTCAAGTGACCGAAAGGTGCCTCATCACATAAGGTAAAATTATTGCACTTAGTGGTGCAAAAATTGTTTACAAATAATAATAATGACTTCATATATATATATATATATATATATATATATATATATATATATATATAATTCTATTTAGATTTTATATATATTTATATGTATAAAAATACCAGTTTATCATTATTATACTATATATTATTTTATCATTATAAGTATTCATATAGATAGGTAGATAAAAACATAGATACACTGAAGTATGCATGTTATAAACTTATAATTTATATTTTTTCAGCTTCGTTCAAAGCTGAGCGGTTTTGGAATTGATCCTTATAGTCTGAGCATAATTGATCAAACAAACTGCCCAAAAGAAAGTGACAACAGTGGTGTAAACATCAACATTGATGATGACACATTCAGCCCACAAAATATTGGAGGAGTTGTTCGTAAAGCAGGTGAAAAATTAGGCGATGGTGTTGAATATGCAGCGGAAGGAGCTAGGAAAGTGTACCATGCTTTATCAGATGATAAAACCAAGAAGTCGAGAGAGGAACTGATTGAAAACCAGGATAACTCTGCCACTGAATGGTTACCTTAAGTTGAAGTTTTTGTGTTTATGTTTTATAGATGTATATAAGACTTTTTAGAGTAATGACAACTATTTAGGTACATAGTTTCTGTGATTTTATATGAAGTACGGATATATAAAAATATTTAAATTGTAGTTAACTTTGGTTAACATTGAGTTGAATTTTTCATCTGAACTTAAAAATCTTGTTTTTATTTTTATATGAAAAACGTATATTTATAGAATTATAAAAAACTGAATTTATTCATTCCTGTAACACGAGTTATTTATTGTGACCCAGACTACATAGTATGTAGCAGTGAACTGTTAGAGAGAAATAGTTACAAAACAATTCATATTAAAACCAATTTAGTTCTTGAGTACGAGTTTGACTTGTATAACTAATATTTTACCCAAGCTAAGTCCCCCACAATATAGTTTTACCAATAAATTAATTCGGTGTTCCCTATCTTCAATTAATAGCCATAGCCTTAACCAATTGTGGATTACTGCAACTTGTGTGTCAACAGTCAGTCGTTGAATGTTGATTCTTGGTAATGTATTACCTCAATGCTTCAGATGAGCAGGTGCAACTCATTTCTCATGAGTTGGTGACTGTTTTCTCCTCTCGAAGCTGTCACCATAAAGAAAGATTTTTGTATCTGTCTCTGGAATGACAGGACAAATAAAATAGTATTTTTATTGTCGTGCTAATGCTTTCTTATAACCAAATCAATATCTGCCATTTAGGTTGAGCTCTTTTTCTCGTCTTTATCATTTAATTATACTTTAGTTGTGTTGCGATCATCCGGGATCGCATACTACTCGATAGTATGCAGTGGACTAAATTATTTAAGGTGACATTGACGGTTTTTTGCTCAGCTTTACGTAGTTTTTCTAATGTAATTAGTATAAATATATTTTTGAAACTATTTTAGTTTTTTACAGTTGTAAAGTAACCAATTAGTTTCATGAATATAACGGTGCTACAATCTACTGCTAAGTATCAGACCATAAGTAATATTTTATTTTTAGTTAATTAATTAATTTTACACTTATTATTTTGAATACTAATAATGATTATTTTTTTTATTTTTAATGAATACTTATGTTTTTTACTAATAATGATTTCAAATAATCAAATAAATTCTTCCTTTAAATTTTCAAGAATTAATTACCTAATTAAGTATTTAATACTTAATCTATTGATAACTTTTAATACTTTAAGGTACGATTATTTATATTACTTATACAATTATTAAAGCTTGTATTAAATAGAACCACAGAGTTCGAAATTAAGTCATACCCGCTGGGTCGCTCGGAACATGAATAATTCAATCTCTGATAGGTTGAGACAAAGCAGGATTGTCTTAATTATGAAAAAATATTATTTGAACAGGTTTGGTTACTAAAATACAAATGTGTTAGCAAAAAAAAATTTTTTAAATTAAAATTAAACTGTTATTTGGATCTAATTTACAACTACATATTATTTTTAAATAATTGCAATAATTGATTTAAAGTAGTATTCAAGAGCCCATATCCATGTAGGATAAATGAAACATTAGAGGAAAGTTGGCATCAAATTATGTGTTTTTAACCTGACTGGCAGAAATGTCAATTATAGTGCAATATCAAGAAATAAATATTATTAAAAGTTGATGCTGGGATTTATGTACCAGACCTAGAATGTTCGAAAATGTGAAATATATTTTTAATGGATTGATGATATTACGAACAATATAAACACAATTTTTTAGTCAATTTCTACTTAGGTTAACAAAGAAAAATTTTATTTTAGTTACTTTTTATTAAATAAATATAAATAAAGTATAAACCCATGTGTTAAAACAGCTGTTCTACCTTATAACCTATAATATAAAATCAGCTGTTTTATGATATTTTGTATAATTTATTTTTAGCCAAATGGGAGGAAATAACTATATTGCAACCTTGCCACTTTTGCAAAATGTTTTTCTCCCATAAAAAACTCAAATTAATTCATTAAATTTAATTAATGAATTAATATAAAACAAACTGTATTAACATCGTGTCATCCACTACAATTTAAAAAAAGTATTTGAACTTGAGTAGATGAATAGAAGTATTTTATTAACAATTTGAACAGGATTTTCCTCTATAAGGAGAGTGTGTACTAACAGAAGGAATTAAAAAACACTTGTACATGTATTACAGATGGGAGTGATCCAATAACTTTCCTCTATAAGGAGAGTGTGAATTAATAAAAGGAATTAAAAAAACACTCGAAAATGTATTATAGATGGGAGTGATCCAATAACTTTCCTGTATAAGGAGAGTGTGAATTAATAAAAGGAATTAAAAAACACTCGAAAATGTATTATAGATGAGAGTGATCCGATAACTGAATACATTTCTTATATTCACTCTAAATTCATTTCATTAAGTGTATTTGCACTTGTTCTCCTAAAATACTTTTCTCTATTGAAAGAAGTTATGACGGTCAAGATCTTTGTTTTGAAAAATATTTTAAATCAGCAAAGGATACAATTTGCAGAATACCCTGGAGAGGACTACTTCAACAAAACAGCATCATCATTTTCAGTAGCTTTCGTTAGGTGGATGACAGATCATTATCATTTCCTTATTTTTTTCTAACGGATTTTCACCAACACTATCAATCACAGGCCTCTTGTGTCTGTGTCATCAATTGAAGCTTATGCTAATTTTTTTCCATTCAATTCTACTTTTTTGTTCATTTTGTAAATTCTCTTAAAGGAAAATTGTATACAAATTTTTAATATATATCACATTATAGTTCTTAATATATATAAAAAAGTCAATTAAATAAAACATCCACGGTTTTTCACTACATATATTTTACATTGGAATGAAAACAAATATTACATGTTATATATCATTTGAAACCTAAAAGAAAATGTTTTCCTTCTAAGTCAGAATTTAAAATTGGGTCATTTACATTTTCATTCAGTTGACTGAACCTCGACCAGGATCGGTTTCACTGGCTAAAAGCAACATATCTCGTATAAAGTCACTTCCTAAAGTGTCTTTAACCATTATATCTACAACATAAAATCACTAAATTGAAACGTAAACAACTCGCACTAACAAGCATCTCTCAAACAACTGTCTGCTAGTTCTCAAGTCGCCATACTTCAAAAATTAATTTTTTGTTCATAAAAGCAACTCTGATTAGCCCAAAGTTGAAGATATTAAAAGTAAATAACCAGTTTAAAGAACAATAACAAGAAAAGCAAGACTACTCTGGGATTACGTTACTAAAGAAAATAATAAGGGTTCTTGAGCTATTCACAGATGTCGGTTGTGAGTATTAACTAAATGGCCCGTTCTATACTCAGGCGTGGGCTTCAATGTGTTAACAGTTCAACATATACAAAATTGGAGGCAATTTGTTAAGTTTACAAAATTCTGATTATACCAAATTATCTCTATAAGAATATGAATAGAGACGATCCATGATTTGAAGCAAGAATGAGATATAGGTATTTAGTATCAAAACACCAAAACAAAGAAACTATTACTTTATACAGCACATACATTTTTTAAAGAAACTACTATCTCCCACCAGGAAGCCATTTTGTAGTCATGAAGACTATCTCCTCGACCTCTATTTGTAACTTTAAAACTATGTTTTGAAACTTTTATTTTGGTTTTACCTAAAACCATAGCTATAAAATAATGCAGCACTGCAAAACTGATTACATTGAGACAAACAAAATTTAAAGCTTCTGAAAAAACCTTCAATTTTTAAATCATTCACTCTTTGAATATCAAAATTTTGAAAAATTATTTTTTAGTATACACCTTCAAAAACAAAGTACGGTACTTTATTTTTACTTCTTTGCACAGGCATCCAGCTTCAAAAGTAGCTGATGTCCACAGTATGGACATGCTTTACAATAACAAAGTAACAGATACAATTTTCAAGTGTCTACTTTTTTTTGGTTTATACTGTGTTATTTTTTAAACCATTTAGTCAACTCTTGAATTTTGCCTTTTTAATATAAATGTTTTGCAAAATCCTTTCTTATTGAGCTCGGGTTACATTATGAAACCAACATATTGAAATATCAAGTGCTCAATTTTTTTTCTATACATTGTTTTTGAGATCAGTTTATTAAGCTGTGTGTATTTCTTAAGAAAGGTTTTTACAGTAGAGCCTTGATAATTCAAGGTAAATGGGACAGAGAATCTCTCAGATTACCGAAAACTCAAATTACAGAGAATATGTTTCCGTGCATTAGAAAAATAGAGTTTTAATGAGCCCTAATACAGTACTATAATTAAGAATGCACAAAATAACTTTAGAGAACTTTAAATGAACATTTCTTGGAAGCCTGACTCATTTCCTTTGCATACCGTATAGATATAAACATTTCTTGGAAGCCAGACGAATTTTCTTTGCACACCGCATTGACATTAACATTTATTGGAAGCCCGACTCATTTCCTTTGCATACTGTATGGGTATACACATTTCTTCTTGGAAGCCCGAATTATTTTATTTGAAATAGATAAAATAGGCTAGAATTTAACGGAAGCTCAAAATTTCAAGACTACTGTACTTGACATAAAAACTTTCAAATTTGACATTTAAAATACAAATTTAAAAAATATTTTTTTAGTGTACATAGAATGAAGTTACTAACAAAATTATAAGTTTCTACTTTTTATGGTTTAGACTACATTCATTTTTAAAGCAGTAAACTCATGCATTTTTCCTTTTAACACTAAAAGTTTAGAAAATATTCTCTTGGAACTTTTATAAGAAAATGCCAAAATTTATGCTGATAATAAAATGAGTATAAATCGATATTAGCATAATATATATCATACACCCAATATAGATACTAATAAATTAATGATGGAAATCAGTGACAGAAAAATCGGTGTGTGTAAATCTTTAAGAATGTCTAAAATTCCTCATGGTTTTTAATTTGTTTCCTTCTTCAACAATATTTTATAGAGTTTTACAATTCTCTCTGTAATTGAACTTAGTCATAATATTCTAAAATGTAACACAAAATGTAGCTGGTTTAACATGTCTGTTTCCAATTTCTCATACTTGCCAACTAATGGCGTTTTCTGCAAATGACATTCTGTTCCAATATTTTTTTTACTCATTCTTTTTGTATTTACTACATCATTCTATTGCTTTTTATATTTTTCTTTTTTTTCTAACCCCAGTGTTCATCAAAGAGGGAGTTATGATTCTAAGTATTTCCATTTCACACCGGTCGTTCTGGAGAACTCAATGACTCACTTATTAAGATTTTTAATGCAGCAAGTAGTTGTGAATACATTTCCCTTGATTCATCTGTGATGTCCGCCTATAATTTTACTCATTAACACATTGCTTGTGGCATGGATCAGACCTGTTCTACTGCTGGGAACTTATAGTATTTGTAAATTTAATTAACATATTTGATAGTAAACCGAAGTGATGACGAATAAAGTTAGTTGCTGATTATAATTGCTGCCACTGATGATGTCATAAATGTTGCACTGGATGGGAAGCATTAGCACTAGTCACGTCAGAAGCAAGGTTTGTACTGAAGGTTATATTTGCACTATTGATCAAAGACCGATGCATATGCTCTGATACAAGCCACAATCAGTTAACACGTTTATTTCAAGGCCTTCATTAATTAAAAAAATAAATAAATAAGACTTCAAAATTAAATTTCTGTTAACACTGATGTATATTTTAACATACATTAAATATATTACAATCGAACAAAATAAACTTAATTTTAAATTTTATCGTATTTCAATTTCATCTACATTTTCAAATTTATAGAGTTGAAAAGGTTTTTCTAAACTCTTTATTATTCGGAATGGATTTAAAACTACTAAAGGTAAAAATACTGTACTAACAATTTAAATAGTTTTGATTTTTTTAAAGAATCACACAATATATAAATACAACAAAAAATCGTCATGGTATATTTTCTACAAACATTACTTAAACAGCTTTTAAAAAATGAACATAAATAATTTATATATTTCTTTTCTAAAAAAAACAATGTTTACAAGAAACATCATTTTTTTAATGTAAAAAAATAAACTACAAATAAAATTTAACAATTTCATAACCAATAAGTTTTTAAACAAAACGATTTTTAATAAAAACGAGTCATTTACGAGACGAGGGAATTATTGCTTTGCATTAACAATATCAACAAATTCAGGTTTCAATGAAGCACCACCAACTAAAAACCCATCAATATCAGCTTCTTTCGCAAGATCCTTACAATTTGCTGCAGTTACAGATCCGCCATAGATTATTCTCGTTTCAGTAGAAACTTTTTCAGAAACTTTTTCTTTTAGGTATTTCCGTAATTTATCATGAACTTCTTGAGCCTGAAAAAATAAAATAATTATGTAAAAAATTTGGAGAAAAATTTTTTTTTCCAGTAAAATCAAACATTTATTGAATAACTTATATTTTGTTATTTTCTTACTATCTAAACAAACAAAAATTATAACTTTTTTCTCAGTAAGAATACTGTTTTTGGATTAGTCAAATGATTATTTGGTGCTTTTTAGTATTTGGGACGTTGGAATCGACATAGTCCAATGCAATGCGCCCCTAGTCCGTGAAGGAATTTGTTATACCGATGATTATTATTGAGCATTGAATTATCATTGATTGCTGACTTATAAGTCGAATTTTAAGTCTGTAGGTCATCAGTCATATTCAATTTGTTTAAACAAACTTTCTAAGAGGCGAGGTAAATATTCCATTGTATTCAGTTCTGACCTGATGTAAACGAAGTCTCAATGTTTCAAGTCTATTGCTCATCAGTTAAATTTAATTTGTGTAAATAAATATTATTTAAACAGTTTTACTGAGAAGAAAACAAGTGAATATTGTTGTCCATCCCCGACCCATGTTTAAAATTTCAAGTTTCTCACCAGCAAATTTTGATTTGTTTTACCAACTTTTGTTGTTTAATGTACAGACAAAAACCCAAGTGAATATTGCATTGCCATCAAGTTCTGACCTATGTTTAGAAATTCAAGTCTCTAAGTCATCGAGGAATTAGTTTAAACTTGATTGTAGAATTCCATTTGGCCAGACAGGCAGAATGACTGAAACCGACACAATAAAAACGTGGTAAAATGGCATTGAAATTTCATTAAAAGATGGCCACCAATTGTATTCACTAAAATTATAAGGCAAAACCTAAAACTAATACTCAAATATTTTATTTTATAAAACATTAAATGTTTAAAAGAAGTTTTTCTCAAACTATATGTAGAACAGTTTATTCATTTATTTCTCAAGATGGGCTAACTGTGCACAGGGCTGCCCAGTGATAAACAGAATGATAGATACCAAGAAAAGAGGATATTTTGAAAGTGTCTTGGATAAAATATTTTAGCTGTCTCTTGAAAAGATAGCAATGTAGTCAACATCACCTAATACGATCATAGCGGAGAATTCATGAATAAAGCTGGATGCTTCTCCTTTGTTCAGAGAATGTCTAAAGGTCATCCAAATTTTATTTTAAGCTACAAAAACATTGGAAAGTATTTTTAAATAAATAAAGCCTCTAAACCACAAATAACTCTTATTTAAACCTTATGTACATTTCAATTGCACAGCAATCATCTTCAGAGGTATTTAAAAATACAACTCATGGAGTACAACTCGTACAATACATTTAAAGAATTTTCCTTCTAACATGTTTAACAAAAGTAATCAAAATCCATTTATATAAAGCTTGATTTTCAGTGTGACGAGATAAGAAACTGACATAAACTGATATATTCAAACGGTCTGGTTATTGGCTCAGTCAAATTATATTCTCACTGATATAAGAAATAATTAATAGTTGCTCTGAATTTTAACTAACTCAACTGAGCTTGATTTTATTTCAGTGTGTTTCCCAAAGCATGGACGGGCACTTGGTTTCAAGCCCATACATGAAAATTGACTTATTACTTTTTCTAAAAATTTAGGATCAGATTTAATGTTATTTCAATAAGTTTAGAGCAAATGGTAATTTGAGTTTTCTTTTGAATTACAGAGCTTGTCAATGTTTATTATCTTACAAACCATTCTGATACTCAGAAGTCAAAATTCTTTAATAACATTGCCGAATGTTTCACTGTCATATGGTTTGGATGGTCAATGCAAAAAAAGTTAAATAACTATGTTATTATATTTGTTGATTCCATCTTCAACGTAAGCTACTAGTTTTCACTAAAACATTTGTAAATATTAACAAATTTGCCCATAGTAGCACTTACTAATATTTGTTGAGGACGGCCGTTTCGGGAGATGTGTCCCATTGTCAACTCAGACCATAACGGTTTGAGTTGACAATGGGACACATCTCCCGAAACGGCCGTCCTCAACAAAGTAACTGCTACTATAGGTAATTTTGTAAATATTTACAAGTGTTTTAGTGAAAACTATGTTATTATTTACTCAATTAGAAAGTTTAGTCCACGATAAGAAATCATACCCATACATTTTTTCTGCAAATATACATGGTCTGATTCGACTAGCACTACAACAAAACTGTAAACTGCATAGTGATTAAAATAACAAAATATTTAAAGAGAGTAATTAAGATATATTTTGTAATCATGTTACAAGTGTAACAAAACTAATTTGGATTCTTGTAAGCCACAATTTTTAAGAGAGATATTACAGACACATTCCTAATTGTAACATCTGATACATTACCTGTTGAGGAGTTGCCGTCTTGCCTGTACCAATTGCCCATACAGGTTCATAAGCAATTACAACTTTGGACCAATCTTTAATTTTATTAGCAATGGCTTGCGTCTGTCGAAATACTACAGCCTCTGTTTGACCAGCTTCTCTTTCATCTAACTTCTCACCAATGCAAGCAATCACAGATAAACCTTCATCCAAAGCATGTGCAACTTTGTCTGCTACTAACTGTAAACAATATAGATATGTATATAAATAAATAAATAACTGTTCACAAAGTAACAATTATAAATACTTTACTTTCATATGTGTTTCAATGGCTTGTCATCATCATCATCATCATCAGTGATACTGCTAGGTAATCACAACTGCAACTTGTGATTGTGGTAGTATCACTGATGATGATGATGACATAAGCTAATGGGATACAAATGAAAATAAAGTGTTTATAAATGTAAGTTCGTGAAAAGTTATTTTTATTTCAACAAAACTCACAAGCCAATTCAAATTTCTTTAAAAAATTTAAAGAAAATCTAAAAACAATAATTAATGTTCATAATGCAGAGGAAAATTTTTTTTGTACAATATAAATATTAAAAAACTTCCTAAGCATAATATATCTATTTAATGAATGTTTAGTTATTTTTAATAATTAAATAGATTGTGAAACTACATTTAAATGCTGTCACATCTAGATAATGTTTTTACTGTTTGCAGATATTAGACCTATTTTTGTGCTTATTAAAAACAAGTCATATAAAAAAAATATTTTAAAAGTCAATTCCTACTTACATCAACAAAGAAAAACTTTCTATCCCCAACAATTTAGTTATTGAATAAATATTTGAAAAGACTATATTAACTTAAATTGTCATCCACTATATCTAAAAAAAAATATATTAGAACTTGATTGGATGAATAAAATCCTATTTTATTAATGATTGAAAATTTTTACAAAATATATGTCAGGAGATTATGAGTTAACAGAAGGAATTTAATAAAGTGAAAGCTCTATTTATGGGAAATTGATTTAGATCAGCTGAAAGTCTGACATTAAATTTTATAGCAATTAGACAATTATTGTAGGGCACATTTTATCAGTGTTTTTGTCAGGCAAAGTGACCTATTACTTAACATGAATATAAAAGTCATAAAATGTTTTTTTTTTTTACTTTCATGTTCTTCTTTACAAAGACAAAAAAAAGTAAATATGTATAAAGAGCTATGATCATATTTAAGTCTGATAAATACATGATAAAATCTCTTTTATAAATTCCTATATAAAATAAATAATAATCTTTATATAACAAAATCTAGTATAAATCATTTTATTTTGCTTTAGTGTTCTTCTTGCCCTTATCAATTAAATGTATTGTGATTAAATTTTATGTAAAAGGTCTATAACCTTGACCTAACTGAAAAAGATACCTTTTATCACTATTATTCTTGCTACCATCACTTGAAAGATTAAGTTAAATAAAATAGAAAAAAATAACTTGACTCGATATTCAACCGTTTTATCATTTATTCAACAAAAAAGAATTCAGTTTTACTGGGATACCATTAATGTATGAAAATGATATCAATTCATTAAAGATGACTTAATGTTGCTACACTCAAACAGTCAGGGTATGGGCACCTGAACAGTTCTATAAAAGTTTAATTAAGAATAGACAAATGGAATTCTAACAGTGTATATCCATCACTGTATATGATACTCATCAAGTGTTGTGATAATCTAGGTCTGTCAAGCGATCAAATATTATTTCTAGTGATAAAACTCGTGTAAGAGCGAAAGCTTTTGACTTAATTTTAAATATTATAACAAAACTAGATTATAAATAATTATTGTGCAACTGAGTGAATACTTTTGAACTTGCTTACCGACACGTTTCGAAATAATTATTACATTGATAAAGCCAACCCGCTAATGGTTAGCGATCGCTCAAGATTACTAGCAAATAGCTGGGAGTAGCGGGTAGGCTTTGTCAATGAAATTATTAATTCAAAACTCGCAGCAAGTAATTTTAAAAGATCACTCAGTTACCCAATAATTACTTATAATTTAATTAGTGGTTACAAAAAGCAACTTTAAAACAAGATTGTTATAAATGTATTAAACAATACCTCATCAGATTCTCCAAAAATATTTCTTCTCTCTGAGTGTCCTAAAATTACCCATTTTACTCCAATATCTTTAATCATAGCTGGGCTTATTTCACCTGAAAAACAATAGTATTTAAAAATATCAAACCTTTATTAAAATCATAAATAAAAAATTCTTTATAAATGCAATTTTTTATAAGCGATTTAAAATCCAGTTACTCATAGTCTATAATTTACAATTTACTCAATGTTTATACTCCATTGTTATAAACAATCTCCACATTTATTTGTAGCAAATTAAAAAAAAATCTATTGTAAGCAAAATTTTTTAAATTAAATTTGATTCCTTTGCATTTTTGAGAGTGATGTTAAAGCTATTAATACACTAGAATTTAAAAAAAAATCATGTAATTACAACAAATACATTGATAATTTCAGGTAAATGGGACCGAGACCGCCCTCGAATTACTGAAAACTCGGAAAACATAGAAGAACGTTCCTGTGTATTTAAAAAAATAGGCGTTTTAATGAACCCTAATACTATAGGTAATTAAAAATATACTAAATAAAAGTATCTATCTCTTGAAAGCCCTACTCATTTTCTTTGCATACTGTATAGCTATAAATATTTCTTGGAAGCAGTATTAATTTCCTTCGCAAACCCTATGGCTATAAACATTTCTTGGAAGCCCAATTTATTTCTTTTGCATACTGAATGTTATAAACATTTCTTGGAAGCCCGAATCATCATTTTCATTGAAACGATAATTATCTGAAATAGAAATAGGCTCGAATTTGCTTGAAATATCGGAACTCAGATTTTCAAGACTACTGTATTACGAAAATAAATTTTCATGTCATTAAAATTATATATTAAAAATTAATTATTATGAAGATCATATCCTCAGTAGTAAGCTTTACTGACTGTGAATTCGTTACTTTTGAAATTCAAAGATTACTCATGATGTTTATAAAAGTGGAAATGAATATTTACGGTGATCCATGACTACAACTAATAACCTAATAAAATTCCAGCCACCAAGACAGCACCATTTGAATTAGCATTATCTAACTTGAGAACTTGATTTAAAGTGAGAACTGCTATAGTTGTTGACGTGACTAAAGCTGTATTTAGAATCTTTCGTGACAGACATAGTGAAGAAATACCATAGCATACTAATAATGAGGATAATTCCACATAATACTCACAGAGTTCCCAGTAAACCAAAAGAGAATGTGTATCTTCTATAGTTAGAGTGGGAATAATTTACTCATTAAATGCTACTAACCAGAACATTGGTACTACTCATTAAGAACATTCATTAAATTCTCACCAAATGTAAATATTTAACCAATAACAACCAAATGTTTTGTATTATAAATCAAACAGTTTACATTGTATATAAATAAAGTAATAGCTCTGATGGTATAATATTGAATCATGCTACTGTGAATGATGTATTTCCAGTTCCTACCCGTTTAAACTCATTATTAGTAAATAAACTTCAATAACTGAGGTTTATTTAAGTAGCGGTTTATTGAAGTTATTTTTTGTAAATAGTTTTTTATCCTATATGAGTTAATTTTTTTTTTTTGGAATAATGGTAGGTCAAAAGATTCTGTGTTAAGATCTGGTTACATGATGACAGAATCATCTGTCAACTTCAGCATGATATGGAGCTCATATTTTGTCAAGAACATGACTCTAGGCCAAAAAAATGGAGATGCTATAGTTCAGATACATGAACACCCATTTGTACCCATAACCAAATCTACTTTCATATAAATTTCAGAAAAATGCGTTTTCAACTAACAAATTAGAGTTAAACTGAAATATTTTTGGCTTGAGCAATTTTACTTCTAATTGTTTTAAAAAAGTACAAAGGCAGTACCTTATTTATATACCCTAGAATATTTTTACTATAGTGTGGTTTATAAACCAGACTATTTTTTCTATTGAAGTCTATTTTTATTAGTAAACTAATACATAAAAAATTACTTCTAAATTGTTCTTCACAGATGTAGAGAAAAATTAGCTCATTATGTAAGAAGAGAATATAATCTTACCTGTAAAAGCTCCTTTTGAAACTTTGTACGAATTTTGTGCAGATGCAACTACATTGCTTGGCAAGTTCTTATTAGCATAGTCCAAGAAAATCGCAGGTACTCCAGCAATGATTTCTAGAATTGTTAAATAATTTATTACTCACTGTGTAAAGATTTAATTTAAAACAAACATCACAATTACTAAATATTTTCTCTAGAAATAGAAACATTTATATTTATAACCAGAAACAATTTTTCCTCAGAAATAGTTTTTCATGGTGTTTAATTAAAAATAAAAATAAAGTTACACAATGTATACTTATTGTTACCAATTGGAAAAAAGATGTATGGTCCATGACTATCAACAATGAACAATGCACTGATTTTGTATGCTGAAAAACATTAGTAAGTAGTGGTTTTGTGGTAAGTGCTATCAAAAGGTATACATTAATTGCAAAAGATGTACAATGTAAAACTGCACCAGTTAAATAATAATAGTTCTAGAAATTAGAAGTGATTATACTGTCAATATCAACTTAAAAAATGGGGTTTCGCATTTCAAACAACAAATGCAGATCACTTACGCAAATGCAATAACTTGTATAATCACTTTAAACAAACCAACTATTTCAGCTAGAACACCAATCTCTATTTGACCTCCTTAAGGAACAATCTACTAAAAGTACATAACCCTGGTCAAGTAGAACTTTCCACCTACATTTAGTAACTAGGGATAATTATAACACACCAGATAAGGCTGATACCAGACATGAGTTTTACATCTACTGAGAAAATCTCTCAGCACTGTCTTTGTTATTTCTATAAACTTTTGACACTGCCGCTACAGGCGGAACACTCGTCATATTTATATAATTATGCTGGTAATAAAACTTATTTCATATTTAAACACTATTTATTACTTCACATCTTTCTTAAAACAAAACTCTAAACAAAGAACTGAGAAAAACTAAAACAATTACAAATCATCTGTTAATTTATATAATGTTCTTTTTCTTTTTTTTTCATAGAGGATTGTCATAGAGTATTATATTATTGCATTCACAACAGTCTTTGTTCTAACCCATTTCACATGTGTGAAAAATGTAGAAGTGTCCAAAGTATAGCAGACAGTGTTGTGTTGCATAAGTTACACTGTAGTTTATACAAATTATATTCTACAGTTCAGTTTTTGTTTCCTTTCTTCATTTTATAATTTTTTCCTAAAAGTGGATGTAAGGGAGAATGTCTAAACGAGAGGTAATTATACAACTGTAACATTGGTTGGTTAGTATGACATTCAACCACAGTTAAAAAAAGATTATCGTTAGAATTTGGAATTCCTAGAACAACTATAAATGACATCAAGGGAAATGGCAATAAAACTGTAGAGTTCATGGCAAAAATGGATGGAGTTCTCTTCCGATGGAGATGTTAACAAACAAAAACGAGTGATAACACCTATTCATGTTCAACTTGATGAAGTGATGTTTATCACTTTCTCACAACAACAAAGTCAAGATATTCTATTAAGGAGCCCAATTTTAAATGAATTAAGCAGCTCAGAAAGCTGATAAAATGAATTGAGAATTTGGTAATGATACATTCAAAGCAAGACAAGGAATTCGCCAGGTTGATGTTTAGGGTGAAAAACCAAGTGTAGACAGTGAAATCTTAGTACATTATTCGAAGAAACCTGTTGATAAAATTGAAAATCTACATTTAATCCACTATAAAACTAAAATGTCAATAGATTTAATATACTGCGTTTTTTCTTGCTAGTTTTATTATATGTATAAGGTACTGTAATATGTTTTTTAATGAAAATAGAATGTATTTCTAATGACAAACTATTTCTCCGTTCTAAACGTAATGAATTAGAGAACTTCTACCGTATTAGTATAAATGCAATTTATATATGTTCAAAGTTCCTTGATAATATTGACCCCTTTATTATACTACATGACTATATAGTTATATTATAACTTTACCTACAAAGTATCAGGTTAGTGTTTGGATATTTCAGAAGAACAAAATTAGTTCTGGTTGCTATGTTAGCTAGTCACAGATCATCTTAATTCATTGCAAGTCTGAGGTCACTCAGATTTGAGTTTATATAGAGATCTTTATTTTAATTTTGTTTATTACTTAATTTATTTCAACTGGATATTTTATAACTGTATAACAGTATAAGTATATAATAATGTAATACAATTTAATGCACGTTAAGAAATTGATTTTATATAATACTGCACATAAGTATCTAGTTTGGAATTTCAACTTACTACTGAGTTCAAAGTTACCATTAGTAGCATTATATTTGTTAATGGTTAAAATGCATAAGCGCGGCCACCTATGATATTTTGGGAAATTGTTCAAAACCAACAAATAGGACGATATCCAAAAGAATTTTTTTTTATTGACCTAGGAAAGTTATTTTTGGTAATTATTCCGACGTGCGACTACCACTATTTTCGTAAATGTTTTTACTTTTCTTATGTATTTTTACGTCCTAGACACGAATCCGACATTATTTTTTGTCGCTGACACCGTTTTTTCAAAATATACTTAAAAAACATAACCTAAACTAACCTTTATTGACGTATGACTAACGCTATTTTTGTGAATATTTTTTTACTTTTCTTATGTATTTTCACGTTTTTACATATGTACGTTCCCTACATTTTTATGTATTTTTGTGAAAGTTACTTTATTTCATATTATAAATGTTAGATTGTAATGACATGTAGGCCTATAGCGTGAACCGAGCGAGCAGTTGCTACAGCGCACTGCACTACGTCTAGATCTGTAATTTTATACATTACTATATACCTACATTAAAATATACCTACAAAGTATCCAGTCAGGTTAGATTTGGTAATAATTTTATTCAGAATTACTATCTATTTTTATTAAATTATAACCAAATCTATCCTGACTTGAGACTTCCTAGGTATATTTTAATGTAGGTATATAGTAATGTTGTATAAAACTATAACCAAATCTATCCTGACTGATTACTTTGTATGTATATTTCAATATAGGTATATAGTAAAATTGAATATAATTATAACCAAATCTATCCTGACTGGATACTTCGTAGGTAGTCATTCATAGGTAATTCACGAATATAGCGGTAGTCGCACGTCGGTATAGCGGTAGTAGCACGTCTGAACTTACGTCAATAAAGGTTATGTTTTTTAAGTATATTTTTTAAAAAAATGGCGTCAGCGACAATTATTAATGTTGGATTCGTGTTTAGGACGTAAAAATACATAAGAAAAGTAAAAAAATTTCACGAAAATAACGGTAGTCGCACGTCAGAATAAGTACCTTATTTTTTTAATACCCAATTTAGTACCCAATTTAAAGTAGGGTAAAAATTCAGTGTTGTGAATGGGCGCGGAGTGATATATAAGTTTCGTGACGTCATAGTGCTGATCACTCCGCAAAAGCAGATGTAGTACAGCAGAATTTTTTCAATGCATGTGATTAATTCCCTAAACTTCATAATTACTAAAAAAAAGCAATCAAAGGTTAAAATGCTGAACCTCGGCCACCTATGATATTTTGGGAAATTGTTCAACACTGCCAAATAGGACGATATCCACAAGAATTTTTTTTATTGATCTCGGAAAGTTACTTTTTTTCAATTTGAAATAGGGTAAAAAATTCAGCGTGGATGTAGAAGTTGTGAATGGGCGCGGCATAATATAAATGTATAAATGTTTCGTTACATCACAGTGCTGCGCATAAAGTTGTACACATCGGCCTCGTAAACGTCACGCAAACTTACATGTGTAGATATTTGAGAAACAACGTTTTGACTTGATTTTTATACGTATATTTAAATATACTTATAAAGTCTCCAGTTAGGATAGATTTGGTTTTAATTTTATACATTACCTAAATGGTTACATTTATACAATTAGAACCAAATCTATCTTGACTGGATACTACATAGGTATATTTCAATATAAATATATAAAATTCACCCTCTTTGGCAGTAACAAAAATAATAGTTATCAATATAGCTTAAAGACTTGTTTTTATTACATAAAGTTTAGATTGCTAAAACACGAAATACAGTTGTGACATCGCGAAGCATTTGTATCTCTCCGAGCCTACTCACAACTTCTACATCAGCGCTGAATTTTTTCCCCTAATTTAAATTGAAAAAAAGTAACTTTCCTAGGTCAATAAAAAAAATTCGGTTAAAATACAGTACTCCGGCACTATACGATATTTTGGGAAATTGTTCAAAACCATCAAATTGGACGATATCCACAAGAATTTTTTTTAAATTGAAGTAGGAAAGTTACTTTTTTTCAATTTAAAGTAGGGTACTAAATTCAGCGCGGATGTAGAAGTTGTGAATAGGCGCGGAGTGATACTTACGTCACAGTGCTGCGCATAAGGTTGTACGCATTGTCCGCGGTACGTCACGCAACCTTACGTGTGTAGATATTTGAGAAACAACTTCTACAGTTAGGATAGATTGGTTTTAAATTTATAAAATACTGTATACTTATATTAAAATATACCGAAAAAGTGTAAAGTCAGGTTAGGTTTGGTTTTAATTTTATACATTGAAATTCAGTTGTAAAATCACGAAGCATTTGCATAACTCTGCGCCTATTCACAACTTCGCGTAATTTTTATACATATATTTAAATATACTTATAAAGTCCCCAGTTAGGATAGATTTGGTTTTAAATTTATACAATACTGTATACCTATAATAAAATATACCTAAAAAGTGTCAAGTCAGGTTAGATTTGGTTTTAATTTTATACATTGAAATACAGTTGTATCACGAAGCATTTGTATCACTCCGCGCCTATTCACAACTTCTACATCCGCGCTGAATTTTTTTCGCTACTTTAAATTGAAAAAAAAGTAACTTTCCGAGGTCAATTTTAAAAAAATTCTTGTAGATATCGTCCTATTTAATGATGTTAAACCATTTCCCAAAATATCGTATAGTGCCGATCTTCTGTATTTTTACCAAAAATTCTTGTGGATATCGTCCTATTTGGTATGTAAAATAACATTCCAAATTATTGTAGGTGGCCTAGCTTCAGCATTTTTACCCAATCAAAAACCCTCGTTTACGCCACGCAATAATTACCTTTAGTTTTTATCAAGTGAAAATATTTTTGTGCTAAAGTACAACTCGGTTATCATAACGAAATATACGCAATTGAGTGCATTTAATTAGACCTTTAGTGGGTTGGACTTAATACTTTTTTCAAACTTAACTGGATAGTTTGTGACTAAATTGTTCATTTTTTTTGGAGATGCCAGATTGTAACTCTAGATGAAATTTGTATTATAATATAACTCCCTTGGTGGTGACCATAAAAATAGATTATGCGGTAATGTTAGTTGTGCATACTTACAATCATTTCAAGCTACCAACGAAAATACATGTTATAACGAGAATTCACCATTTCTCATATTTATATGGTTATCTTAGTATTATTATAAATTATGATTTAGTGAATCGAGTAAAACTACTACAATTCCTTTATTGAAAATAAATAACATTCTCCTAAACACTTACTCCATAATTTTTTCCTAAATAAATGATTTAATCAAATGTGTGCATTTTTTAAAACATTTCAACATACCTACATTAGGATCCAAAGGCCCTTTCTTTAGGAATGCAATTATTTCATCAATTGATTTCTTATCGCCATTCATTTTCCAGTTTCCTCCAACACAAAACTTTCGGCCCATTTTTGCTAAATTTGAATATCCTTCAAACAAAACAGTTTCTAATTAAAATGTAGAACCTAACTTCAGCTGACGCTTAAACCACCTTCAAACGTCCTTCTCGAAAAAGAGCTAAAAGTTGAAAGAGCCGCACGCAAGTATTATTCATAGATACTAAATATTCGAATCTATGAATCTTACGTGGCTAACATGATATAATTTTCATTTAGGCATAACAAAATTCAGGATTTTAAGTACAGTGAACTTTTTACTGTCTTTCATTACCCACCTTAAAACACACTTTATCAATAAAACTCGAAAACTTGTGAATTTTAGGTTTCAAATCGCCAAAAAAATAATTTTAAAGTTTTATATAAAAGTTTATAATACATGTATGAATATATATGTATATTATTATATAATGGTATATTAAGGATATTAAATATTGATTTCGTTCATGCAAATATGAAAATCTCTTGAAAATTCAAACTAATTCATCTAACTTGTATTTTTAAATTTACTCACCACGGATATAAAATTGTAATACCATTATTAGGTTAACTTCTTTTTTATAAAAACAACTAACAGTAAATTAATTTTCGTATGAAAATATAAGTTGAATGTAACTTTAGGTTTTGAGTGCTTTCTTTACTATCTTGACCTGTCCGATCTTAAATTTTGTCCTTGATGTTTGTGTAACAGATTACAGTTAAGTTTCAATGTAACGTAATTCTTAATTTTAATTTTGTTTTGGCGGCAAATCGTGTTGTTTACTTCTGAGTATTTTGTGTTGAAAATTTAACAATCACTGTTTTTGTGCCAAATTTGCAACACAAAATTATAAAGTACAAAATATCAGAAAGAATATTATTAATATTTTCAAAAATAATGCAAAATTAATTAGCAACTATCACATATAACCTAAAACTATTAGGTGATAGCAGCAGTAATAGTAAAGGTAAATTATTTACTTTAAGTGAATAACATTATTGTCATTATTTAGTTTTTAAGATTCTAATATTTTTGTATTTAACTACAGTTTAAATAAATTTATCTTGTATACAAAGGGTTGTTGGAGAAATACAATTGCTGATTATACAGGCATTATTAGTACTGGCAGAATAGAGTCTTATTCTATATTTCAAAATATTTTTCCATATATAGGACATGTCTTGTAAAATATTGGTCTATCTTTCATGGTATTTAGTTTGTAACTTAATAATTCTTTTATATATTTTCATTTTAAAGAGACTATTCTAGGAGGATTTTGTGATACAATTTTGATTTTACCTATAATTTGGCTTCAAAATATTTTCATAATCTGATTACCAATAACTATTAAATGAATATTTCTGTTCATTAGAAAGTTATAAAAGTTATAGTTCATTTAACAAAAGGACAAAGATGAAAAACAAAAAGAAAACTGGCTGTCAAAAAAGAATATTTCTTAGTAAGTCAAATTATGATAGAAAGTTTGCTATGTTTTTTATAGATCGTATTTTATATGATGGTAAATTGACATTATTTTATTGCTGTAACATCATAGAAAATTGTGATAGACAAATTGAAAATATTATTCTTAGTTATCAAATTGAACAATTATTTTGCAACAGCCTAGAAGAGGAAATTAGCTTTTTTGTGGATTACGTAATCACACAGATTTATGAAGTTAATTTCACTTCATTATCATCTGTAGAGTTAAAGGAACAGCGACAACGTAAGTGAAGCTTTAAATAGTATAATGTATTATAGCCAATAAAGCTAAACAGTATCATTCATAGATGGTATTTATTGTCTGTAAAAAAAGGAAGTAGCTGTAACAGGAGACTATAAGTTCACAAAAAATAAACAAACATTTATATTAATATATATTACCTATGTTAATAGTAATAATTTTTGAAAGCTAGAATTTGCAATTTTATAGACATTTCTTAATATACTAAATGAATATAAGTAAAATATTGACTTACCAAAATTGTAATCGAATTTACTAATTGCTGTTACTGTTACCTTTGGTGAAGT
>JBAIZL010000001.1:251241120-251356120 GCA_036971475.1 Prosapia bicincta | reverse complement strand
AAAACCCACCTATTAACCCGAGATAAGGAGAGCTCAAGCTCAATTTAAAGTAATTAAATCAAATTCAATTAATATTAAAATTTATAACTAAACTTCTTGCTGCCATAAACAAATTTTAGACTTAGGCTAATAAAGCTTAATTTTTGTAATTCTTTGTGGATGAAATAAGACTTTGTAATTAGTAAGTGACTTTATAAAAGAAAATAAGGAATGTCATATTAAGATATTAAAATTTTTGTAACAAAAGCAGCATTGAATCGTTATTTCTTTTAACTTATAACTTTTATTAAGACTTATAAAAGTGAATTTACCAATTATTACATTTGGCACACAAACGTGGGGCTCGATTATAAAAAAATTTAAGAATTAACCTTAAGGCACTTTAGATAAGATTATTAATTAAATATTTGTATTAATATTGTTTACTTTTCAGGACTTTGCAACCATAAGTCAATAATTTTTTTAATTTTCAAAATTTAAATAGCATAAAGGGGAATTTTGAAATTTTAGATAAAGAAATAAAAAAAAAAAAAATGGAATCTGAAACAGGTACATATAATTTAAGGGGGGAGAAAGCAAAAAAAAACAGAAAAATTAGAGGAGTATAACAAACATAGGTCTAGGAAGGGTACAGCAATTGAGGAAGCTGCAAAAGGAAAATATGTGACATTAAGAGAAAAAATAAATGAAAAAGAGGAAGAAGCTACAATAGGCCTAATAGAATTGGAAAAAGGGACAAGCCTAGAAATACAAGAGACAGAAACGGAAGGCACAGATATGCCTATAGAAGAGAGTGAGGTGGAAACCCAAGTAGATGAGGCTAGGGGATTACCACTGATGCAAACCCAACAGAAAAAGGGAAATAATGAGGGTGTTGATTTAAGGAATATAATGAGGACTTTAATGGAAATGAGTGTAAACATAAATACAGGGAGAGAGGAAATGAATAGAAAATTTGAAGAGAGTAAGGAGGAAATAAAAAAAGAAATGAATAGAAAATTTGAACAGAGTAATGAAGAAATAAGGAAATTAAATAAAAATAGTGAGGAAATAAAGGAGGAAAATAAGGAGATGAAAGAAGAGATGAACAGAGGATTTGCCTCAAGTAGGTTGGAAATGGATAAGAAATTCGAAAGCCTAAAGGAAGAAAATAGGAGAATGATAGAGGATATGAGGGAACAGTTGAGAACAGAGAATAATGCTGTAATAGGAGTTATGAGAAGAGACTTAGAGGAGAAGATTAAGGAGAATTTTGAGGAAACAAAAGAAATAATAGCTGATGTGACAGAAATTAATAAGAAAGAGATAGAGAAGGTAGAAAATATAACAATACAGAACAGGGAAGAGTTAAGAGTTTTAAATAGGGAGATAGCGATTGAGAAAAACAATAATAATGATAGAATTGACCGATTGGAAACAGAAGGAAGGAGGAATAATGAGAAACAAGGGGAATTGACCCAGAGAATGGAAAAGGTAGAAAAGAAGGTGGAAGAAAGTAAAGGAGGAGAAGGCCTAAGGATCATACAAGTGTCTTGCGGGAATCAGGAGGAGATGCCCAAATTTAATGGAAGGAATGGTAACCCTATGGAGTTCCTCAAAAGACTGGATAGGTATGTGGAGAGAAAATTTGAATGTAGGACAGGGGAAAGATTTGAAAATGAATGGAGAGGAATCATAGATAGAGCTTTGGAAGTAGGAGCGGCTAGATGGTGGGAATCAATCAGAGAGGAGGTGGAAGATTTCGCGGATTTACAAGATAGATTTATAGAAAGATACTGGGCCAAAGAAATACAGGAAGGCATTAAAGAGAGAATGGAAAATGAAAGGTATATTGAGGGAAATGGAAGAGCCAGAGCAGATTATTTCATAGAAAGAGTCATAGTTTTAAAGAACATGACACCACCGCAAAATGAGGAAGAGATAGTCCGGAGATTAAGCCGGCATTTTAATGAAAGGATACAGTTGTCAAGAAGGGTGCAAAATATAAAAACGATCCGAGAGATGGAAAGGATGCTGAATGAGGAGGACATAGAGGAGAGAAATAAGGAAATAAGACAGAGAAACAGGGGACCATGGAATAGGCCTACCCCTAGAGAGGAACAGAATGGAAATAGATTTCCACCCAGAAGGGGTGAGGAAGGGATGAGACAGCAGGGAAATAGAAGATTTCCAGGACCAGGAGAATTGTATAGAAGAAATGAATATAGGAATGAAGGGCGGCCATATGTCCAGTTTTTTAACAGAAGAATAAATAATCATATGAGGGGGAATGTTGAACCAAGACCAGGGCAGGAAAATAATCGAGAAAATAGAGGAGACAGGAATTACAGAACCAATGACAGGAGCCAGAAGGAAGTAAATCAGATAGAGACAAGGAGATGTGTGGGGACAAGGAAGGAGGATGGTGCACATAGTCAAACGGAAAACTAGAGAACACTGGTATCGTCGCCTTGGATCAGGAAAAGGAGCATCAAACAGAACAAATGAGGTTGCCAGTGATAAAATTTGATAAAAGCTCCTACGATAAAAATAAGTTAACTATAAATAATGTATTAATCAGTAGAAAATTTTTAGAACAAGAAGATGAGGAGAGAAATCATAATTTAGGAATTGAAAAAAAAATAATAAACCCAGAGATAGAGATTAAGATGGAAGATACAAGTTTACCAGCATTAATAGACACAGGCAGTAACGTAACATGTATCCAGGAGAAATGGATGTTAGAGAATAAAAATAAAATAGGAAAAATAGAAATCCTACCAATAAAAAATTTAACCATTCGGACTGCAACAAATAAGAAAACTAAAAAGATAAACAAAATGATCATGGTAATAGGAGAAATAGGACGGGTAAAATATCCGTTTCAATGCCTAGTGGTGCCAGGCTTATTGAGAAAATTTATTATAGGTACGGATATGTTGATGGATGTGGAGGCACAACTTGATTTTGGAAAATGGGAGATGGAGTTTAAATATGAAAACAAATTATATAAATCAAAAATGAGTGTAGATGGGCAGACAAAATTTAAAGGGGAGATGAATAATTTTGAAAATGAGATGGAGGAGGAATTGAGTTGTGATGAACAGGAAGGAATGAATGATATGGAAAAATGGGAAGAATTTTAAACTTTTGGAAACCAGAGTCAAAGTTATATTAAAATTGTACAAGAGGAGGGAGAGATAAAAAAAGAGGATATTTTTGAAAGAATAGGGAATGAAGAGGTAACTGAGGAACAAAGACAGGAGATGAGTGATTTAATAGAGAAGTATAAAGAACTATTTTCAGACCAGCCCGGTTTATGCACTGCATATAAACATAAGATTAAAGTTAGGGAAGATGTACCATTTTACCAAAGAAATGACCCAATTCCTACAAAGTACCAAGATCAGGTACAAGAAGAGATAGAGAAAATGTTGAGGTTAGGTATAATTGAAAGAAGTACTAGTCCATATATTAATCCAATAGTCCCAGTCATCAAAACCAATGGGAAAGTTAGATTATGTTTAGATGCAAGAAAACTAAATGAAATTATAATTCCGGATTATGATTGCTATAGAGGAATAAATGAGATTCTACACAGAGCAAAGAGAGTTAATTGGTTGAGTACCATGGACCTCACTAACAGTTTCTGGCAGGTTGAATTGGAAGAGGAGTCAAGAAAATATACTGCATTCCAACATAGAGGGAAAACATACCAGTTTGTTGTTACACCCTATGGATTGAAAACATCTCTAGCAGCATTGGCAAGAGCTATGGACAGTATTATGAGGGAGGAATTAGAAGATTTCACCTTAATATATGTAGATGATATAGTCTGTATGTCTGAGACATTTGAGGAGCATAAAAAACACCTAGAAAAGATCTTCCAAATTTTTTTAAAAAAAACAACATGACCATTAAATTTGATAAATCAGAGTTCTGTAGAAAAGATATTTCATTCTTAGGGTATAGATTGACTACAAATGGAGTAAAAATGGATGAAGAGAAGGTTAAAGCTATATTAGAATTTCCCTCACCTAAAAATCCTCGACAGTTAAAAGGTTTTATTGGAATGGCTAATTATTATAATAAATTTATAGAAAAATATTCAGAATTTGTACAACCATTATTAAAATTATTATCTAATAGAAACAAATTTATTTGGACAGAAGAGGAGGAGCGAAATTTTATTAAATTAAAGAAAACATTTTTGGAAACAAATGTACTTACTCACCCAGATTACCAGAAAACATTTTACCTACAAACAGATGCCAGTGAATATGCCATAGGAGGACACATCTATCAGATTGATGAAAAGGGGGAGAAAAAGGCAGTAATGTTTATGAACCGCACATTAAAAGGAAGTGAAGTTAAATATTATACCACTGAGAAGGAATCACTTGCTATATTGTTTTGTCTGCAGAAAGCAAGACAGATCATCCTAGGAAGAAAAATTGTGATCCAGACTGACCATCAGGCCTTAACTTTTATTAAGACTTGTAAAATTTTAAATTCAAGATTGCATAGATGGATATTACTAATGCAAGAATATGATTATACTATTGAACACTGTAAAGGAAAAGAAAATGTAGTTGCAGACCTATTGAGCAGGAACCCTTGTGACAAAAATAAGTTTGAAAGAAGAGACCAAAATTCAGAATTACAAATAAATTATATAGAAAGAGTTATGGATATGGAAATGTGTACAAAATTTAAAGAATTTAGTAAATTACAAGTAGAAGATTTGGAAGTTAGAGAAATAAAAGAAAACATTCAAAATTATCCTCAAAATTATAAAATTATTAATAACTTAGTATATAAAAGAAATAGGGAAAGTTGGAAAATAGTAGTACCAAAGGGAATGATTAAAGAAATAGTGGGTACTTGTCATGAATATTACCTGCATGCAGGAGCTAAGAAATGTCATACCATATTATCAGAGAGCTTCACTTGGAAGAAAATGGGAAAAAGCATTAGGGGAATTATTAAAACATGTAATATTTGTCAAAGAGCTAAAAATGTAACCCAAGGTAATTTTGGAGAGATGAAAGGGATCCAAGTGGAAAAACCAAAGGAGCAATTGTCAATTGATTTTATAGGACCATTTCAAAGAACTGTAGGAGGCTATAAGTATTTATTAGTAATTTTAGATGTATTTACAAAATTCGTTCAAATCTATAAATTGAAAAAGGCAACCACAGGGGAGGCAATTAAATGTTTAGAAAATTATATAGAAAAATTCGGGAGAGTAGAAAGAATACAGACTGATCATGGAACCCAGTTTAATAATAAGAAATGGCTGGAGTATATTAAAAATAGAGAAATGAAACCAATATTTTCTCCAATAAGGAGGCCACAAAGCAATATCGTTGAGAGGGTGAATAAGGAGATCATTAGATGTTTGAGAACATATTGTCATCATAACCATAGAGAATGGGGAAAATATGTAGAGGTTATTAACCAGGCAATTAATGAAATTCCTCATGAGACTACAGGATACACACCTAACCAGCTACAACTAGGAATTCAGGATGAAAGGTTATGGCAAAAGGAAATAAAAAATTTAGGCTGGAGTTCAAAATTAATAAATTTAGAAAGACATTTAGAGATTGCTAGGAGTAGAATTAAGAAGAAGGCTCATAAGAGAGCAGAGAAATTTAATAAAACTCATAAAATAGAAGAATTAAATGTTGGGGACAAGGTATTAGTAAAAGAAAATTGGCAACCACAGGGTATAAGAGGTGAGATGGCAAAATTATTTTATGTATATGATGGACCTTATGTGATCACCAAGAAATATGGCAAGGCGACTTATGAAATCAAAGATGCTAGAAGCAATAAAATTAGAGAAATTTTCCATATTAGCTTGTTAAAGATATTTTATGAACCAAGGGAGGCACACCATGGAGAATCAGATAAATTTCAGATAGAACAAATTAAATAGTAAGGGAGAAGTCGAGAGAATGGAAAATAACAAGGGATAATAAGATGGTAACAACAGGAATGACTCAGGATATAAAAGTATTAGGAGAAGGAAGCGAATGTAGGAGGGATAGATAACAAATAAACCGGAAATGACAATGGACCAGAAATGACTTAATAATTAAACAAACACTTGAAAAAAAATAAAGAAATAAAAAATATATAAATTTAAATAAAATAGGAAGGGATGAACGAATAAGAACAAGGACCTAACCTACAAACAACCTAGACATGCTATGACTCGGTTAGGCTAAAATTAAAAATAAAAAAAAAACACTGTGTCAGAAGATAGATTATATAGATAAATAAAAAGACTTATGATTGGAAAGATTCCATTCTATTAAAATTAAAATAAAGAAAGAAAAAGAAAAAGGTTATAAAATAGATTCTAAGAATCAGAAAATGATTAATGTACTAGATGTTAAGAGTATAAGAGGATTGTTGATTAAATGTTAATTGTTAATTTATTGTATTGTTAGGAGTTAAGTATATCATATGTAATTAGAGGGCAGCAGACAAGCAAGAAGGATAGAGTAAGAGTTTACTCCCAAAATGTGAAAATTGAGATTAAAAAAAAGGAATTTTGGAATCAAAATTTTTTTATATCTAAATTTGGGGACTATGTAACATTTTGAAGTAGTATATATATAAAAGGCACTTACAAAATAAGATAAATATATATAAATAAATTCAGTATGTAAAAAAAAATACTAAAATATACCAGTAACGAAATGTAAACATGACCTAATTTCACTTGTGTAGAAAATGACTATGCTTTGGTGTTAAATGTTGGAAATATGTGTCAGCATTAACTGTCACTAATTAATGTCAGACTGTCCATATCTCATTTGAAACAAATTGCTATCTACCAACTACTTCCTTGTTCTATGTATGGCTAGGGATGAGGAAGGAGGGATTAATAAAGATAGGATTAATAAAATTACATGATGCTGCCCTGATATTTGGAGTATAGGAGTGGAGGTAATTATGGTTAATGAAAACAAGGCCATTTTCTTGAAATAGAACTGCTCTTTGTCATGATTGTAGTCAGCTGTCTCCCTACTGCTCTTCTTGATTTCTAGACATTCAAAAAGAAAAACCTTTACATGTAAAGCTACCACTTAATTACTACATTATATAAATGGAAGTTTCAAATTATGATTTAATTTGATTAGAAAATTTTTTTTCAAGTTTTATTTTCTAAGGGATGAACTAGTGTAACTTGCAGTTTTTGTGTTGTACATCTTGAGGTTTTTATAAAAATTACACATGTTTGTTTATTTTGGCAAAAAAACAAGATAAACAAACACATGTTTGTTTATCTTGGTAAATCAGTAAGTAGTGTTTTTTGCCAAGATAAACAAACAAGTGCAACTTGTGTAAATTTAATTTAAATAAAGTCGGTTTGGTTTTGCCATTGGCCATTTTTAACATATCAATCATTCAATGATGCTCCTTCCAGTAACAGCCAGCAAGGTATTCAGGGGAGCTTGAGAGACCGGGGTAAAGTTTAGGTGTCCACTGCCCTTTTGGTAGAGGAGACAGGTGGAGTCTTTCACTACACTGATCTATTAGAAATTGTACTGGAAGTAGTCATGGCCAGTCAGTAGGAGAAAATGTTATTTATTTCATAGTATAGTATGTTGTTTATTTCTTTTACAAAATTCTTCTAAAATATTAAAATATTTATATTGTTTTATTATACATATATATTTAGTCTGTTTACAACATACTGAGCACGTGCCTACATGGATTATGACTTAAACGACTTTTGCCCATGAAGGTCAAGCTTCACCAAGAAACACAAGACCTATATTAAAGTCATTTTTCAATAATGATGAATATTGTATTTTGTATTAGGATCTCATTTTTAGGAAGAGAAATAACTCCTAAGAGTAGGTTCACTATCATTAATGTTTGAAAGTTAAACCCTTCTTCCTGAATGTTCTATGAACAAACTTGATTTTGAGTATACCTTGCTCTTTGTACAGAAAATTAGTCAGGCACATATGCCAAATTTTGACATCTGCCTCTTCAACCTCATAATGTTTAGAAAATTTTCAGCCATTAAATCTTCTACACAATTTAAATGCTTTTGATGTAAGGTCAAATACTTAAAAGCAAGGTCAAAGGGATCCTTAAATAAGTGACTTTCAATTACACAGTGGAGCCCAATATGAAATAATACAGTAATGTTTCATTTCACGGCAACATCTAGTGAAAGGCCTTTTTAAATTAGAACTTGATTAAATTTAGCGTTGCTTCATCTGATTTTGTATTGTGTTGAATATCCATGAGTGATTATGGTGTGTGATTTAAAGAAGGATGCAAAGCTCTCTAGTTTATAACTTGCAATGAGGATATATATTTATCAGGCTAAAAATTATAACTACGTATGTGTAAACATGACAGAATTATAGTTAGTGGTTCATTAGTTTTAATGAATTTGAATACTTATTATTATTAATTTTTTTTCAGGCCATCTTACAAACATTTCAAGTGAACATGGTCATGAAAAGATTTTCAATGATTGAATGGTTACTTTATATATAGAACAAAAAGTAAGTTCCCTCTATATTTATTTATTTAAAAAAGTAAACTAGTAGTCTTTAAATTAAACAATACTATTATTAAAGCCGATAGGTCAATAAAAGTGATACAATAGTAAAAAAAAAGAAAATAATTTGTACTAGAGAGAATGCATGTAAAATAGCAAATATAAAAACTTACAATGAACAATGAAATTGGTTAAGAAAATTATTCAAAAAGAAAATGCTTCTAAAGTAGGCATTGGAAAAATTGGATGAGAATATTTGAAGGTAAGGATAAGTCAGATCACAACGGATAAACTACTAAGAAAAGCAGAGAAATAGTTCGGTGCATAATTTATTTATAAGGTGTTAATTTTATTGTTAAACAAATTATTTTATTATTTTTTAAAAATGTGTTTAAGGTTAATGACAGATCACAGACCAATTCATGCTACTACAAATACTCTCCATGTTCTCTATTTTCTATCCGAAAATCCTTATCGAGCTGGATCGAGATCCTTATCGAGCAAAAGTTTGTCAGTTTAATATTAAACCATAATTTACAGGTTTTAACATTCAGAAAAAAATACTTTTGACATAATTAAAATTAAATATTTCTATTTATTGATTCAGTCTTCACTTGAGCTACTGGTTTTCACTAAAACACTTGTAAATATTTACAAATTTGCCTATAGTAGCACTTACCCATTTGGTAAGTGCTACTATAGGGAAGTTTGTAAATATTTGCAAGTGTTTTAGTAAAATATTTCGTTATTCTTAATAAATATTGAAATTTACAATTCAACTTGCACTACTAGACAAGTCAAACTTTTATCACAATTAATGTAGAAAAATCATAGATACATACTCAAACTTCCATTCTTATTACACAATATCAAGAGCACAGTGGTACAATATATTACAATAAAAATATTGAAAAGAACCCCAATACCACAAAAATAATCAAAAATAACAAATAAAACAAGTTACTTAAGATTAAACCCTTGTGTACATTTCGATGACCATGTCATCATCATCAGAGGGTCTTGTTACAAAACACAATCTAGCACACAAGAAGTTACAAACTAGAATGATCTATAAGGGTTTAATGTCCATAAGTAATGTAGATAAGGGTTTAATCTTAAGTAACTTGTTTTATTTGTTATTTTTGATTATTTTTGTGGTATTGGGGTTCTTTTCAATATTTTTATTGTAATTCCATTCTTATTGTTAAATATTTTGCCATGTAACGGCAACATTGATTTCCGGAGGACCTTAAATAATTAAATGAATGAAGTTGACATTTTTGCACATACCTCACTGGGCGAAGTACCGCCACTTGTCGGACAGCTATTCGGGTTCACCCTTTCCCGCACTTATCATTTACCTGTTGAACTTAAAAGAAATCACTCATATTCAAAATGTCACTATTAATGCTAAGAGTACCTTCGCCACACGATAGGAGAAACAAAGAGAGAAAAATGGTCTAAACCGAACCTTGTTTAGAACACACAAGAAACTACGTCACGTCGAGAGTGATGGGAGAGATGTCGTTTAACCGACGTTTCGAAAGGAACTGGGGCGTACCTAACCTTGTAAGGGACAAAGGTTGGCCGATAAGGAGTCCCTCTCTGAAGCATTTACACTGTTTTTTAGATAATATTTAATTTAAAGAAAAGTACGTAACACTTATTAATAACAGAGACACCATTTACTAAACAACTACCATCATTATATTACATACAATACCTCTGTAGATACAAACATATATACAAAAATGTTAAATATCACTTATATTTTCCCCATTACAGATTCATAAGCAGATGAAAAATGATTTAATTCTGTCATTTTATTCAATGAATTTCTTGCTTGTTTTTTTATATACCACATTTCAGCAAAATTCGTCTGTTTCTAATCTCTTTCCTTATGTAGAATAGCTATATTATCCCTGTCTATTTCATGTTCATTAGTATGTTTTTTTAATTTGTACAGAAATAATGTTATAATATTTTTTATCATATTTTATATTATTTTTATGCCTATTCGTTCTCGTTTCTAAAAGTCTACCAGTTTGTCCTACATAACACATATCACACTATTTGCAATTAATCTTGTAATACAACACTTTTATTCTGTAATTTTTTACAACTATCTTTGGCTTTTCTAATAATACTATTGAGTTTAAAAGGAAATTTATACACATTTAATTCACATTTTTCCGTTAATACAATTTTAATGTTATCTGATCCACAATTTCATTAAAAAAAATTTTAAGCTATGAAAAATGATTTAATTTTGAATAATTATCCTGAAAGTTTTATTTATAAATATTATCAAGAACAAATTAAAAAATTAAAGTTTAAAGACAAAATAAAGAAAGAGATAATCTAGATGTGATTATTACAGACGATGGGCATTCCCGCTCAGCTTTAGCAAGGAGAGAGCTTACTTTGAGCCGGTGTACTTTGTACTTTGCCTTAGTACCTTCTCTTACCGCATGCTTGACCAACTCGCCGGGAAGCAGAAGCCTGATGGCAGTCTGGATCTCCCTGGACGAGTTTGTTGAACGCTTGTGTAGGAGGCAAGGTAAGATACTTCGGTGGCGATTCACTCGAATATGATGCATTGACAAAGCTGTTCATGATGCTCATGGCCATAGATGAGACGCCTGTGTCTGGGTAGACCTGCTTCAGTACCTTTTATATGTAGATGGAGTAAGATCCCTTCCTCTTACGCTTCTTATCTTTTTCGTCTGGGCCTTCCTTGCCTTTTTCACTGCTTTACCTCTGGCTTTTGGAGGCATGGTGGTTGCTCTACATTCGATGGATGAGTTTAAATTATAACGATTATTGTTTTATGTTTATAAATTTGAAAGCTTGAAAAGGTCCACATAAAATGTGACCGAAACGTTGCTTGTATAATATTAAAACAATAAACTCGGCCCTCGTTTGAGTTCAGTTTATTGTTGGAATTGAATGATTTTCCATCTGGATATGAATCTTTAGTAGGGAAAATATAAGTGATATTTAACATTTTTGTATATATTTTTGTATCTACCTAGGTATTGTATATATTTTAATGATGGTAGTTGTTTGATATTTAAATGGTGCCTCTGTTGTTAATAAGTATAAAGGAACTTGAGTTTGTATCTGTGATTTGTCTACGTTAATTGTGATCATAATTTGACTTGTCTAATAGTGCAATTTGACTTGTAAATTTCAATATTTATTAAGAATAATAAAATATTTGATCTTAATTATGTCAAAAGTATTGTTTATGAATGTTAAAAAAACCTGTAAATTATGGTTTAATATTAGATTGATAAACCTTTAGCTCGATTAGGATTTTCGGATAGAAAATAGAGAATGTAAAGTGGATTTGTACAAGCATGAATTGGTCCGTGATCTGTCATTTACCCTAAACACGTTAAATAGTTATTAACAGGCATTAAATAAGGTTTAAGTAGGTTATTATAGTTATTGTTGGCTATCAGCAAGTTCTAGTCAAGTTTGCTATTGTTATTGTAAAAAAAATATTTTGGTTGAAATTTGTTTACAAAATGAATGATGGTTAGCAGTTGTTACAATTAATAAATTCGATTTATTAAATGGATTAAATTTCATACATTATAAAGAATTAATAAATACTACAAATTTTGCTACAGCTTAGATATTATGGTAAGTTATACAGTCTCTTTCTCAGTTTCACAATTAGTAAAATCACAACATGCAAAGTTATCAAATAAATGTTAAAATAGATCCAAACTCTTGGCAGAAAGATCATATGATACAAATACATAAGCAAACAAAAAATCTACCATTAAATAACTAAATTCCTATTACTAACTTGTACAAATAAAATGGATTATGAAATTGGAGTACAAACAATCTTTTGATCTTAACAAATCTGAAAGTTCAATTAAAATCATGGCTTAATATTTAATATTAAACAAGTCTTATAGAATAAATTATTTAGAAAATGGTCATAGATATATTTTTGTGTTTAATTTAAAGATGTTATTGTTGTAAGACTAACAAACAATTTCTTGCAGTCAGTAGAATAGTTTTACAAAATTGAATCAGATTTCACTCAAATAGCTGCCGTTCATTGTTGGCTTGAATTGGTAGGAAAAATTTGTATATATATATATATATATATATATATATATATATATATATATATATATATATATAAATATTTCACTATTTTTCCATCTTTCTCAGTTTTTTTTTTATATATTTAACTAAGGATCTTAAAAAATGGCTTCCATTATAAATACAATTTTAGACCTTCATATTAATTGAATACTTCTTTTTATGTTTAAATTAGGACTTCCTATTTTGGGATTGTACTTCTTGAGGCTTTTGTTGTTAATGTACACTTATTGATACAGCTTGCCAAAAAATTACTTTTTACTGATGTTTTTAAACAGATGCGTTTCACTCTAGATCAGTGCATTGCTCAATGCTGTGTGTCACAGTGAAGACTGTTGTTCAGGTGTTTTGTATTATTGTGAGTTTGTGGTGCTATGGTGTTCTGTGATGTGTTGTTGTTCAAGGCTTAGTACAAGTTATTTAGGGAATTGTACATTTGTAGAAAAATACCACTGGTATTTGTAAAAACAAACAACTACACCCTTTATGTATTATGGTTATTCTTGGTTTTTGTAATGATGCACAGTAAGCAATTAGCAGACTCTAGTTAAAGAATATGTGTTTAAGAAACCTAAGCCAAATATCAGTATAACGGTATTGCAGATGTTGTGGATTGCAAATATTTTATAATTATTATTATAGAAATATAATTTTTGTTATAATAATTTTTTTTCAAAAAGCTTGTAAACAAAATTATTACTTAAAAAAAATTAAGTTAATTAAAAAAAGTGTAAGGGAAGGTAACCATAGAAGATGTTTTAACAAGTTTTGCATATACTGTATTTAGTTCCTGATTTAATTGTAGCTTGATATAATGCATGAATAAGGCAAAACAATTGCCTGAGTTATTAATAAATAGCATTAATTAATCCACACTTTCAAAATCAATAAATTTGTTGAGCACTGTGGACTAATTTTTTGTTAACTGAATAAATAAAACCCACTAACCACACTACAGAAATCTTTATTTTACTACAGTTACTTTATGTACATTTCGGTTACATAGTAATCATCTTCAGAGTACTTCTAAAGATGATTACTATGTAATTGAAATGTAGATAAATTAATTGTAGTAAAATAAAGATTTCTGTATTATGGTTAGTTGGTTTTATTTATTTAGTTAAAACATTACAAAATTAAACTAAGTTTACACTACTTAACTAAGTGAATACGTAATTGCTTACTTGCTGACACGTTTCAAAATGATCGTTCCTTTTTCGAAGCTAACCTTCTACCAACTGTCATCAGTGCATCAGTAAGTAAGCAATTACGTATTCACTTAGTTAAGTAGTGTAAAATTAGTTTAATAAGTGAATTCAAGATGATTACATCAAGAAATTACAAAATTGTGTATAATTATTATGATGACGTTTTACCTAAACCTAACTGACTTTTCTGTAAATAATAGTGTATTTTTCAGTTTTGCAGATTATAACTAATGTTCCAGGTTGCTCAAAGATTAGGGTTGATTAGAATTAAATGTCCCATTTACAAATAAATCTTGGAAATAAGGAGACAGTGGTTTTTTCTTTTTAACACAAATTGATAAATTTAGTAAACTAATTTCAGTGTAACCCACCATGGTTCAATTTATATAAATTAATCTACCTGGAAAATCAATAGTTTATATATGTTTCCCGTGCATTCATTTATCACATATACATTAAATGTGTACAAGAACAAGAATTCAACTTGGTTTTTTGCGAGCTGACTTTCAAAAGGGATGGTATTACTGCTTTCAAGCATAATACTGACAAATGTTTGTGGAGGCAAGGTATGCAAGTAAGTTGATTGTCTCCTGTTCTAATTGATATGTCCTACTTTTATTTTCATTGTATTTGTCTTTTATTATGGTTAAGTTTGTGTTAGATAAAGTTTTTTGAGAATTGTATTTATGTCATGACATAGTATTCAATTTATCCACACTGATATTTAATTTCCATTTATTATTGTGATAAACACTATCTTACATTACCATCAAAGTGACAAAGTGGAAAAAGCTGATTCAATCCTTATCATGGAATGAAGAGGACAAATTTTTCAAAAAAATTATAGAACAAAACGTTCATAGTAATTAGGAGTCCTAAAAGAAAGATTTAGGAGAGTATCCAGAACACCAACAGCCCTGCCTCCACCTAATTGTTAATCAAGCCTAAATTATAGTATTTTTACTCTTTCGTGATACCCAGGGGATTAGGAAGCTTCTTCAACTCGACTCACCACCCAATCTACTTACCAGGCTATTGGGTATCAAACTATGGCACACCTACTAGGCACGCCAACATCATTGCAACTTTTTTTATTTAAATTTTAAATAAAACAATTTTTCAAGTTATACAGTATAATTCCAATTATTCAAACTCCGACTATCCCTGAATTGCATTCAGATTTTCAGAAAAAAAATTGAGACAGAAACGTACAGGGATTTCCAAAATAATGATTCTATCTATGTGTGCTATTAGCATTTCCTCCACAATGCGAACATTATTTGGAGAATCAATAAAGGCATTGCGGCCTTTTCTCCGCAATACTGTCACCATCTCAGTGCAGTTCTGTATAGTTGGCTATCGTCCATAATAATTATTTCACTATTCATTCCTGATGATGTTGGTACTGTTTGCCAACAAAAGGCTTTGAATAATAAAAACTAATAAACAATTCTTGTATTGGAATATGCTCAGTGATTTTGATTATTACATAAGTATATATATATGAAGTTAATATATTACTATTGTAAGTAATTTTATCCAACATTAAGTGCAATGATTTTACCTTGTGTGATGAGGCGCCTTTCGGTCACTTGACCATTGTCGAATCACTTATTACTTTTTCTCAATTTTTCTGGTGTGGATGTTCGGTCCCTGGTGTTGGTACTTGTTGACGTCATACACGTTTCCTCTTGAGTCTCGTGTATAATGTTTTTGAATAGTATGTCTTCTGTTCAAGACATACTATTCAAAAACATTATACACGAGACTCAAGAGGAAACGTGTATGACGTCAACAAGTACCAATACCACGGACCGAACATCCACATCAGAAAAATTGAGAAAAAGTAATCAGTGATTCGACAATGGTCAAGTGACCGAAAGGCGCCTCATCACACAAGGTAAAATCATTGCATTTAATGGTGGATAAAATTACTTACAATAGTAATATATTAACTTCATAAAGTCAGTGCAACGGAAAAACAATGGATAACGTAAAATATCAATATCAATATATATATATATATATATATATATATATATATATATATATATATATATATATATATATATATATATATATTATATCATTAGTTTGTGAAGTTCAAATGTATAAGTTTTACTGATCATCATTCACAATAAATCTCACAAATTAAATTTTTAAAATTATTTTTATTTATATATTCAGAGGGACATTTATAGTAGTAGCAAAAGATGTACAACAATATACTGAAATAAAAATAAGGAAACTGTTTTATACTTACCACTAATTGACCCTTTCATATTTTAACTGCTTATATTTTTCTTATAAATTGAAAATATTTTTCACGTAATTTAAAAATAAATATCAGAATAGTAATACTTGCCCTAATAATATAGATCTGCTCTTCAGATTGTGATACTGTACTAATAGTGGTATAATCAATATGAAATAATTTTTATTACTCATGATAACCAGTTTGTATAATATGTAATTCATTGCCATAGGGCCATTGACTTTTAATCAGCATTAAAATAAAGTCACTTAGACGATGAAAGATAGTTAGAACTAGCTAATGTTTTTATGTATCTATCATAAATATATGAAAGTTGTTTTAAAATATTGGTTAATTAGTAAAATGTATTTTCCAATCTCATTATTTATTGATTCATTTCAAACATGTCAAAGCATTAGTGAGACAATTTTTTTGTGATTTTCAAAAGGTTACATATAATCATGAACACTTTTTTTAAGGTAATGTTTTATACTTTTAACACCTATACCGAAACATCGGTCTCACAGGCACTAAGTGAAATTTATTTATATAATTGTGGCTACCCTAGGTGAGTGGCAGTGATGACTTTTACAATAGCTACCTCCCTAATCCTTCCCTATCACATGGTCAATGGTCGTTTAGTTTGGTTTGAGCATTTGACCTTGACATGTCGTCTGTCAAAATCCTACCGGCCTATGAGACCATGTGTTTCTGTTGCCATATTTCGCATACTGGTCTCAGGTACCTGGTGTTTCGGTTACAGCATATAGATGTATATGAATCCGGTGTTTTGGCTGATGTATTCTTTATTATATTCCCTTTTATTATGTAATGTTGGTAAAGTAAATTGTTTTGGTTGGAAAACCAAATGTTTTCCTACAAATTAAAGTGGTAAATGTTCGTTCAAAGGATCCTGACTCTAGCGACACAATTAGTGGACTGTTAAACGAAGACGAAAGTGATGTTATTGACGATCCAAGTAATAGTGAAGTAGATAACTCGGACGCAGATCCCCATTATGTATTGTATGGACAGGAATGTAGTGATAGTGATCTGGATAACTTGGATGATGATGAAGATTTTCTTTTACAGAAAGTGCATGAAAATGTTTTACTAGATACTGGACATTACAACTTGCTTGAGTGTTTCATAGGAAGAAGAAAAAACGGAACATGGTTCTCCCAATGCTTGGGAAAGTAAGCCTACTACAAATTTAGTCAGAAACCCAGAACGCAATATTATTCGAACTGGCTTACCAGAAATAAGATTCCGTGCAAGGCGATTAGGATACAACCCTTTAAAATTAGATGTATGAAAGATTTGTTTGAAGACGAAATTATGTCGATAATAGTAAGGAATACTAACGTAATGCTCCAAGGACATAAATGATCGGCCAGAACTTAGTGATAAAACAAAGAAAAGTAATTACAGGGATACTTGCAGTGAAGAGGTAAACGCTTTTATAGGTCTGTTTGTTTTATTATCGGTGTTACGATTTAATGATGAAAAGATTCAGTCACTGTTTACCAAAGACTTTTGCACCTGCCCTATATTTCCTGCTGCAATGTCTGAAAAGCGTTATGAAATCCTTACGTCTTGCCTGAGATTTCATGATTGCAACACAAGGGGGGAAAGAAGAAAAGATGACAAAACTGCACCGATTTCACAATTTTTTTGTAAATTTATTTTTATTTCGTCATTATATAAGTTTATGTTACATGTATACATGTAATATATATATATATATATACATGTATTTTATTTTGTGAAAAGTCAATGCCCTTTACATAATAAACCATTTCTAGAGATTTCTGTCTCTTATTGCACCTTAAATTCTCAACGTAAATGGACTGGGTATAATAGCAGTCTCTGAGACCAGTTGTTTCCGTTATTGTTATAAAAATGATGTTTCGGTATAAGTGTTAATAGGAATAAACTTAAAACTAATGAAAATATTAGTGTAAAATATGAATCTACAGTCTTCAAAATTTGTTTTGACTGGTGAAACTAAATTCTTGGTGATTACAAAAGGTAAAATTGATTTAGGTTCATCATGAGGATCCTTGCTCGTTCTTGCATGGGGATCCTTGCTCGTTCTTACATGGGGATCCTTGCTCGTTCTTGCATGGGGATCCTTGCTCGTTCTTGCATGGGGATCCTTGCTCGTTCTTGCATGGGGATACTTGCTCGTTCTTGCATGGGGATCCTTCAGAAGTCACATATCTGGTAATAAATGCTACTGCCAGTTTGATTTACTCTTTAAAATAAAACAAAACAAATACTGTCTGCGATGAAACACAGAGGCTGTTTCATTGTCTTAAACATTTAAACCTAATATTGTAAACTATATAGAGTGGCACTGCAACTTTAAATCCTGTGTGATTTTATACATGAGATTCTGATAGCTGATTAATCATTTACGATAAATCAAGCGTTTTCTTCAATATTCTATTTCTGCAGTTTTTATGTTGTAAATTTTGAAGCTTTTTCAAATTTTCATATTGATGTCAATAAGCAAGAAAACCACTGAATACTGATATTTTTCAGTAGACCCGTTTCACACTAAACCAGTGCATTGTTCAATGCTGTGAGTCACAAACAGGACTGTTGCTCAGGTATGTTTGATTATTGTGAGTCTGTGATGTCTCATTTTTCATAGAGTGGTTGTTAATTATGTGTTCAAATATAGTACTTAATCATGAGTGTGTTTTGTACTTTAGAACTTGTGGTAGATTTTTGTGGTGTTTCTATAATTTGAAGTTTTCGGTTGTGTTTAGTTTATTGTTTATTATTATTTTTTTATAAAATGTAGAACTTTTAGATTTGTGTCAGTGTTGGTATATGTGTCTTTTGTGTATACAGAAATCTAAAAGTTCTTTATTTTATCAAAAAAAAGCAATAAACTAAACACAACAGAAAACTTCAAATTATACAAACATCACAAAAATCAACAACAACATTTTCTAAAAGACAAAACACACTCAAGATTCAAATACTATATTTAAACACATAATTAACATCTGTTCTACAAACAATGACACACTACAGAACACCAAATCGCCACAAACTCACAATAATACAACACACCAGAGCAACATTCTTGTCCGTGACTCACAACATTGAACAATGAACTTATCTAACGCAAAACACGTCTGCTGAAAGTTACCAGTAAGATGGTTTTTTGCCGAGTGATATCAATAAGAACTTTTTATTCAACTTTTCATGTAATTATAGTTTAACTTGTTTTTTGTCTTGTAATTTCAAAAAAAGTTTTAGCTTTATGTTTATATTTATCATTTAATTTGTAGGTAAATCTCAGTAAAAAAACAGTATTGAAATCTGTATCAACAGAGTAAAGGAAGAGTTGAGCTATTATATTAATGGCATCTCATTTTCCAAAACATACATCAATGACCAATATATGAATTCAACAGCAGAGGATTGTATGTTTGGCTGGAAGAATGATCCTAGGGATGTAACTGCCTTCCGAGATCAAAAGTTTGTAGCTAGCAACTAACATTACATTCATGCAGAATTAATTTTAATCATAAAAGACACTAACAAATTATTCACAAATATATATAAGTTAGAAACACAGAAGTAATTTTTTGTCAAGTAATTTTTTTAATTGATGTACATCACGGGCTCCCAAACATTTTTGTACCACGCCCCTATTCTCTTAAAATAAAAACTTCCCACACCCCTCCACTTTAAACAATTAATAAATTGTATGGAATATAAACAAGAAAAACAATATATATATATATAAAAAATTATTAATTTATACATACTTTTACAAGAATCATCATATAACATTTCAAGTTTTAATTTGCTAGGTAAATTTTAACTGATAAGAGAAAAATCTGTTAGGGAACTGACACTTTCATAAACAATAATTTTTACTTTATTTTTGTTCATACATTGAAGCTTTTCGCTGATTGGCATTACCAGCATCATCAAAATTTTCAATGTACCTTATAGTTCTATAACATAGTTCACAGTCGAGATGTAGTCATAGAACTATAAGGTTACTTTAAAAATTTTGATAATGCTGATATTGCCAATCAGTAAAAAGCTTCAATGTATGAAGAAAAATAAAATAAAAATTCTTTTTAATGAAAGTGTTATTTAATTGTATGTATATATGTATATATATATATATATATATATATATATATATATATATATATATATATATATATATAATATTTCACGTTCTCCATTATTTTTTTGCTGCGCTAACTTTATGAAGTTATTATTATTACTTGTGAATAATTTTTTCAACCACTAAGGGTAATAATTTTACCTTGTGTGATGAGGCACCTTTCGGTCACTTGACCATTATCGATAATGGTCAAGTGACCAAAAGGTGCCTCATCACACAAGGTAAAATTATTGCACTTAGTGGTGGAAAAAATTATTTACAAGAAATAATAATAACTTCATTTATATTTATTTATTTAGGTTAGTTCTAGTACAGCTTAAAGCTTATTTAGGAATTTTTGGATTAGATAGGAGACTGACAGACTTACCTAATGGCAATAGTCCAAAACTGTAATCTCTTGGAAATAAATAAATAGACACATATAAAAGAACTTATCACACTATTGAAATATTTCGATTAAAATTATCTTTGTCAATAAAAAAAAAAAGAAAAGACTAAAGTGAACCACAGATGTGTATCCATCCAAATACACATCTGTGGTTCACTTCAGTCTTTTCTTTTTCTCTGTTTTGATTGGCAAAGATCATTTTGATCGAAATATTTCAATAATGTGATAAGTTCTTTTATGTGTGTCTATCTATTTATTTTCAAGAGATTGCAGTTTTGGACTATTGCCATTAGGTAAGTCTGTCAGTCTCCTATCTAGTCCAAATATTCTTATATATATGTATATATATATATATATATAATAGGATGGGCCAAAAAAATTAATATATTTTTTTCGGAATGCTGTAGTGCGGAAAAGTCGCCTATTATAATAATAAAAAAAACCTATAAAATAAATAAATATGTTTTAAAATATTCCAGTCGTGCAACACACTGAAAGATTTGGAAAAGTTTTGAAAACAAATCTTTGGTAAATTTTTATATTAGTTAAAATGCTAATACATACGCTTTAGTTTTTAATGTTTGATTTATGATTTAAATACCTCAAAAATATTACGTTCGGATGAATCATACATTTTTTCGGGGCGTACAATGCCCTAGAAAAACGGAAATTTACAAATATTTCTCAATTCTTGCTGTGTGTCCAACTATTCAATTGTTTCCCTCTAAATAAACCACAACTCATTTGAAATAAATTGAAAACAAAAACAATGCCTTCCCTATTGTACCCAAGTTCATCAGCTGATGAGTATTATTTACTGTTTATCTGAACTGTCTGTGAAACTTGAAAAACTAGAAGTAGTAAGGTGTGATGGTACTGTAACTAATACTGGACAGAAGAACAGGGTTATTTATAAACTAGAAGTAGTAAGGTGTGATGGTACTGTAACCAATACTGGACAGAAGAACAGGGTTATTTATAAACTAGAAGTAGTAAGGTGTGATGGTACTGTAACCAATACTGGACAGAAGAACAGGGTTATTTATAAACTAGAAGTAGTAAGGTGTGATGGTACTGTAACCAATACTGGACAGAAGAACAGGGTTATTTATAAACTAGAAGTAGTTAGGTGTGATGGTACTGTAACCAATACTGGACAGAAGAACAGGGTTATTTATAAACTAGAAGTAGTAAGGTGTGATGGTACTGTAACCAATACTGGACAGAAGAACAGGGTTCTTTATAAACTAGAAGTAGTAAGGTGTGATGGTACTTTAACCAATACTGGACAGAAGAACAGGGTTATTTATAAACTAGAAGTAGTAAGGTGTGATGGTACTGTAACCAATACTGGACACAAGAACAGGGTTATTTATAAACTAGAAGTAGTAAGGTGTGATGGTACTGTAACCAATACTGGACAGAAGAACAGGGTTATTTATAAACTAGAAGTAGTAAGGTGTGATGGTACTGTAACCAATACTGGACAGAAGAACAGGGTTATTTATAAACTAGAAGTAGTAAGGTGTGATGGTACTGTAACCAATACTGGACACAAGAACAGGGTTATTTATAAACTAGAAGTAGTAAGGTGTGATGGTACTGTAACCAATACTGGACAGAAGAACAGGGTTATTTATAAACTAGAAGTAGTAAGGTGTCATGGTACTGTAACCAATACTGGACAGAAGAACAGGGTTATTTATAAACTAGAAGTAGTAAGGTGTGATTGTACTGTAACCAATACTGGACACAAGAACAGGGTTATTTATAAACTAGAAGTAGTAAGGTGTGATGGTACTGTAACCAATACTGGACAGAAGAATAGGGTTATTTATAAACTAGAAGTAGTAAGGTGTGATGGTACTGTAACCAATACTGGACAGAAGAACAGGGTTATTTATAAACTAGAAGTAGTAAGGTGTGATGGTACTGTAACCAATACTGGACAGAAGAATAGAGTTATTAATAAACTAGAAGTAGTAAGGTGTGATGGTACTGTAACCAATACTGGACAGAAGAACAGGGTTATTTATAAACTAGAAGTAGTAAAGTGTGATTGTACTAAAACCAATACTGGACACAAGAACAGGGTTATTTATAAACTAGAAAATCATGTAGGATCATATGTGGTCTGCATTTTAATGAGCTTCCTTTTTACCACTTCTTTTCAAAAAACGAGAATTTTAATTAGTTGATCCTTATTTAAAGATCCTAGCTTTTCTCATAGAACGTTGATGCAAAAACCACTTGAAAACAGCACTTACTAATTCTTTGGTTTATCCTGCTGTCATTAATTTTTTTGAACTTCCGTCTTCATTTTCAAGCACTGACACGAAGTTTAAAAGTGTAGATTTGGTTCTTTTAGTGTCAGAAATCGTTTTCCAAAATGGTTTTCTTCAACACCATAGATCTCAGGCAACTGTTTACCCATAATTCCTTTATCTAATTGGTCTATAAATAGTTTATCCGCTAACGATAAGATAACTCATTTTCTTTTAAAAGCTAAGGTGATGACAAAACATTCTCAGGAACAAAAAACATACTGATGCAAAAGAGTACCAGTACTGGGCAACGGATGACAGCCGGACCTGCACTGAAACAGTGAATCAACATTCAAATAATGTTTGTGCTGCGCCCACACTAGCTTCATGCATAATAGCACATGTTGACAATCATAATTTTGGAAATTGCTCAGTACGCTTTTGTCTTAATTTTTTTTTTTTAATCTGAAAGTGTTTAGGATAATTAGCAATTCAGATAGATGGAGTTCGGACAATTGGAGTTCTACTGTAGTGTCTTAATGTATATTACCTTGCGATATTGCATCAAAATTAATATTGTTATTATCAATCTCTCTGGATCTTTTTATTAAACCATATTACCTGTACTTTAAAAAACTAAATCATTTATAAAATAGGCAAAACATAGTAAAACTTTCTCTAATTTTACAGGTTTCAAAATGAACAGAATAATAGAAGTTTCAAGTGATAGGACGATTTTAGCAATTGGAAATGGTAATGTAATAAAGGTAAAAAACATAAATAATAAAAGTACAACTAATGGGCTTCCTTGCGTAATCCACAGTGAAGGATCTATTCAGGTAATTATCAAGGCATTTGAATTTCTTTATTAATTCACCTCAACTTATTATCATTGAAAAAAATTAACTATACTCTTTAGATATTCAATGCAACTTACAAATGAGGAATGTAACAATGGAGGTAAAATTTATAATAATAATAATGTAATACATTAATTATAAAACACTTAGCCACAGTTATATGCAAGAATAGTCATTTCAGTCACTTTACACAGATGAAGTGTCAACCCTAAGCATCTCAATAGAATGGTCATGTATATGTTTGTACTACCATAGAATGACTGCTGTAACAATGACTTGGAGGGTTTTAGTTGTTAAATTTTATAGTTTCAGTGGATTCTAGTTTATTGAATCATTAGTTTATTTCACCAGCGATTTAGTTGGTCCATAATATAAAAAATAAAAATGGATGCATGTTTTACACATAAAATTATGCCGATCAAATACTTTAAAAAACTGCAATATTTTTTCTAGACCAATAAAACTGTATTTTATTCTGTCCAAATATACAAAGAAGTTGACTAAATGTAAAAGCAAATGGGCAAAATGTTTCAATATCCTGAAAATTGATAATGAAGTGAGACAGCTGTTCCCATGCCCTCTCTTACTAAACAATACTACAAAGTGTAGGCTGTGACCCCATCTTATTGGCACCATAGTTTTTTTTTTTTTTTTTTTTTTTTTTTTTAACTTGGGAGCGGGTTTGAATTGCCCGAAGCACTGCTACCTTAAGGTATATTGTACTTACCTCCCTGATCTAGTCAAATAACCCCTTCCCTCTTACCAGGTTTAGGAGTTTCCTGACTAGAGTTTTACCTTCAGCATCCACCAAAGCCGTTCCATCACCAAAGAGGTTGAAGCGCCTCTCAGCAAGTACTCCACATCTGTAAATAATGTGTGTGGCAGTCTCCTGTTCCTGCCCGCACAATCTGCACACTGGTTCATCCTTGTAGATACCCATTTTATGCAAATGTTTCCTTAGTCCACAGTGTCCCGTGAGTAGTCCTGTGGCTATCCTTAATTCCTGCCTAGACAGATAGATGAGACTCTTCTGCAGCCCCAAGGAAGGTCTCCTAAGGGTTAGCTTACTGTGCCTCATCCCTTCGGCCCTGATCCAGTGCTCACAGTGTCTTTCAGCCATCCACCTTCGCACTGTCATCCTGACCATGGATTTGGAAATACCCACCGCAGGTTCCGGTCCAATCAGGGGAGTCGAGGACCCCTCCCTGGCCAGCGCATCTGCGGCTTCATTTCCAAGTATTCCCCTATGCCCTGGCACCCAACCAATCTTGACTTGATTGTGCCTTGCCAGAGCTTGTAGGTTAATTAGGCACTCCCTGACTATGGCCGAGGTGACCACGTGTCCGTTTAGTGCCTTAATTGCTGCCTGACTGTCGGAGAAAATAGCAATCCGGGCCCCATGTGTTTCCCTTCTCGCTATCTCTCCCAGACAGGCATTTATAGCATATACTTCGGCCTGAAAGACAGAGGTATGCTTCCCCAAGGAAAAAACTAGTTCTACCCTTGGGTTTTTACAATACACCCCCGCTCCAGTGCCGAAGTCCATCTTGGAGCCATCTGTGTACCAGATCTGAGCTCCCGATGTTAATGTCCCTGACCATTCCATCACAGTTATATCCATAATATAAAAAATAAAAATGGATGCATGTTTTACACATAAAATTATGCCGATCAAATACTTTAAAAAACTGCAATATTTTTTCTAGACCAATAAAACTGTATTTTATTCTGTCCAAATATACAAAGAAGTTGACTAAATGTAAAAGCAAATGGGCAAAATGTTTCAATATCCTGAAAATTGATAATGAAGTGAGACAGCTGTTCCCATGCCCTCTCTTACTAAACAATACTACAAAGTGTAGGCTGTGACCCCATCTTATTGGCACCATAGTTAACCCATGGTTCCATATATCAAACTGGCTTAACTTAGTTGCAGAGGAAAGTTTTGAACTGATTTGTAGTACTACACCTTCCAAAAATATAAGATGTTATCCCATCTTCCAAAAAATATAGAGCCGATTCATACACTTTCAGCAGAAGTGCATCAAACTGCCATCCAGTTTATTCGATATTAGTAAAGTTATCGGCATTTTCAGCTGTCCAATACTGAAAATATTTTTTTATTTATAACACCTAACAAGCAGAAATAGGCTTCAACAGACAAAAGAAAACAGTGCCAGGAGTGAATATTCTGAAGAAAGTCCTCAACAATAACTTTGTCTATTTAAAAATCTTTCACCTAATGATTTTGTATGGGTGCATGAGAACATCTCTGTATGTGATTATTTTGACACTCCTATCAGACAATCCCAGGGCAGCTGCATGTTTTAGCGCTGAATGCATTTGAAATCGCTAGATGGATGCTCTTACTTACGCTGCATTTCCCAAATATCATATGATTGAAGTCAGTTAGGCGATTTTTTTTTAGTGGAGCCCCCTGTCAAATAGATTTTTTTTGCTTGGAACAGAATGTTGTCAACCAAGCTATATCCAAACTGAATGTAAAAAGTACTCTATATATTAATCACTGAAGTACCATTAGGAATATAATCCTCCACAACAAATGCACGATGTTCTTCATGCCACAACCTATGGGAATACTGAAATACTGATAGTGGTTCTGACATAGATTACTACCAATTAATAATCATTTCACTACTTTATTAAGAGACTATTCTTTTATATAGTTGAAGAAGTTATAATGATTTACTAACAATTATTTGGAATAATTTAATCTTTCTTTATGTTCATCAAAATTAAATTTGGTAACGAGTTATTTTCCTATGGTTTTTTAATTGTATATTTCAAATTTTCATTTGAGAATTATACATACAAACTATGATTCTAGTTGACTAAAGTAAAAAAAAATTGATTGCTATCCCAAATGCAGGCAGTATTGAATAGTAAGTTTAATCAAATACAAAACCTAGTTTTTTATTTTTGTTTTTAGAAGATAAGAATATCACCTGGTAACAAATTCCTTGCATGGATCACAAAACAGCCAATCGCTGTATGGGTTAAATCTATAGGAAGAGAAGAGTGTTTGATAAAATTAGAAAATGATAAAGCTGGAATTGGATTTAAGACCATCACCTGGAGTTTGGATAGTCAGTTTTTACTAGTCTTGTCAAAATTATCAGTAAGTATCCTTATCTAAGTACAAGAATATTAGAGTTGGCAGTACTATCTGAGGTCACAGATGAAAATATACCTCTAGTTCATGCATATATGACAATTGCAGTGTACACGAATTGTAATTGAGTTTTAATTGTAACAATATTTATGAAACATAAAATTTTGTGTTTAATGTTATGGTTTTCATAAATATAAATATTCAAGGAACATTATATATTAAACAAATATAGTAAAAAAAAATCAACCAGACTCCCAAAACAATACCAATCAAAAACAGTAAACCCAAAATTAAATTATGGTAGCTTTGTGTATATTTATTTAGTATAGGTAACAGCATCTGTAACAGCTTTGAAATTATTTTGTGTCAAAGAAAACGGTTATGTAGCTGCTCCACCCCAAACTCCTGCCTTCTACAACTCAGAAGGAGGTCCATTTTCTAAAACAACTACAAACAAGTAGAAGATAGACAATGCCTTGCAATAAAACTATTAAACCTTAAACTACACAAATATTTGAATATTTAGAGTTTTACATTTTAATATAATGAGGATAGTTTATAAAGTTCTTTGAATCATCTTCACAGGTTAGTGTTAGTTCAGGCTTCCTTCAAAATATACGTTAATCTATGCTCTCACTAGGTTGCAGGTGTGTGCCTGTTTCGCATAGTGATGTGTGAATATAGGAAAATGATAAGATAGTTTACTTTAAGTATCAAAAAATAAAGATACTTTACTTCATAAAAAAAGTATGAAAGCAAAAGAAATTCATGTAGACTTTCAGAGCCTACCACGGAAGTTCTCCGAATTCAAATATTGCTGAGAGTTCAAATGACTAAATTTGGTCAGGACAGTTTAGATGATAATCTTGGGGCAGCCAATATGTGGCACCACCTTAGAAATTATTACAAAAGTGCATACATAGCTGATACATTGCCATTGCAAAATTTATGAACTACAATATAACAAATTGTCTCCTTACTTTTATTCACCTGATTTGGTTCCATCAGAATTTCATCTTTCTCTGAAGCAAAAATTTACCTTCTTTGACAGATTCCCGTCAAAGAACTGATAGCAGAAGATGGCAATTATTTTGTAGGTCTGGAGGAATCTAATTTTCTAAATAAGATTATAACATTGGAAAATTAAGCATCAAGTGTGTTAGTGGACAGGGAGACTACATTGAAAAATGCCTCTAGTACATTCCAAGAACTTTTAAAAAAACCTTGTAATTGTTACAAATGTAATCCACTTAAAAAGATTTTATTACAGTTGAAACAACAATAAATACAATTCAGTTTACATATATTTAACAAGTAATATAATTTTTTTCAAGTCAATTCAATTTTAAGTCAACAAAGGCAAATGTTATTTTAGTTTCTTTTAATTTTATAATTACAGTTAATATAAATATGTATTAAATACATATGTCAGAATAACATTACAAGCGAATTTCCATGTAATTTTCCATTTCCCTTTCTATACATGATGTGGGACTATTACTTTTGTTTGTTACTATCTATAAGCTTTCTTTTTTTTCATCCCTTTCAATGTATTTCAGTTTCTTTTCCCTTTCCTTTTGCATTGTGAGACAAGGTTTGATACTGTTAATCTGGTTTGTTTGTTTATTTAATTTTCTTCATTCATTTTTAATCCTAGAGCATTATTTATGATATTGTGAGGTAACCATAACAACAATTTAAGATTGTGCAATGTAGGATTCAACAACAACCAGATGGGGACAAAAGAAAAATTCATATATGTACATCTTCGAGAACATTTCTAGCTATGGAAAAGTTGCCTCAGTGCCAGAGTGCTAGACTTTGAACATGAAGATACTCAGTTTGATTCTGACCTAGTACTCCTAAATTTTTATAATTCAATTTTTGAATAAATATTTGAAAACACTGTATTAACATCAATTGCCATCCACTTTAGGTTTAAAAAATGTTTTTGAACTTGATTGGACGAATAAAAACATATTTTATTAATGGTTGAAAATTTGTACAAGGTATATTTATCGGGAGAGTGTGAGCTAATAGAAGGAATTGAAAATAAATATTAATCAACAAATGTGAGTCTCCTATTAAAATACTTGTAGTCAAATATTTTGTTCATGAAAAAATATTTAACTGATTAATAAAAAGTTATATTAATTGATTACTAGTTAAATTTGTACATTCTTTACTAGATTGTGGGAGTTTGTAGATGTTAAATAAAATATTATTTGTTGGTAACAATTATGATAATTTTATCTTTTTGATGTCATCAATCTATCTAATTTTACTGACATATATTCCAGAACCTATTAAAATACCCAGAGGTTATTCTTCCTGACATTAACTTGGACCCCCACTTCATTACTAATCTTATTCCAATTTTAATTCTTTTTACAGATAATTTTTAAAATATTAAGTCTATAATACTCACATTGTGTACTACAATATTTGTTTATTGTGCATTTTCTATGCCAAATAATATCTGCTTACATATTTTTATACTTACAGGTGTATATAGACGTGATTAATATAATAGATAAGAAGGTATTTAAAATTAATGGTGCTATAAAAGGGCATTTCAAAAATAATTTATGCAGCTTCAGTCCAGATGGTGATTACTTTGCTTCTGTTGAAAGGTCTCATCCTGCTACAATAAATATATATACAACTGACAACTGGATTAAAGTACAGGTAAACTTAGATAGATTTGCATATATTATCGATATAACACTTTTGATCATTTACACAAAACATAGCTAGACTATTACTTACTTCTTGCTGCGTTCAGGCAGGGTCATGTGACTCCGATGGTCCGATGTCCATAATAAGTAGCTGCAGCCAAGGTCCAAACTGTTTATCAATCAATATTGTTTTGATGTTTCCCTGGCTTCCCAGTGCAGACAGCAGAGCTGCTCTTGGTGGAATTGGTGAGGAGCATCGAATAAGGATATGGTCTAGAGTCTCCTCCTCTTTTCTACAGTTATGGCAGAGTGGAGATTCACTCAGATTAAATCTGAAGAGATAGGTCTCAGTCACAATGTGTCCGATTCTTGCTCGTGCTGCAAAGACGGCTGTAAATCTGGGAACCCCTTGATACATTTACAAATCATTTGGTTCTTTTTGAATATCATAGAGTTTTCTACCTTTGGTTTCTTCTCTCCAATGGTGGATCCATTTTCTTTAGAGAGTACTGTGGTAAGAAGACTGGGCCCATTTCCGCTGCTTGTTTGGCGATTGTATCTGCTTTTTCATTACCGTCGATGCCGCAGTGTGAGGGGATCCACTGGAGCTGTATTTGTTTCTTATCTTTGCTGAGAGTGTTGAGTAAATTTGTTATCTCTTCCAGTCTGAATGAGTAGCTTCCTGGTTTCCGGTTCTCTATTATGTGCAAGGCGCTCTTGGAGTCAGTGAATATACAGAACTTCTCTGCTCGTAGTTGAAAGCAGTTTACCAAGGCTGCATTTATTGCCAGCAACTCTGCATCGACACTGGAGGCTGCATTTGCTGGTATGTAATATTCTTCTCTAGTGAAGTGGTTATAGTAGCCTGCTCCTGACTTATCTTGGACTAGATCTACTGACCCATCGGTGTAGTTTTGAACGGAGTCTGGGTACAGATTCTGAATCATTTCCAGTGCCTCCTGGGGGTCTTCCTTAGTTAGGCGAGAAGGTAGGTTTAAAGTTACAATTATTTCATTCTGCTTCCAAGGGGGTTTGTGGTTGCAGACCAGGATTTCCTCTGGAGTCTCAGAAGGCATTTCAGCAGCGAGCAAATTGATACTGTGAGTGTATGATTGCCGTGTAGTCGTTTCTTTTAAAGATTGTAGTGGATGGGTTATGTGTAGTGAGAGGGTTTTTAGATGTTTATTCCATGTTTGTTATTCTAGCAGTAAATCTATGGGTTCTATTGATAATTCTATTTCCATTGCTGCAATGGGAGTGGTTTTGGGACAGCCCAGGCAAATTCTTAAGGCAGCTGATTGAATCACTTGAAGTTTTTTAATGTGTGTTGCTGCGGCCGCTCCCCAGACCTCACTGCAATAGGTCAGTTTTGTTCTTACAAAGGATAGGTAAAATGTTCTCAAGCATATGGTGCCAGCGCCCCATTGTCGGCTGGCGACTACTTTGATTGAATTGAGACGTTTGCTACAAGCTTGAACAGTTTTTTTCAATATGATTTTTCCATCTCAGCTTTCTATCAAGCAGTACTCCTAGCAGCTTAGGGCAGTGGTTATGTTGAAGATTTATGTTATTCAGTTTTAGTTTGGGTTTGTAGTCGACTAGTGTATTCCTTCTTGTAAATATTGCACATTCTGACTTTTCTGCAGAGATCTTCAGTGACTACTTCTTGCACCAGTTCGAGACTTGGTCCAGGGCCATCTGCATCGCCTGGTTAGCTCTGTCCGGATCTCTATGTGAGACGAGTAGCGTTACATCATCAGCATAGGAGACGCACTCGACTCCCGAAGGTAGGTTGGATGCAATGTCATGTATTGCAATATTGAACAGTGTTGTACTTAAAACTGCTCCTTGAGGGGTTCCATTTTCTATCTCAGCACTTGTTGATTCTTGGCAATTGACCGATGTTTTGATTTTTTGACCGCTCAAGAAAATCCGTTAGATGGGTTTGTATGGGTTAGATGATTGGGTTAGATGGGTAAGATGAAAATCCGTTAGATACTTCAGCATGTTTCCCATTATGCCAAGCTTCATGCATTTTAATAAGATAGTTGTGTGGGGTGTCCTGTCAAAAGCAGCTTCAAAGTCTAGGAAGACAACTATGGTTAGTTCTTTTTTCTCAAAGCCAGCATAGATGTTGTTTGTTAAGTATATTATGGCATCATTAGTGCATCTCTGTTTTCTGTAACCATATTGTGATTGGTCTAGTAGGTTGTATTTTTCTAGTCTCCACGTTAGTCGATTGTTCACCATGCGTTCGAGCAGTTTGCTAGACTATTATACTTCTGTGATTTGATGTAAGTTTTAGGCATAACTCTATGACCCAAAATTATATTTTAAAAAAATGTCTTCTACTTCCTGGAAAGACTGGAATTTTTATAATTAAAAACAAGTAATACAAACAAAAATGTCTTAGGATATATTTAGGCTAATCCACTTACCAAGGGAATAACTATATTTCCTTTATTCCGCTACATGTAGTATATACATTTGCTGCAACCCCTAGCCCAGCAGGTACCCAATAAACCACCATTGTTGTGTTGTTCCTTTACAGGAATTGACCTTCGTCATCAACCAGTCTAGCCAGGGTACAATTTTCCTTGTAGTTTGAGGCAAAAACATTTACAAACAAAATAAACGTGTTAGTTTGAATCCAAATTATCCAGCAATTGTTTATACCATTAAAGCCAAACTGGTTATATAAACTACTAAACCATGTAACTTGCTGTGCAATACATCAGCACAGCGAGGTGTGTTGGAAGTTAAACTTCTACAGATTTTAAAGTTTAATCTTTTGTAAGTTAAAACAAGTAATATAAAGAAATAACTAAATATAAGTTGAATGGGATGAAATAACTATACCTTACCTTGCCCTTTTTGTGAAAAGTTTTTCTCCACCATTATAGTTCGTGAAAACTATAATTAATTAATTAAATTTTGTTAATCAATTAGTATTTTTAAAAAACTGTATCAACATCAAGTGTCATCCATTACAAGTTTAAAAAAATGTATTTGAACTTGAGTGGATGATTGAAAATTATTTTATTAACGATTAAAAATTTGAACAAGATATATAGGCCTATATATAAGTTATTATTATTACTTGTAAATAATTTTTTCCACCACTAAGGGCAAAACTTTTACCTTATGTGATGAGGCACCTTTCGGTCATTTCCGAGACCCCCTCGTATTACACGGAAATAAGTTCCTGTGCAAAAAATAGGAGTTCTAATGAACAGTAAAGCCCCTTATATCCAGATAAATGAGGTGACAGCCCGAACTGGATTTATTATTAGCAGGAATAAAGACCAGTTCAGCTAATCATGAGTTTCGTCATTGTTTGATTGATGTGTTTGCTTCAAGAGAGTTTATTTTTTGAAGCTCAAGAGAGTCTTATGTCACGCACAAGACTAGACATTTGTGCTTCTTAAGGGATATTTGTCGACTGACAAGACTTACAGTGTAAATAAAGAAAGATATTTATTGACCTTCTGTCAGACTTCTAAACATAACTGATAAGGACATTCATACACAAATGATGAAATTGGGCTAATACACAAATCTGTAGAACACTAGTGAACTGAATGATAGAACAGAATGGGGAGGAAGAAAAATACCATATTGATATAAACATTTCTTGGAAGTCATTTCCTTTGCATGATATATTGATATAAATATTGATTTATTTTTATTATGACTATAAACATTTCTTGGACGCCCAACTCATTTTCTTTCAAATAGATAAACTAGGCTCAGATATTAAAATGCTCGAATTTAATGGAAGCTTAGAAAATTGGGACTTGGATTTCCGATACTACTAACATTTCCGAGATATCTATAAAAAACTAATATTTTAAATTATAATTTATTTAAATGAAAAAAACAACCATCTTTAGAAACAAAATAACTCATGATACTCCGTGCTTTTACTTTTAGTTGTAAAGAATTTCAATGTGTCCAGGTAACAGAAAGAAATTGAATATTATTTTAGATAATTTTGTAACATAAGGGTGTTTTTTACCATAGAACTGGCGACTGATGTATGAAATGGAAGTTTAGGGAGTTTACATGTTTAAGTTTTTATATTGAATTCCCAACTTTGATTTTTACCATTGGAAGCTAAGGAAGGTTATTAGTTTTCTTATGGAAATTGTGGAAGTTTATTTCGAAAGAGTAAAAGAATAATTAGAATGGTAAGAGAGAATAGAGTTTACAAATTTTCGATGTCTCTAGATATAAAGAGAGCTATCCCAAAATAGGAAGAAAGTTCAATGAGATGGGATAGTTGCCAAAAAATATTTTAATAAGGAAATAATATTTAACTTATACATACTAGGTAATAAATAAAACAAATACAAAATAAATTTATATAAAAATATACTGTTACTGTATATACCATTCACTGAACCCTTATCAATCTAGTAAAAGTTACTATGGGTGCCCTAAGTGTAACTGTGGGATATACTCAACCTGCTTCTGTTGACTAGAACATTTATAGGGCTGCTTACAATGGCAGAAAAAGGAGAGCTGCTGAAAGTGACAAAAACTGAAAGTTACTTATGATTTTTTTGGATTTTTACAAATAACTTTTTTTTGTAAACTTTTTTTGTTATGCTGATTATACTTGTTTATCAGGCTGATTATACTAAGCGTGAAAGTTGAAAAAACAATTGGAAAATTCAAAGATTCCAGTTTTACACAGGTTAACATCATGGAGCATTAGTAAGGATATTAACTTATTTTATAGTTGTTTCTCCTTTTTTATTATGATATATATATAATAAATATATATATATATATATATATATATATATATATATATATATATATATATATATATATATATACAGGGTGTCTAGTGACAGGGAAAACCGGGAAAACCTGGAAAAGTCAGGGAGTTTTAAGATTCTGGAAAATTCAGGGACAAGTCAGGGAAAATTTTAAAAAATCGGGAAAATATTAATTTTGATTAGAAACAAAACTAGTGGCCATTGCTCTCCAATATTTGGTATTGTAAGCCAGCGGGCTGGTTTAGGGGCAGGGCAGTCAGGAAATAACACTTCTTTATTTAGATGCCCATTATTTATTTGATAAGCCCATTGCTATGACTTCAGGACTTATGTCAATAAATATTAAATGTGTCGAGTTGGTACAGCTGGGAAGTTTTAGAATGGACCGTGGCCTTGGGCGGCGCAGTGGTTCTGTTATCATATGGACGGGTGGGGATAACAGATAACTCAGTCTGTTTCTGACCACACAGAACGCTGTGTAAACATTCGTAGCCAGCTATTTGTCTAGACTCGTGATAGTATGTGTTCTATTTGACGGTGATTATTTTTACACTGTTTATTTCAACATGGAAGGTTCCAGTTTTCATTGCCCTAGCGGGCAATCGCGTCATGCAGATGTCGTCATTACCTCCCCTCCTTCCTTAGGATAAATATAAACTAAAAGATGAAGTGACCGAAGCAGAGATTATATGGTGCGTGAATTTAGTAATGCAACACTTCTTTACGCAATGCAGAAAATAGTGTGTGCCTCTTTCCAAGGATGTTCCCTGATAGCACCGGTGCACAGAACATGAGATTGCGGAAAGATAAAATTTCCTATAGTGTTGTATTCGGTTTATCAAATTATATTAAAGACCTGTTACTGACATCATTAAATTCAAATTCTAACTATGTAATTGGCTTTGATGAAAGTTTAAACAAATTATCACAAAGAGCCCAAATGGATTTGAGTGTTAGGTATTGGGATGCAGAGACGGATGAAGTGAAAGCTCGATATTTTGATTCTGTGTTCCTTACAGACACAAAAGCAAAAGAGTTACTCAATTCGTTCTTAAAAGATGTTCATAGTCTGGATTTATCCAAGATCCTTCAGATATCAATGGATGGGCCCAATGTAAACTGGGTTTTCTATAGACATCTAAAAGAGGAAAACTCAGGGAAAACTCAGGGAATTTCTTCAAGCTATTTTACTAGACACCCTGATATATATATATATATATATATATATATATATATATATATATATATATATATATATATATATATATATATATATATTATCCATTGTTTTTCCGTTGCACTGACTTTATGAAGTTAATATATTACTATTGTAAGTAATTTTATCCACCATTAAGTGCAATAATTTTACCTTGAGTGATGAGGCACCTTTCGGTCACTTGACCATTGTCGAATCACTGATATTTTTCTCTCTCACAAAAATATCAGTGATTCGACAATGGTCAAGTGACCGAAAGGTGCCTCATCACTCAAGGTAAAATTATTGCACTTAATGGTGGATAAAATTACTTACAATAGTAATATATTAACTTCATTCATATATATATATATATATATATATATATATATATATATATATATATATATATAATATGCTTCATGTGAGTTATGTATTTTTAACAATTTCTCAAAATAAATGTTGTGTGAGGTTCACTCCAATCACTAGGATTGCTGCATTATGGCATTGAATGAATTTTTCATGTACTTTTATTATACAATACTTTTGAAGATGTTTTCAAACAGTACTTTCAGAAAATTCTTTTTTCCATTAAAATAAAATGAAAGTTAAGTTTTTTTCTACCTTGGTTAACAATAATTTAGTCATGATATATTTTAGCAACATATTTTAAAAAGAAATTAATAGCAAAATGAGATCTATTAAAATTTGAAGATAGTATCTATACATATTTTCGATCTTCATAAACCTTTTAAATATATAGTTTTAGTTGCAATCTATATCACCAATTTCTTCGTTTAAATTTAGGTAAAAATATATATCAAACCTCAGTTATGTCTCCAAGATATGTTTTTTTCTTAAAGGTATTAAAAGTTAATGGAATTTCAAACATTGGAGGAATTGTTTGGTGTCAAGATTCAATGAGCCTCATTGTATGGGAATCTTTAACACATTACCAGTTAACACATTTCACACTAGATGGAAGAGTTGAGCATGAAACTAAAAAAGATTTGATTTTAGTCAGCAATGTTGCTGTGGCTCCTAATGGTAGGGTTATTGCAACCCACTCTGATGATTTCAAGGTAAATAATTTGTATATTAAATTTATAAATAATTTTATGTGAAGTTTTTTGATGTAATCATCTTGAATTCACTGATTAAACTAAATTTAAACTAATTAACTAAGTGAATACGTAATTGCTTACTTGCTGAGTAGAGGGTTAGCTTCGTGAAACGCGTCAGCAAGTAAGCAATTACGTATTCACTTAGTTAAATAGTTTAAATTTAGTAATTTTATGTACTATTTCTGAGAGCTGAGCTCTCAGTCTAAAGCCTTTACCAACAAATACATACCAACATTCACATACCTTTTTATTGACAAAGCTATGATTTATTTGTGGTCTCATTGGTAACACCTAAACATATGTCACTGAAATGTACACAAATCAATTCCTTAGTCAACAAAAATCAATCATCTACATCTGGAAATGTAATGAAGTCTTTTCATTATGTCCTGGTTGTATACAAACACATGCAGAGTTGTGCTCATATCTCATAATAGATCTACACACATATAGATTATCTCACAAAATAATATTTCAACATTTTAAATCGTGGTAGTCTATGAAAACATCGTAGAATACAGTTTGACTTCAGTTTAACAAACGCTGATGATATGTTACAGTTTTAAAGCATCTTATATTAAACAGTCTGTTATCATAACAACAGAACCCCTTTGTTTTTTGTCTAGTTACCCATATTACAGAATTTCTCGTTGCCAACAATTTATTCAATCACACATTGTCTTATGATTTTTCATTGTTTTTTGTGTTGTAGTTTTATTGTGCTTTATTTGCATGTCTAAAGAAAGGACTAATTAAAAAAAAAAAACGGTTCATTTTTAAAAACAAGAATGAGCAATCAAACTCTTCATTGGGATAAGGGTTTCCAGAAATTCATCACAAATTATAAACATATGTAATGTAAACTGTCAACTTTGAATAATATACCCCAATTGTTTTCCTTTATTTTGATAATTTGTACTATGCATACTTGTCTATAAAATGTCTACTTTTTCAACAGAAAACATAAACATAAATTGTTTACAAAGTTGCACATACACTCTTCATAGTGTGGTTGTTTTTTAATGAAAATTCTCATTGAATCCTCACCGAGTTGTGTTACTGAACTGTGGGTTGTCAGATTATGACAGTAGTTTCTATGAATGGATGTGACCCCTTTGTAAACACTCCTTCCATGACTGTTTACGGCCATCTCTTCAAACTCAAGTTTCAGCCATCTTTTCTTACCTTCTAGAGCGAGTTTTGCATTTATCAAAGGCAGGTAACTTTGACAGAGTACTGATAAAATACAAATGTGTCCATATTTAGTTAATACAAAATAAAATGTTTAGATTTATAACATTTTATGAGTTTAATTTTGTATACTTTTTAGAATGCTTACATTTGAGTCTATTATTAATTTATTTTTTAAAAATGTTTAGGTATCTATAATAGATCTGTTAACCTGGAATGAAGAAGCTTTATTCACTCATGAGTCAGTTCTTCATAACAAAGATATTTGTATCCTTAAGGAATCACTTTTAAATCAACAGGAAAATTCCAGTTTTTTGCAGTCAAAATGTAAGTTATTATTTTACCTTATGACTATTGCATAATTTGGGATCTATATTTCTGTTTTAAATTAAAGTGTGGCCATCAATTGAGAATTTAAGGAAAACAAGAATATTGGGATTTATATGGAAATTACTAATGTCAAGAAAAATCTCGGACTATATGTGAGTTTTGATAATTCCATTACGATCAGCTCAGAACCTCATCACCTCTTCGATCAACCAGCATACGAATAAAGAACTTACAAATCTCAGCAAACACAAAAAATGGGAGTGCCTTGCAGCGGTGGGACCAATTCCATTGAACCTGGAGAGAGCAGAAGCTGTCGCCAGATTCCGTCTTACCACTGGCCATGATTATCTTCAAGCACACATTTATCGCCTTGGTTTGGCTGAGAATGAAATCTGCCCCCTTTGTAACACAACACGAATGGATGGCGATCACCTGCAGCACTGTCTTGAACTCGACCTTCTAACCGAAGACCTGACGATACGATATTGGGAGGCTCGGCGTCGAATGGCCCCAACAGCCACGGACGGGCGTTGGCTAAATAAATAAATAAAATAACTCCACTATGGTTCCCAGTATTTTATTGGAAATCATAAAATGTTTATTTCTTTTCATATTAATTTGGATACAGTAAGTAAAATGAAACTCATTTATTCATCATTGTTTATCATGAAAAAGCTTGTAGTGGTGACGTCTCCCTGCAGCAGCAGCATAGTAATAAACTCTCTGGGTTACCGAACCATTGTTTGTACCACAACCAATGCATAATTCACTATATGTGTATAACATATAAATACTAAATTTAATTGAGTAATTTAACTATAGATCCCTTATTATATCAATACATTTATTCATTAAATTAGTTTTAATCTTATATATAACATTTATATATGACACTCACTAATGTAACACTGGCCAGTCCAGAGTTCAGTCATTAGTGAGTGTCAAACCCAAGCAATTAATGTTAAGTGCCCATGTAAGTCGACAAAGATTTTCTCCTGAGGTATAACATCTCATTTTATACTCTCTTGCTTACGTTATATGTAATCCCTCCAAGTTATTTTAAATTTTGTTGTACCTACAATTTATTATTTGGTTTAGACCTTGCATTATTGTTGTGTAAGTAAAAAAAAGGTTTAAGACACTGCTACTTTGGGCCAGAATATATAAAATACAGGGAAATTTGAAAATTATATCTGATGGGCCATCCTGAATAAATATGTATTTATTTAATAACAGCCATATCATTTAAATACTTCTTATTTGAAATATTTGTTTGATGTTTGGCAAACATTTGCCTAAACTAAAAATAATTCAGCAAGCTCCGAATTGTTAAGGAGCGAATCATATTGAGGAGCGATATTGCTTTCAAATGTTTAATAAATTATGTTGCTTATCTAGGAACTCAATGAATGTGTACTGACACACAATAGTCGAGTCAGTGATTTGAATGTTGTTAAATAATAATAATTTGAATGCAGATAACATTTTAAATCGTCATTATGCCTCTCCCAAAGAATCCGGATGACGTACTACGATGTCATTAATACTTTCAATGTAATTAAATTTTAAAACCTTTATTTGAACATGATTTATTCACCCTGTGACATCTATAAAGGTTTTAGTAACACAATTCTCTGTTAGAATCTACAAGTTTTATAAAATCAGCTATTTACTTTAGAAAAAAATATTAGCTTCCATAGAACTTGGTTTTCAGCTGATTTCGTCATGACTTTGTATAGAATAAATTAATCAATTTATGAATTATAAAAAAAAAATATTTACAGATGCGGAGAATTTATTTAATGGATCTGACAATGATCCTGTCTTTGAAAATGCAGTACCAGTAAAATTTCAGGAAAGAAAATGATTAAATCTTTTAAAAATCTACCAGAACTTTCAAGTTATACTATTATTTTGCTTTTCATAATTAGTTGGCACTTCTTACTTGAAAAAAATATGAAATTACTCGTTATTTATTGTGTTTGATTTTTCTCTACATTCTGGTGCTGTGGGCGCAAAGTTTCATTTTATAGAGACAGACTATTTCAAATAATATAACCCCAAAAAATAGTGAAGTTTTGTACTAATAAAACACAACCTCACTACTATTTCTAATATTTTTTGGAGTTAACACTGGTTAAAGATTGTTATGTCCATATAAAACATAATTAAAATAATAGTAAATATATTTTAAAATACTTTTATTATGAAGAAACCTGTTTTAAAAAAATCTTTGAAATACAGTACCAAAGAAGTTCAAAATTAAACCGTTGATAAACTTGAATAATTTGTGTCACTGGAAAGAAGAATATAAAGTGTTTCCATCATTGTAACCACTTTTTTATTAAATATAGTTTCAGAATAATGATTTCTTTAATGCCACTAAAAACAGCCAGCATTCAATAAAAAATTCTTATATTTCATTCCACAAATTTTCATTTCCATAATGGGCACATTCCAAAAAATCCTAAGCATTAAATTAGAAATATATCATTGTGATCAAGTTTGTTATAAAGTTCTTTTCAAAACATTATAATAATAATTGTTTGGCAGTTTAAAAGGATTTTATAAAGTTTATTTTCAAGAATAAGCTGTTGTTTGCATGTTCATAAATATCGCAGACATTGAAAATTCATAATACAAGGATTTTTTATATCAAAAGTGTTTATTCTTTTTATTAAGCGAGAACGAACAAAATTACATTATAATTCAATGAAAAGAAGCTTTCTGAAAAGTCCGGAAATGTGATAAAAGATAATTTTTCTGGAAAACTAAATGTGTAATAGAACTGTTAAGGAAATTGCTCAGATACAGCCCAAATCACCTTTAGTAGAATTGAAAATCAATACATACTCTGAACAGTTTAAAGTGGAACCAGGAAGAAATGGTTTAGTTGATTAACAGCTTAAAAGGCAGAAAATAGTTATAATAATAATTTCGAACCTATAGTTATAATAAAGGAAAGATAGGTTACCTTGTACAGAAATACTGTTTTGATACAGGCCTGCAGAGAATTCCTTTTTGAAAAAAATTTGAAGCCAGTCCAAAACATTATAGCATATGCTAATAGTTTCTTAACACTATGAGGAACTGCAATGGGTATAGCCCGTAATTAGGTTTACATGTACTTAAATGAACTAATATGGGCTCTGGTCGTACTTAGTCGTATACAGAAAATATATTGGCTATCTTTTGAATTTTGTAGTCCATTATGTTGGCTGAAACTTAATCATGTTCACTAAAAGTGATTAATATTGGCTATCTTAGTACACATTTTCATCACTAGAAATTAAATGTCCTTCATGTGACGCTGTTTTGTGGGTTCCAGAATGTTTTTAAATATTGCACACAAAAGCTAATTATTTGTAAATATTTATTCATAAACAGTTTTTATAGACATTTGGGGTTATTGAAACAGATTTGTTTAATAATTTGTTAGAATTAGAATACAATATTGTGATTCAAAAATTAGTGTTAGTGAAAAAAAATGTTAATTGAAATTTTTTTTTAACAGTTTTTGAAATTATAATTATAATTTTTAGAAATAAGATATATATATATATATATATATATATATATATATATAAAGAACTAAGTCAAAATACAAATACAAGAATTATAATTGAATTTACAATTCAAAGCTTTTCGTTGGCTAACAGTACCAACATCATCAGCTGTTGATGATGTTGGTACTGTTAGCCAATGAAAAGCTTTGAATTGTAAATTCAATTATAATTTTTGTATTTATATTTTGACTTAGTTCTTTATTAATACACAAGAATACATATTGCGATATATATATATATTGTAATGTTTTTATATAAAACACAAACGTAATAAATAACAATAATTCAGAATCTAATAGAAGTAAATTAAAAATGATGAAAAATAAGAAAATGTAAACAATGGAGCCATAACCTAAAAAAAAAAATTATAAAATATTAAAACCAAGATGGCGGCTAGTATAATTATGAAACAGCTAATGTTTTCCAAATGTAGAATTATACAAAATGTAAAAATTATTGCATAGAGGATAAAACTTAACTGTTCAGGTAAGGACATGATGATAAAATAATCAGTGGGTTAAATAACAGATGTTTCAACAAAGGAAAAAGTTTTATGTTTTCTCTAGAAATTTCAATTAGAAAAAATTCTTTGTTAGAGAAGCTTGCATTGGAACTGGAAGCAAAAACTTAGTTGGCCAAATGGTAAGTAAATGGTAAGTAATAAAAAACAAAAGTAATAGGAATCTAAATTTTATTGTTGAGGGTTACAATTATTTTGTAATTCTAACTGGCGCCCAGCTATTTATTATTTTCTAAGTATTATTTGTTTTATTATAAAGAAATTATTCAAAATTATATAAAAAAAAATATTACAATATATATATATATATATATATATATATATATATATTAAATATGGTGATATGTTTTCTTGTAATATAGTTAATAAATTAAAAATATTTCAAAAACAAGAATACTTTTAATGAATATATTTATTCAAAGCTTTGATAAAATAGTACCACTATCTTCAGAAAAATAATTATCAGATAAATTTTTTTTTTTTATTAGGTAATTATTTTCCTGAAGATGCTGGTACTTTTTTATCGGCGAAAAGATTTGAATAAATATATTCATTAAAAGTATTCTTGTTTTTGAAATATTTTAAATTTATTATATATATATATATATATATATATATATATATATATATATATATATATATATATATATATATATATATATATATATATATATATATATTAGGGATGGGCCAATTCCTAAAATTTTCGATTCCGATTCCGATTCTAAAATTTTCTGTTCGATTCTCGATTCTTTAGTCGATTCTCGATTCTCGATTCTTTCAAGTTATATTAGCTTACATTCTAGTTCTCTAATAATTAATTTAGTTAACATCTTGGTCATATGGCAAAACCTTTTAAAAGTTCTGTTTTAATGTAATAGAACAAAACCTTCAACCTTGATTTATCAATAGGAATTTTTTAAAGCATAAAAACATATGAGATAAAAGTAATGACTTATTTTAAAGTTAAAAATGTGAACTTTACTTATTTTATGATGTTTGAAAAAATACCTAAGCCTATTTACATTGTCACCCAAACAAAACAAAAATTATAAACAAACGAACAACATAAAAAGTAAAAAATTAATACAAATATGATAGTTTTTAATATTTAAAAGTCTGGCAGGTAATGTACATTTCTGTTCAAAAACACAAGCATTTGAACACGTTGTGGGTCAAGCTAGTTTAATCGCTAGTCACATATAGCTCCTGAAGTTGAGAAAGGTTTTTCAGAAAACACTGTCGCGAGTGGGCAGACAGGTATTTTATTGCCATTGCATTTAAATGAGGGTATTTGGCACTTTGTACTGCCAAATACTTCCCAACATCACAATCTGGACTGGCTAATGGTTCCCCCAGATAATTGTTTACTTCTTCTTCTACTGTCAATTCCCCTGGGATACCTTCTTCCCCAACATTCTGGATTAGTGGGGCATACCTTCTCCACATCTGCTGGGACCTTTTTTTCTGCAGGTGTCTGGAACAAGTGCAACTGATTCAGGCCTATTTTGTATTTATTACTCAATCCCAGTTGATTTTTAACCGACTATCACTTGTAGGTCCTGTGTCTGAGGATAAAGTTTCTTCAAGTATAGATCTTTTTTGTTGATAAATTTGGGCAAAATGAATGTTGTTTGAGTGCTTTATCATATTTGATATATTATGTGGTTTTCCTCCGTCAGTTTCTGTTAACCGTCATCGAATTGACGGCCAGTACCTTGAACCGAATACCGCCAGGCCTCTTAACGTTTTATGTTTATTAGTACTACTCAGCTGGTGTTGCTACTTTTGGAAAAATTAAGGCACAGTATTTAACAACAAGCTTCACACTACTTACAGATGTATTTACGGTGGTTTTTGTTTGATAGATAAACGCTGACGGGATTAAAAACATGATGTTATTCTAAGAGCTTTTTGCCCGTAGTTACGGGCCGACACACATATTTGTTATAACGTATTGTAATGATTTTCACTACTGTTTTCAAAATTTCACAAAACCTTAAAAGTAAGTCGGAAATATTGACTAAATATTTATTTGTAAAATAATCCTTAAAAACGGACTGTGTGAAAGTTAAGTACAAACATTGATACACTTAGATAAACTCATCCTTACTAGGAAGTAAATTATAACATAAATTCCTTAACAAGTAAATTATTTGGTGTTAAAACTTTTACTTTATATGAATCTTGGATAGTATTTACTGGACCTGTAGCATTACTTATCAGAGAGAGAATATATTACACTTTAGTTCTATATTCAAAATATTTATAAACTCACAAATCAATCACATGTGACACGTTTACGTGTCTTAGTGATAGGCGCAAAACACTTTTATCACCAGTATGTTTATTACTTGGGTAGCCGGGACAGGAAATTATGGTTTTGTTGTCTTTTGCTAACACAAAACACAAAAAATATCAAAACAGTGTTGCACAGATAATAAAATTTAATTAAATCAAAAACAATATCGGGTAAATTGGTCCGACGGAGTTTATTTACGTTTCATTTACGGTAGGTAAAAACTATGTTGGGCCAGTTGGACCGACACGTATTTTTATAAATATTCGGAATCGTGTGGAATCGGAATCGACACTTTTATGAAGAAGAATCGAGTATCGACGATTCCTCGATACCACCTAGAATCGACGATTCCTGGAATCGAGAATCGGAATCGACCCATCCCTAATATATATATATATTTCATATTTTCATAAGTACATAAGTGAAAGTGATAAGTGTTACAAGAAAACAGTGTTGCATAATCTACAAATATATATATATATATATATATATATATATATATATATATATATATATGTATATATAAAACATTATTCTTGTAAACAATTATTCAACCACAAGTGCAATGAAAATGTTGAAAAACCCCTGGTCCTCATGCGAAAGTCACATTTATAGGTCAAGGTCCTCAGAGGGTTATGAGTATATGAACCTGTTACGGGCTAAGTAAAGAAAAGAAAATTCCTACTGTAATACAGATTGTTTAATTTTGTCAGCCAGAAATCACTTATATGCCACAATCCCTTAGATAGACACACTGTAGTTTTATAATAGAGAGTTCATTAACAATTTTTTTTATTTGCATGATTATAGAAAATTCACTACACTGCACAGATCCAAAAATAATGGCAACAATATTGTTTCAAATTTTTAATGATTTTAGTTTTTTAGTTAAATGTATATTTATAAATTTTATAATATTAAAACTTATATTTCAGTAAAGCAGAACTGAAATTATTCATTTCTTTATATCTTGAACAATGAGTTTTAAAAAATGTTGAATATTGTTAAATTAAATCACCTTATACTAACTTTTGCTTAATGGCTAATAATCTTATTTTAATAAACTATTAGATCTTTTTTTCAGGTGTAGAAGTAAAGGACAGTTTTGTAGCTCTAGTTCCAAGCAAACAATCACACACATTTAAAAGAATACTACAGTTTAGTGCTTGTAGTTCTTTCCTTGTCACTTACGAACCAAACGTTGCAGAAGCTCTTTGGATTTGGTCTTTAACCAACAAAAACTATCTCCATTCGATTATTTTATTGGATAAAACATCTACAGTGAATAGTAAGTAGTAAAGGGAGTAAGTAGTTATAGTAAGAGTCACACAAAGTATTTAAAACTGGTAATGTTTGGTCATCTTGTTTTTTAATGAGTTTCATTGAAGGGACATTTCAAGTCAGGTATTGTAGTGAACATATTTAAATGATTCTGTACACTAGAAATATATGTATTGTTAATTATATACAATTATTCCACCACTAAGTGCAATTACACATAAAATTTCACTATGGACAAGATACATAATGATATACTTCTAATATACCAACCTACCATACACAACGAACACATCATAATACTAAACAAACTAAATGCATACAACGAAAACTTACAATTTACCTACAAAACAGAAACAAACAGAACAATCAACTATCTTGACATTACATTAAATATAAACAATTATAAAATAGAAACCACAGTACACAGAAAACCAACATCCAACAATACCACAATACACAACAAATCTAACCACCAGTGGACACACAAAATTAACACTTACAGTAACATGATAAATAAAGCAATAAAATACACACAAGATAACAAACAAAAATTAAATGAAGAACTAGATAGCACTACGAAAATAGCAATAGAAAATAGATAAAACAAACACCTTTTAAAAACCATTTACATTAAATTTACAAAAAAATCTAACCTCAACACAACACTACAACCTGAACACAAAAACAAAAATAATAATAAAAAAATCTACCTAAAATATAAATACACCAATAACAAAATAGAAAAAATAACAAATATCCACAACAAAGAACATTTCACTCGCAACATACAAACCAAACAACAAAATAATAAAATATCTTAATAACACAAATCGCAAAACGAATACAAAAAAACATAACCTATCTGGAATCTACAAAATTACATGTAACGACTGCAACACATTTTACATAGGAAAAACAACTAGGTATTTCTTAATAAAATTTATAGAACACTACAGAGAATTTAAAACTAAAAATAAAAAACATCAAATGTAGCAGAACACCTATTATCACATAAACATGAAATAACAAGTTACAAAAAAAACCTAACCATACTTGAAATAAATGATAATCCAATAGTACTAAACTCACTAGAAAAATACCACATCTATAAAACATACACAACAACTTAATGAACCAACAGACAACATATGCGGACAACCTACTTTTTAAAAGATTCATGTATGTTGCACAAAACAAAGCATATATGACGTCAACAAATACCAACATCACGGAGCGAACACCGACACCAGGAAAATAGGTAAAAATAATTCAGTGATTCAACAATGGTCAAGTGACCGAAAGGTGCCTCATCACATAAGGTAAAATTATTGTACTTAGTGGTGGAATAATTGTGTACAATTAACAATGATAACTTTATAAAGTCAGTGCAACGGAAAAATAAAGGACAACGTGAAATATCACAATATATATATATAAATGCCAAATGATGACCTCTAACAATACCATATCTTCACTACATTGTAGGAAAAAATATGTATTTCAGTGATACGAATTACAGTAAGCCGATATACCGGCTCAGAATTTCAAACCGTTGTAGTTCTCCTTGAAATTAACAGATCATGTTATAATTACAACTAAAATAAGGTTTATTCCATGTAGAACGGAATTGTTAAATTTTCACATAGATTCCAAGAAACACGGCAAAGAATGAGGGCGATATTTAGACAGCTGCAAGGTTTCTTCTGTGGTGTATTACGGTGATCACGTTGTATTTTCTTTACGCATTTAGTAATTATTTACTGCATTATAAATATATCTTTTAACTTATTTAGCATTATTCATGATTATCTGAGCAATATAGATAACTATTAAATAAATGATAAGCAGGTTGAATTTTGAGTCAAAAGTTTATTTATTTAGTGCTATGTTTCTACAACTAATTTGTTAGCCTCATTAAGGCTGTAATGATATGAAAAACAAAGTCCTTATATTTAGAGTTCAAATGAGTAATGGAAAAATGGCTTGGTCTTTCTCACGTGCCATTTGACAAAAAGTGTCTTAAAAGGGTTAAATATGATACTAAATATAATGTCAATAATATAATATATAACATTTATTTAATATCACATAAAATAACATGGTTTTATTTATTGGTGTATTAAGGCTATCAGCCAGATGACTACTATTGTCTGCAAAGTTTAGGGAAGAATTTTTGACATAAGTACTATTATTAAGGTAGGGAGGTTTAAACCCCATAGTACATTATAAAGGGGAGAGGATCAATTCATTATGTTTCACACCTAAGCATAAAGTGTACTTTGTTTAATTAGCAATAAAAATCATATACTTTAATATTAAACATTTATTTACTTCTTCGTGCAGGCGTCCAGCTTAACTATAGCCGATGGCCCGATGTCCACGATATATATATGAGGCTATGGCCCACAGGTTCTTCTTAACTAGAATATCTTGCCACTTTGTCACAATTGGTCTGAGGATGTCTCTTGTAGGTAATGGGTAAGGGCAGTTCAGCAGGTTGTGTTCAATTGTTTCGCTCTCCACACCACAGAGTGCACACAACGGAGACTCTGTGAGATTAAAACGAAATATGTACTCCTGTGTCACAAGTGGCCGGTTCTTGCTCTGGCAGCAAAAGATGCTGTTGATCGTGCTACTTCCCTATATTTGTCCTCGACTGGTGGTTCTGGTTGGAGCTGGTAAATGTGTCGACCGGTATACTCTTTTTCCCAATTTTCACACCAAAGTTTTCAGAAAACTTCCCTGCTTACACTTTTGCAATGTAGCAGGGAGTATTTGCCTTCATCTGTAGGTCCCATGGTTGAGGCTATTTTCGCAATTTTGTCAGCCTTTTCGTTTCCGGGTACTCCGCAATGGGCAGGTACCCATTGAAGAGTTAATTCCTTCCCGCTGTCCACTATTTCTAGGATGGTTTTTCTTATTTCTGATATTCGAAACGAGTATGAACTTGTAGAATTACTTAACAATGACTGAAGGGCGGCTTTCGAATCCGATAGGATGCATATTTTTGAATTGCCCTTTAAATGCACACAGCTAGTCAGGGCTGCACTTATAGCCAAAAGCTCAGTATCCATGCTGGAATTGGAATTGGCTGGAATGTAAAAACAGTCTCCGTTCGATTCATTATATAAAATTATATTAAATATTAAACATTTGAATAGGGTTACTAAATCTTGAATATACGAAGCAACCATAATACCAATTACCCTATAGAAACTAATAGGTCTGTTACAAGGTTGAAATATGAAAATGCAGGCTTAGAATAATATTGTTATCTTATTTTTCTGTCACCAAAAATTTGTTTAAAAAATTGTGAGTAGCAACTCTATAACTTTCTTGAAAGTTGATTCAAAAAAAGTTTTTATTTATTGAATTGTTATAAATAAATGATTTTATCTTAACATTTCAGTAACATGTCAAGGTTTTGGTAAAAAGATGACAATAATAGAAAATAAACACAAAATTTGAGAGATGTTCAAATTTGTTGACATAACTAGTTTCCAAGTGTTGAACTGTCTTAATAAAATTGTATTAGTTTTTATAAATTAATAATAAATATAGTTTTTATTTTAAAGAAATATTATTTTAGAATTGATTGTACACTTATATATCTATAGCACAATCCCTAACAAATCCTAAAATTGTTTGAGGAATTTAAATGTGGCATATGAAGTCGTCAAAGTATACCACCAATAGAATCATCACTATACATCAATGAATAATCAATATATCAAATGGTACTAATCTTTAAAAACAAACATTAATATTTATTTAACCTCTTGTATCTGTTATTTTCAAAATGGCATGTTCAAAGAGTGTATGTAAATGTTTCACTTTAAATTTAGATCCCACTGGATCTTATGATGAAGCCATTTTTGACCAAAATTTAAACCAACTAAAAAATCGTTTTAGTAAATATGCTTGTCTTTTAAAAAGTATGAGTTCGAACAAGCATCATCTTACAGAATATGTGGAGCTTTAATTTAAAATTAAAAAGAAAAAAATACACAAAGTGTTTAAAATTTGAAACTTAACTGATGTCTTTATGTTTTGTCTATTAAAGTAAACACAAAGCAAATTTCAAACAGTTTAATTTTATCAAACAGCCATTTGATCATTGTTATAAATACAAATGGAATAATAGGGGATGAAGATGATTTCAAGAGGTAATTCCAGTTAAGATAAAAGTATTATATTTAGATTGTGGCTCCAATTGCTATAGTGTGTGATGCACTTTGTTGTGAGTAGATTGCTCAGTGTAAGCAGACTGTTTCAGCCGCACCATGTCTACATTTGAGTGTATAGAACAAGTGAAGTCTTATATTGTCATTTGAGCCGATACAGGGCACACTGATATAACCCTTTTTTAACTGTAAATTTAACTTCTTAATAAATGTATTTTTTGAAAACGTAATAATTTTAAATAAATAATTTTATCTTAGAGTAACTGAGTGTTTTCCTCCTGTTAGCTTTGTATGCTTTTTCTTCAAATTTGGTGTTAGTACTCGTAACAAGTAGTCAAATGAGTCTTCAGACATCTGTAGTACTTGAAAAAACTTTTCTGAATGCTTTTTTTCAAATTTGGTGTTAGTATTTGTAACAAGTAGTCAAATGAGTCTTCAGACATGCGTAGTATTCAAAAAAATTGTCTGAATGCTTTTTCTTCAAATTTGGTGTTAGTACTCGGGACATGCGTAGTACTCAAAAAACTTTTGTGAATGCTTTTTCAGTTTACCTTTGTAAAGCATTAAACATGTCTTCAGATGTTTTAGTACTTATTATTGAGTGAATCCACCATTTCTTGTGTAAACAACAAAGTCTGTTAATTAAAAGTACACAGCATACAATATCACAAATACAAAATCTATGTGAAGCACATTAGCGTGATTATAATAATTAAACAACAATAACCCTTGCTAAATATATGTAGCAAGGGTTATAGTTGTTTAATTATTAATGTCACAAATGTTAATTGTGTGTTTTTCATCACAAATCATGATGAAAAAGTTTTGTCTATCAATGCTACACTGAACAGCCAGTGAACCCACTCTATGTCATATATAGAATACGACATTTGTCATTTTATGGGATGACAGATTGTTACATGTGGAATTTGTAGCCTTATGCAAGTTAATACTCTGAAGGTTAAGAAACAACTTTTTTTGCTTTCTTGGTGTACCTCTTTTAGGCAATTTTTTCAAAACATTTTTTGCAATTAATTTCTACATTCAAGTAGTTTTATTGCACTACTGTGTACAATCTTTGATTTTGAACCCTAATTAAGAGTTTCTTTTCACATAAAGAAAAGTTTTTAATGAAATGAAGCAAATTTTGTAAATAAATTATAATTTGTACGAATAGCTTACCCTTCTTGGTTTCTTCACTTTTAGCAAAGTTGTTTTATAAACCTGTTTCCAGTTACTTTTATTTATTAACTTTAAATATTTTAACATATCTTCACAAAATAATTTTAAAACATTTTTCTAACTTTACAAATGTAGAAATAATTTTATCTCACAGTATGATTTAAATAAACTATTAAAAATGTATACATCAATTATATTATTCTAAAATAAGTTTTTTTTCTCTTTCAGAAATTATTTGGCATCCAAATAAACTGAAGTTGGTGGTCGATATTGGTGTGAGCAAAGTACTGGTTTGGGGTTTAGAGACGTGCTTTGTAATTACTACGAGAGACACTACAACAACAATTTTTAACAGTAATTTATATTTAGCTACCCTGTCTCTTATCCAGGAAAAGGATGATGAGGATGTCAGTGAAAATTGAATTATTATATCCCTTAAAACAACAATAATTACTTTTCAGTTTTAAAAGAATTAACAGAGAAGAAAAAAGCATAGAATTCAGAATTCCTAAGAGGTTTGTGTGTGTGTGTATATATAGGAATTTTTGGACTAGATAGGAGACTGACAAACTTACCTAATGGCAATAGTCCAAAACTGCAATCTCTTGGAAATAAACACATATAAAAACTTAACACACTATTGAAATATTTCGATCAACAATGATCTGTCTTTTGACAGTCTTTTGTTTTTCTCTTTTTTTTCTCTTTCTTGACTGATGAAGATCATTTTTGATCGAAATATTTCAATAGTGTGTTAAGTTTTTATATGTGTTTATTTCGAAGAGAATGCAGTTTTGGACTATTGCCATTAGGTAAGTCTGTCAGTCTCCTATCTAGTCCAAAAATTCCTAAATAAGCTTTAAGCTCTACTAGAACTAACCTATATATATATATACTAAATTTACAAAGTAAATTAAAGTAAGTTACTAAAATCAAATTTGTTCTCATAGTTAAAAGTATAAATACATGTGTCAGTATAAAGATTTAACCTTAGCAATTGAAAAATTAACTTATGAAAATTACTGGAGTTTCCTACATTTTAAACATTAATCAAATTTATCCTTGTAAAGCAAGACTTTACTTTGATAAGAGCTAAAAAAATCTTGCTTAAATAAAAAGTAGCTAGTAGTTTACAATTACATATGAGAAACTGAGGATTGCCAGCAGTATGGTTTCTTTTTAGCAATATGATTCCATTCAAAGAGCTTATTTTAGATGTGATATAACTCCTTTTGTAATTTGCTTTCTATTTTTATTTAAAATCGAATTACATGTACATAGCATACTTTTATCTTTGTATAAATATCTATATCAAGAGTTATTTTTTAACAAAAAGAATAAAGGTATGTTTAAACGTAAATTTTGAATTGAAAATTTTAATCCTGAACTTAAATATTGAACTAAATATTTTCCCCTATTTATTAATGGCATACAAATTTCAGTAAGAGATTATTTTAAGGGGGAAACTAAAATCATAACAAAATCTTTTGTTATTTAAAAAAAACAAAAATTTAGACCTATTATGTTTAAATGATCTTCTTTTTAGTTTCAGCAGTATATTAGCTCCCACAGCTTCTCCATTTCTTCATGAATGACCCCGATTAATCATTACTGAATTGATATTTAACACACTTTCTCCTTTTTAAAACATACTTTTTTTTAAATTAAGAGTATCTGTATGCCTCATTAAATATTAAAACAAAAAAAATAATAATGTTAATTCTTATTACACTTTTGCTATTACTTGCGACCAGACTTTTTGTTAACTAAAAGTTGTTAAATTGTTAACTTACACTTGGAGGAAACGTTTTCGTCTTACGACGTCTTCAGCCTCGTTTGGAGCAAGTAATAGCAAAAGTGTAATAAGAATTAACAACCAGCCCGTCATGAACAGCAAGATTTTTATTTAATAGTTGTTAAAATAAACACATTAAAAATTTTGAGGTATGTAAAACATACAATTTTTCATTTAAATCTTTTGTGACTTGTAAAAAATATACATTTATTTACAGAAGTTTTAAATCCAATATAATTATACCATTTAGATTTACAGGCTCCCAGATATTTTTATGAACAAAAATAATTGTTTTAAAATTGATATTTAGAAGCCCATTTTGTACAAATTCCTCAAAATATTTTTTTCTAATAAAATGGCAGCCAGTCTTAAAATGCCTCTGCTGTTACCTAATAATGTTGTATTTGATTTTTAGTTGTTTTACAGTTGTTTTTTAAAACATCTAGAGTTAGCAGAATTGCCCGTAGTAAAGGGAACTTTTTGATGTCAACCATATTGCCCCAATATTAGTCACTCTTTTCTTACTAGTCCAGCCAGTTTTTGATGATTTTTTATCATCAATTTTTTAATCAACACCAATTGCAGTGAAATTGTAGTAATAAGAAGAGAGTATCTGTATCAAAAGTAGAGAGTATGGTATCAAAACTTATGCTGCACTAATGTGAGCTTTTACCCTGGGGGAGGAACCCCCCCCCCCCCTTTTTGGAGGTAGAACTTATTAAATTTAAATTAGACCCAGAAACTGATGAACAGATTAATTCTAATCAAAAAATTGTAGAATATTTTACAAATCAATGGTTTTTTAGTTAATTTTGATTGAAGGTCTTGGATTTATATTTTAAAAAATCCATGTTTTGAATGATTCTTCATCACTAACTAAAAAACTCAACATTTTACAAAACAAATATAAACAGGAATAAAACCTATAAAATAAAAAAAAGATTCTTATTTTATTATTTATTTTATTTATTTTTGTAGTAGCAACACCAATGAAGTTATGTCTAATTGAAGGGAACACTTTGTCTGCCATAAAATTAATTCTAACCTCTTTTAATGTTAAATAGCACAAAAATGGTTAATTTTTTGATAAAAATTCAATGAGTATGTTGGTGTATACTAACAAACACTCCAAATACTTCAAAACATGCTCACAGCAAAGAAAACATCACAAAACTACTTCACATATCAACACAAATTCTACACACAAAACGATGGCCTGCCTATGGGTTTCTCCAACTTAGGCATCCTAGCAGAAATATTCCTACATCATACTGAATAACAATACATTCAACAGAACAACAAACATACACAAAAAATAATTTACTACCATAGATAAGTAGATGACAATTTAATATTATAAAATGGCAACAAACAGCAAATCAAACAACTACATAATTACATCAGTACCATACTCCAAAATCTCACATTTACGCTCGAATCAGAAGAAAATAATAAAATAAACTTTCTGACCTTACTATCACCAAACATAACACTAAACACAATTTCAAAATATATAGGAAACCAAAAACCACTGATACTGTCATACATAATACATCTAATCACCCACACAACACAAACATGCTGCATTTAATCATATGCTACACCTAAATAAATGAAACCTCTGTACCACAAATGACTTTTTTCTTTTATTTAAAACCTTATTTACATTTCGATTGCATAGCAATCATTTGCAGAGGTAATTTACAATAAAAATACATTGAAGCGGCATTTTTCATCAAATATATACACCTGTAACTACTTCGCCACACCCCTTTACATTTCCAACCAATCACGTTGCAGTAAATTCCCCCCGCTGCAACTAGGTCTGGTCTCTCAACTTTCGTGGTGAAGATTTACCATTACACATATTTCAATTTTAAACAAAATACAATTATACATATATTTTAACTTTACAAAACTACAACTATCTTCTAATTAGTGAATATAATTGAGGGATCGGGATAGGCTCTTTATCACCATTTAATAGATTAATTTCGTCATATTTATGTGTATACAAACTTTCAAAACTATTCAATAGACCTTTTGATTTAAGATTTTGCACTAATTTAAGATGATTTATTTCTAAAGAATGTTTGGTGTTTAGGATGTGTTCTGCAATACTTGATTTTTCAGGTCTGATATTTTATGTGGCTAATATGTTCTTTAAACCTAGTTAATATTTTTCTTTTTGTTTGGCCTATATAAAAGAATAGAACTTGATTTTTAAATAAAAGAAAAAAGTCATTTGTGGTATAGAGGTTTCATTTATTTATGTTAAACATTACGCCACAGTTGTTTTATACAGTTATATGATACACCGCCTAATCAATATACCTATGCTACAAAAAGACTATGACCAAGAACTTAATACAATAAAATACATCGCACAACAAAACAGCTAACAACATACACTTATAGACAGCATACTCATGGAAATTAAACATAAACAACATCATCAAACAGCCACAACGACAAATCACACAAAAAACAATAAATACATACCCCTCACAAACAAACAAACACATGCACACAAAATTGCTTCCACATTCTAAAAACTCAATTACCAATTATCATACAAAACAACAAACATTTTAAGACAACATACAATCTACAAATCTACAATCTTCCAACAACAAACACAAATGCAATCTATCCGATATATTCAAAATAACATGTAACGAGTGTCCCGCTATTATATGGGCCAAAGCGGTAGATCATTCAACACACGCTTCAATGAATACATCAACCACATAAAAAAACCTAAACCCAAAAGCCAGCTATGCAACACATCTACAAAACACGCAACACATGTACACAAATGTACATACTAATTTAAATATTCGCCACACATTAAACCATAAAAAAAAACTAGCAACTATAGAAAAATATGAAATATACAAACATCACATAACAGATAAAGAAAATATATTAAATGATCACACACTTTGACTCCAACACTCTCATCATAAACAACCAACTTAACCTACTCCCACCACACTCATGAATCTTATGCCAACAACTGTTATACCTTGTGCTCCAGTAGAGGCTTAGCTTTGTAAAAGAAAAAGTTGCGTCAGCAAGTAAGCTTTTAAGTATTCCCTTAGTTACATATTAATTAATTATAGTTTAATCAGTGAATTCAAGATGATTACAACTAGCAACTTCAATACTAGCTTCCATTAAAGTATTTAGCATACAAATTAACGGAGTTATGATGAAAATAAAATGGTTACCTCCATCTTAAGGGGGAAAATGAAAATTTGAACCTGTCTTTTTTTTTGTCATAATAAAAATTGAATGTAACAAATATTTTTATTTATGTTCCAACAATAAGTTCAAATTGTTTGACCAGTTGAGACCTTAATGTTTCAAATAGGTATAATTCACTCTTTCTTTTAATGTCACAAAAAAAATTATTTTTATATTAAAACTGGAAAACTAAATATATAAGTAAAATATAATAGAGTAAAAAGAGTTAGAGTCTTTTTAAGCTAAAAATTTTGTTTTTTTTTTGTAGGATGTAAATTGACTGAGATATTAAAGTTAGAAAATATGATTGTGCAGACCATCTATCCCTTTGTCCTTTAATTTAAAAAAATACCACAAATGAAGGGTTTAATAAAAAAACAAAAATTGGATATTGCAATCTCTAAACAAACCTTCAAAATTGTCATCTTTTTCTTCCAATGGCTCTCACTTATACCATTTGAGATCTTGCCTCCCTATACAATCAGGGTAAGTCCCTTCGTTGTTGTCTTTCCTTATTTAGTCCACTGTATACCAGGAGGTGGTCCTTGTCCATAATAGATGTTTGGCATGCACCTATTGCGCACATGTTGGATTCTAGGTGACAAATTGATCGCGCCCATAGCATAATTTAAGCTGTACGTGTCACCTGGGTACTGCTAAATGATCAAAAGTTAGATTAAATGTTAGGAGGTTTTGGTTGAAAAACTGTATGGTGGAAATATAAATATTCACCCTGTTGATAGGGGTGGATTAACTCAGTTTAAAACTGATTCAAATCTTAAAAACGCTAACACCAGAGAAATTGCTGAAAATGATATTTTGTCATTGTAAAAACGAATTCAAGGAAAGTTGTGGTTGTATAAAAGATGGGCTCTTTTGTATACTACTTGTAGAACATGCGAGGGTGTCTGCTCCCACAATTGTCCTCTAATCGTAGATCAAGAAGTTTTGGACATCAGCAGTGGTGTTTTGATAATACAACAAAAACTTATGTTTTAACTACATAAGTTGTCATTTTTATTATGTTAATAAATTCAGTCTTAATGTATACACAATTTTATTTCTTGATGAAAACCTTTTTTATTAATTTGTAAGAGTTGCAATCTTGATTTTGACCTGTCTCGCTGTTTTTTGACCAGAGGTTTTATGTTTGTTTTTAATGCTGTGTGCTCTTCAATAGCTCTTCATAGCTACGTCTGTGAGATACGCTTGTTTGTTTAACCATTGAATGGTTTTTCACAAATTCCAATAGAAACGCTGTAAACACCATGGTTTTCTAAATAAATCTTGTTTTGGTGTTACCAAGAACCTTATCAATAGTGATGTGAGGTTTATAAACAGATCGCTTTTTAAACTTTCAAAGTGTCCTTTTGTTTCACGTGCACAGGAAGGAGACTAGGGAAAATGTACGGTTATTTTACCTTTTATTACAGGGACCTCTGAAAGGATTGCCAGATTCTTTAAGACGCCTGGTATACAATCTGTCTATAAACCTAACATCACTATCGATAAGGTTCTTGATAATGCTAAAGATACAAGTTACTTAGAAAACCGTGGTGTTTACAGCGTTTCTTGTGGAGTTTTTAAAAAGTCATACATTGGACAAACATACAGATGTATGTCAGCTAGGATTGAAGATCACAAGCTTAGCATTAAAAACAAGCAAAAAGCATCTGTTCTGTACAAGCACCACAGTTCATATTATTGATTTTCAGTCTTGCTGACAGATTGCTCAAGTAGAAAAGTACAGGATTAGAGTTATAAATGAGGTTGTAAAAATAGAGTAGCAAGGGAGACTTAACAAACGCGATGATACTTTGAATTTACCTGCAGTATGAAATGGTGTCGTCGATAGATTTTATTGGCAGAATAGTGAACAATAGGAAAAGAATGTGAGCAATTGTTGAGTGGGAATTGACTTCAATGGGCGGGTTGCTTTTTTCTATATATAGGAGCGCAGTTGTCTGTTCTTTATTTGCATTTAAACTGTTGCTGTTAATGCTAAATGAGATTCTGGCAAAATGTCAGCTGCGATTTTATGCACTACAAAATGAACGAATTTGCTCTGGATATTAACTATTCATCACACATGTGTATATATATGTGTGTGTGTGTGTGTGCGCGCGCGCGTTTGTGTGTATAAGAGTAATATAATCAAAGAAGGAAAAATTATATAAATCTTTCTGTATGACATTTGGTTATTTTTTTATTATATATGTGCCAGTCTGTCTGGCCCAATTTTAAATTTAAATTGTGCATATTTGAAATCTTTTCCTTCAGAATAAAGAAGCATTTATACTTCAAAGGTATTTGGTTGTAAAGTTAGGTAATATCTTTGCAATTATTTCTACAGTTTAACACATAATGTCTTTTCTTTTGCATTGTAAAAGTATGTAATTAAATAGCTCAATAATTGTACTGGATTACATTTTTAAGGTTTTATCTCAAATATTTCTCTAGCATGAGTTCTTATACATAGTTAAAGGGTATTTGAAGACACATAAATAATTCCATCATTACACTTTAGAAGATTTTTCTCTGGAAGCAGTACTCTTATACAAGCTTATAATAAGGTTTTTATTCAGAATGAGTTCTCATTTGTTGTTTAAGAAACCATTGCAGTGAAACTGAATAACAATATTATTAAAACACTTGTAAATATTTTACAACTTGCTTATAATAGCACTTGCTTATATTTGTTGAAGACGGCCGTTTCGGGAGATGTGTCCCATTGTGAACTCAGTCTGTAACTTGGACCTGAACAATAGTATGATAATTTGTAATGTTCTTCTCAAGATTGTATATGTTGCTTAGGAAATATTTTTAGTGAAGTTGAATAACTATATTAAAACATTTGTAAGATTTCTCTTTGGAGAGAGTATACATATGCTGTTTAAAAACCCTTTGCATTAAGAAAAAATAACTATATTATAAATATTTACAAGATTTCTCTCTGGAATGAGTATACTTATGTTGTTTAAGAAGTCTGTCATGAAGCTTAAAAACTATATTATGAAGGTTTCTCTCCAGATGGTGTATACATATGTATGTTGTTTAAGGAGCAATTCTAGTAAAGCTGAATAACTAAATGATAAATATTTGAAATTTTTTTTAGGATGGAATATACATATGTTGTTTTAAAGAATGCAGTGAAGCTGAACAACTACATTATAACCATTTACAAGATTTCTCACCGGAATGAGTACATATAGGTTCAAGTTTTCTGTGAACTGATATTGAATAGTTACACTAAATGTTTGTAAAATATTTCCCCAGAATGTTGGTTTTCAACAATACATACATTGTTGAAGATTACAAGACTGTTTACCTAAAAAAACTACATTGTGAACATTTCTAAGGGAGTTGTACCAAAATAAGAAAGCACATGTACTTTAAGGCTTCTTGACTGTTTATCTGGAGAAACCTACATTGTGACCACTTGTAATGATTTTATCTGGAGTGAGTATATATCTACTGCCTAGGATGTTCTAGGGAAGCATAATAATATAGTAAATTGGGAATTACTGTAAGGGCTTTCTCCGAAATTAATATATACATTCACTGTAAGACTGTTTTAAACAAAAAAATTTTTTCAGAAAATGTATACAAGATACATAATATTGAATCTGGATAGTTAAACTGTGGACATTTTTAATACTTTTCTCCAGAATGAATAAGTTTATAAATTTTCGGGTCTACTGAATCTGCAAGTAAATAGTTACATTGTGAATATTTATAAAGTTATTCTCCAGATTGTGTATTCATATATACTTTAAGACTTATTAGTTGTGAACTATATGGTTGTGAATATGTCGTTTAATATATCCATTCACTATATTAGAAAACTACATTGTTAACATCTTTTAGGGGTTTCACCAGAAACATATGGTTATATTGTTGAAGGTTCTCTGATTTGGGTTAAAAAAACTAGATTGTAAAGATTTTTCTGGAATGAGTCTATGTATTTCAAAATCGTCTCATTATGAACATTTGTAAAGTTTTTTGCAAGAATTATTAAGCATATGTACCTTAGGGGTTACTGAATCTATCGCCGAATAATTACATTGTGAACATTTGTATGATTTTATACCAATATTGGGTTTTAATGACATTTCAAACAAGGAAAATGTTATTGACAATGACATTGAGGGAGATATCATGAAGAAAGAACAATTCGTCAGATGACAAAACAATTGCTATTCATGGACAATGTGTTGCTGAGTTTGATGCTTATCAGGGAGAAGTGGATGATTCACCAGAGGATGAAAATGGTCTCATCATTAAATTTGTACACATGTAGTCATAATGTTGTTTTACGCCTTTCAGGTAAACGTTGAACTAGAGAACATACTATAGAAAGTGATAAAGGCCATCGTATGTAACTGGTCGATGTACAATTATAAATTTGCACACACATTTCAATTTTTTGCGACAGTAAGTCACAAAAGAATAAAATATTGCATAGAAAATTTATACTTCCATTTCTAACTTGGGGCCTAAAAAAGCATAACATGCAATAGCAAAAGAAAGTGAAGAATTCAAACTCAAACTGCTATCCATTGGAAGAGTAAATTAATACTTTATGTATTGTATTCTTGTATTTAAAATCACAGAAGCTCTGAGTACTATACTGAAAATTAAATTTTAACTGTACAATTTTTTGGAAAGCGACAATGTATTCTTTATTGCTAACTAATATGGATATTTAATATCGCTTACCTTTAATCAATATTATATTATTGCCCAAAACCGAGCCTACTATCTATGTACAAAACTAGTAGTCTTGCACTGTTATACATAATGTTTAACCCCTTAATCCAATTATTACTTTAACTATTGTCTTGAACCAATTATGCTAGTAATTATAGGTGTCGTTTTATTTGCAACCAGAGTTACAGAGTGACCGAAATTGAAAAGCTAAACACTGAATACTTCTATAACAGTAGTTCCCAAAAAAATTTGTTCAAAGATCGTTTCATTGGTTGCTATATTGACAGACAAGGACCCCTCGAATTCTTAAATCTAAATTGTAGATTACACATAAAATAATTTGAGTTATATTAGTTATTAGTAAGTAATTTATGGTTTTCCGATCCCTTTACTATAAGCTGCAAACTGTTCTTACATATGAAAATAAAGTTGATGTTCCCACGATTGTATTCAAGAAGTGATTTATTTTTGTTTATGATACAAAAAGTAAGACTATGAACATATTAAAGTTTGCAGGTCCAGGTGAAATTCATTAAATTTATTTATGTTAATATTTGTTTGAAACAAGAAGTTAATGAAGTAAAAACAAATAACACAAGTTTAGTTTTAATTTTGTTTTTAACTTTTAATTTTTAATTATCACAAGTTTAATTTTGGTAACCAGAAAAAATTCAATAAAAATATAATAAGTATTACTAATGTTATTAGTTCAACATTACTATACAGTGCAGTTGTAATAACTCACAACCCAACAATAATTTCATTTAGATGAGTTGAATTTGTGCTTACCCCACACATAGCCTACAAGTCTACACTAGCATCGTTCAACATCACCAACCTATACACAAACATACCTGTCAAAGAAATAATAAACATACTTAACTAAATGTTAATAAAAAACAAGACAACCAAAGAAATAATAACACTAACAGAAACAATCACTTCTCAGAATTATTTCACATACAAGGACAAATACTACACACAAAACAAAAGCTTACCCATGGGATCCCCCATCTCAAGCATATTGTCAAAAATATTCATACACAATTTAGAACAAAAACATCATAAACAAAATAAATCCGCCCACAAAATAATATATTGGTATATACACGTAGATGACATCCTAATCCTATACAACAGCAAAATACGACAGATAACTCCGTCCACAATTGCATAAACAAATTACACAATAACATAAGCTTCACGCTGGAAACAGAACAACAAAACAAAATCAACATCTTAGACCTAACAATAACAGAACAAAAACAACAAACACACATTCAAAATATACAGGAAACCCACCACTCAGACAGAGTTATACACAACACGTCCAATCATCCCAAACAACACAAACATGCTGCCTTCCACTCCTTGATACACAGACTAATCAAAATACCCATGAACAATGAAGACAAAAACCGAACTTGACATAATAAATTTTATAGCCCATAAAAACGAATACAAACACACCTTGATAGGCAACATAATGCGCAAAAACAACGTACACATAACAAAACACAAAAATACATAACACCACAAGACATCACAAAAAATAGCTTCCTCATTCCACAAACTTAAATACAAAGTAGCATTCACAACATCCAAAAAAATTAAAAAACGCCTACACAGTTCAAAATCACACCAGAATATACACAACAGGGCAGGCGTGTACAAGATTACATGCAACAACTATCCCAGCTTTTACATAGGACAAACAGGGAGAACATGTACCACAAGATACGAAGAACTCATAAAACAGATAAAAAAGACACAAACCAAATCAATTTACACATACAAAACATGCTACACTCACAGACTGACATAGACACCAATCTAAAAATACTACACTACACCAAAAAAGCAACAACTAAACACAGTAGAAAACTATGAGATATATAAACACCATAAATACTATCCGCAACACATTCTAAATGACAAAACACACTCCCATCAAACACTATATTTGAGCATATAATTAACAACTACTCTATGAACAATAACTCACCACAGACTCACACCAACACAACACACCTGAGCAACAGTCTTGTCAGTAATTCACAGCATTGAAAATAGCACTGACCAAGTGCGAAACGCGTCTGCTGAATAAATCAGAAAGTAGTGATTTTTTTGCCAAGATAATACAAACAAGTGTAATTTCTATAAAAACCTCAAGGTTTAGCCTACAACACAAAAACTGCAAGTGTTAAATCTTTATACTGAAACATTTCTTTATACTTGTAACTACCAGAACAAATTCGTTTTTGGTAACCTACTTTCATTTACAGAAAAGCAACTGAAGTGTGAAACAATAACTTTTCTATTTACAAAAATGACTAAATTTGAAGATCTTTATTTCTCTACCAATGAAGAAATTGTTTTTAGGTACATGGTTATCATAATAGGCCTACTTCACAAGCAGAAAATATGAAAACATGTCTAATTTTTAAGTGAGAATCACAGAACGAATACGTGAACATATCGTAAATGAAAGTTTGCGAGTAATTCTTAAGTATAAAACAACCACTAATCAAAAATTGGCCTTCACAAAATATACAAATTATACAATAACTTTAACGACAGGAAAGATAGCGCTTGAAAAAGGAGTATTCATATTAATATTTCGGAGTATATAAATCTGCAACCGTTTTAGAAAATCAATGTAATTTTTGTTACGTTCGAGGTAATTTCGTGTAAATTGAAATTCTGCTAAATACTTCCCAAAATGCCGCATTTGGGTATTGCAGCTCGGTATTCACGGTAAAAGCACGCTCTACAATGAGGTTTGAGCCTGTGTACTGGGATCTACAAAAATTAAATGAATATTAAACAGTCAGATACTGAACACTTTCGTTATTTAGGCAATTTTAAGCTTTCCAGCACTCTAATATTATACTATATTTAAAAAGTATTTAACTAAGTGAATACGTAATGGCTTACTTGCTGACGCGTTTCAAAACATTCGTTCCTTTTACGAAGCTACCGCAGTCGTAAATCCATCCCGTTACAGGCTTTGTACCTAACCGATGCCACCAGTAGAGGGTAGCTTAGTAAAAGGAACGAATGTTTTGAAACGTGTCAGCAAATAAGCCATTACGTATTCACTTAGTTGAGTACATTTTAAATATAGTTTAATCAGTGAATACATCAAGCAACTATAATATTAGTACATATCTTGATAGGATGCCGTCCTTGTTTATGTCAAGGATAGTTATTGCTGTTTTATCTTCCACTGTGATGAAAAAAGTAACTAGTTCAATTTTTTTTTAATTCCATGGAACACCGGTTCATCTAATTTGTCTCTCTCTTCTTTTGCGAATCCAATAAAAAACTTATCTATAGAATTTGTATCAATTGACTATTTCTTTAGTCGATAAGTTTAGTTTTCTTTAGAAATTTCTAGCACAGAGGGCTTTAAATGTAACGGTAGAAATCAGTGGAAAGGGCGTAAGAAAATCTAAGTCACCATTTCCAGTAAATGTCCCTTTTCTAGCATATACGTTAAAAATACATTTGGTTACCTTTTTTTTAATATTTTATAATTGTTTTGTTACATCTAATGAGTAACTTGTCTTCTTTGGGTTTTAATAATTCTTGACAACATGAACGTTTCATTTTCTAACATTACTAATAAAAAAATCATTATTGAATTGGAAAAATTTATTAATTTTAAAATCTGTAACAAAACGTCCATTGTCAAGGTATGGTTTTAGCTTTGGAGGCTTTTGGGCTTGAGGAGTTTTGCCGCCCGGTCTTCATAAAATTGATGAGAGAAAGGGGACGATCTGGCAATTTTCCAAAATTATTCTTATAATAACTTTCAATAATAATAGGCAATGATAAGCTTAATAACAACATCTGGTAATATAATTTAAGTATCTTACTTTTGTATATTTGTGTGGTTGCGCTTATCGACTAACCGAGATCTAGTAGAAGCACCGTATCAACAGTATGACTCAAAATATCAGTGGTCCTCGGTAGATCCGAGTCATGCTCTTTGCTACTATCTATGTGTCTACACTCACTGGAAATATGCTACTTCAGTAAACAATAAGTAGATAATACAGTAATAAACTGTATAAAAAGTATATAATTAGAACTTTTCTCATCTTATAAACTTTTTGTTTAGTATTTCAAAATATAATTTTTTCATGCTTATTGTTTCCCCCGTTATTGTGCGTCGCTAGGTTAGGCCTACTAATGAATCCAGTTCTCTCCATTACATCTATTTACCCGTTGTTTCTAAAAATTTTTGTATTTAGATTCTACAAACGTACACTGTTTAATTTACACTATATAATCTACACGTAATATTTAACATGTAGTCTTAAACAATAAAAAACGTTTTGAATGTAAAAGTGATTACCTAAATAAGCAGTTTGAATCGATTACTAGCACCTTAAATATGATTGTTGTTTTCAACCGGAAGAACAGGGAAAACGTTTTTTGAAGTTTATAAAGCTTTTTAATAACTACAATTCATTAGTAATTAACAATTAATTACATTCATTTTCTTTGGAAAGGTACTTGACATAGAATTATTTTATAGATATAGAATTATTGCAAAAGGTCTTTAACCCTTTCAGCCCCAATTTATTTACTATAGTCAGAAAAAAAAATAAATTGCACAGATCGTTTATAATAAGTAGTACATCATAAAAAATATTTTTTCAAAATTTATACTCACCCCGTTTTCCAAAAATTAACTGATTCCATATGGCATCATTGGTCACTTATAGTAAAAAACAATCTTATTACCTATGTTGATCTATTATACATATAAGTCTTATTTACTTGGTTAAAATAATTGATATTGAATGATATTTTGCTAAACTAAAAACAATTAATAATATTTACACAAAAAGTTATGATTTTAGGCTAACACGCATGTTTCTCTACTTGTTGTGAAAGTTATAAAAACAATTTTTGTCTTTATTGAAACACAATGAAACATTACATTTTTCACACTTGATTCTTGCGTAGGCTTTGACACAATACTTGCAACGCTGCTTTGGCTCTAAATGTTGTGGCCAATGTCCCATTTGGTCATACCTCACATCATGATTTGGTCGTGGTGCTACCTTTCTCCGTTTTTCTGGTTGCTGTGGTGCTCCTGGGGAAAGAGATGGACGACCTCTTCTCTTTGTAATGGTCTTGTTGGCCCTCATTAAGGCATGGCTTATAGATGCTTTGAACTCTATTAGTGGCATGTAATTTTTATGGCACAACTGTTTACAATGCCGCCGATATAACAACCATCCATTCACACAACACATGTCAATAAGATGCCACATGATCCTGAGGTAATAGCGCCGCGCTCTGATGTCAATTCTATATAATTCCACCAACATATTATGTAAATCCACTCCCCCCATACCACGATTATATTCAGCTATAGCTGCTGGAGATGGCACATTAATTTTTTTTCTGTCTTTGGAACTATACCGCATGCACTGATTGATTGGGTCCTGTCCAACATACGTTGAAGCCAAGTGAACGCATTTGTTGTCGAACCATTTCACTGATACAATATTGTTCTCAGCATCAGTAAACACTTCGGAACTGCCTCTTCCATTTTTTTTCAATTTCTTATCAGAAGAAAACGGAACACCATGTAGTCTATTTGGTCTGACTGTACCTATCGCATGTAATCATTGATTTTTTAGTGCCACTAATAGAGCATGTGATGTAAACCAGTTATCTGTAAACAATTTGTAGTTCCTGTTTCTAGGCAAATTTTCAGATAGCCTGAGTACAATGTCCCCACTTATTCCAAGGCCTGTTGCTGGAGCAGTTGTTTTACCAACATATATTTCTGTGTCATATACGATTCCTGAGCTGCCTCCAGCTCTAGCGAATATTTTTATCCCCCATTTGTGTGGTTTCTTCTGCATGTATTGTTTCAGGGACGAACGACCCTTGAAGGGAATTATCATTTCATCCACAGCGTTACATTCTTCTACAGGCAATGTTTTTAAATTTTCATTGAATGCATTATAGAAGGGTCTAATTTTAAATAGTTTATCATGAGCTGAATCACTGGCAGGTATCATTCTGGATTTGGTGTCGATTTCTGGACATGGTGTCTGCAATCAAATCAAATCGAGTGGTTGATGCCCAATACATTCGATAAGCAGGCATCCTAACAATACCAGACATAATATGAATACCAATAAATTGTTCTATTTCTGAAATACTCGTGTTTATACAATTACCAGTTTTCTGAGTGGAATACAAATTTGTTTGATCTGAAATATTTTAGATCATGGCTTTGTCACAAAATTTTTTAAAATAGTCATATGGGGACAGATTTTCAGGCGGTTCCGGAAATTCATACTCGCATACACGATTTATGTAATTGATATCTCCTTTGTCCCACTTAATTTTTTGTATTTGTTTCTTTTCTGCTGTGATTATATTTTGTGTTTCGGTTTCTTGTTCAAGACGAACTGCATAAGGCACATCATCATCTTGAAGTTCCTGACTATCTTCATACTCAATTTCGTAATTTGAGGATGATTCGGGGACAAAATTTTCAATTTGGACTAAATCATTTATAGGGCAATTGTTTGTATTTATAATGGTCCTATCAGCAATGTAAAGTTCTTCATCCGAATCTACATCCGAAAAATCAGACACGTTTCCATCATTCAGTAAATATAAAATTTTTTTTGGTGTCAAATTTTGTGAACACATAATTAATATATGAAATGAATACTTACAGTTTGTAGAAAATTGATAAAAACAACACTAATTACTAAATTACACTATCACCTAACACTAAAATGAACAGTTTCATAAGTATTGTCTTCTATGTAAAAACAAAAAACTTAACCTAACCAACAGTCTGATGATGCCAATTGGAGTCACGTGGTTAGAAAAAAATATTACTAAAAATTAAACGTAGTTCAATTAAATTTGAAATGTTAGTTGGGATATATAACCTTTAATTTTGATAATCCACCACTAAAACATTAAGAAAATATAATCATTTATTTAGTAATAGAGCTAAAACACACTGCTTCTCATAACCTACACAACATGTGGTAGAAGTAAACAACAGCTGACCATTTCTGAAGCCATACGTGATCAGTGAGAACAACATTATTTGTTGCCAACCTAACAGTATAAAAGTATCGTATGATCTATGACGCCAAATGGATTCGTTGGGCAATTTTAGTGCTGTTTTATGAAGAATAATGTTGACGACGCCATATGGCATCATTAGGTCTGAAAGGGTTAAAGGAATTATAAATTTACTTTTACATACTAATTCTGCACTTGTAGTAAATAGCCTTTTCAAAGGCAGTGTTAAAGGGGTTAACAATCCAGTTATTAAGTTTAATGTTTGATATGTATAATAACTTTTTTAAACTCTAATTGTAACAGTTGACAAAGATTAGCCCAACTCCAATTTTTTCGTTTTCATATATGTTACTTAAAAAAACATACGGTTTTAAACAAGGGAAAAGTAATTTTTAAAAAAACCCGAGGATGTACAACACAAAAACTGCATGAGAAAAGTCGTTTTAAATATATGTATATGTTGTAAACATAAATTAATAGTTTCTTTGTAAAATAGAACACTATTGTATTCTACATCACATAATTGTATAACTATTTCACAATCTACAGACAAAGTATTTGGTTATGATAGGTTCTTAAAAAGACATTGTTACTCTACTGGCAATGCAGTAATAGGTTAGCATTGTTACACCAATTGTTATTATTATTATTATTTTTTAATAACCTACCTAACTGTATAACTTCTTGCTATTTGGAATATATTATGAAACAAAATTATGGAAACAATTCAGGTAACAAACACCTAAATAGGTTGTAAACGTGCATACCATGTTGTAAATTCCATACCATGTTGCTACAATCCCAGCATGGCCTGCTTCCTTCATGAACAGTTTAGTTATTTTATAACCAAAGTTAAACCTCACCAGATACTTTCTATTTCAATTTTAATATATCAATATAGTTCTCTAATGTAAAATAATGCAGTAACAACTTAAAATTTGCTTCATAAATTAGTGTCTCCCGAAATCTTTATATGGCTATAACTAATGTTTGCTTTAACTACTACATACTACTATAGATCACAACATTTACAATACTTTTATTCTTGATTAGAATGCTATTTTGCAGAACAATGTGAAATAGTAAAAAAGTAAGTCGGATTAATCTTTGTCAACTATTACCAAAAAAATTGTTAAAAAATATTTTATCTTCATAAATATGTTAAAAAAAATATATATTACCATTCTATAAAAAAACTTTCAATTTTCCATATTTTTACACTAAGAATTGTGAACCTACCATGTTGACTTTCATGCTATTAACAAAATATAAAATTTATAAACAAAGTAAAAGTGATTAATTAAGTTTCACCAAACATAATAAATAGACTACAGAAGTCAAAAATAAAAAAAAACCATAACTAAAAATATTGTTAAAAATATAATGTTTTTACTTTACAAAATTGTTTTAACAATTATTTGAGAATAAACTTGTGATTAGGCCTTACATTTTCAATTATAAAAAAAAACATATAAAGCTTTTCATTTTAAGTTTCAAAGGGTTTTAGTAAAATTAATTATTTGAATTTCGAGTTTTATTAAAAATTCACTTGAAAATAAGCTTTTTCAAGAAGTCATACAATTCTGGATATATTGTAAAAAATAAGCAAATATCAAAACTATATTACAATTGTATAAAAACTTACTAAATACTATAGTACTGTAAGTAAAAAAAAAAAAAAATAAAAATAAACAAAAATTAAACCAAACTCTAAAACAAGAAATTCCAAGTTTTTCTTTAATGATTGACATTACTTTGGTGAAATTAAATAACTGCAGTTGTACACTGATATTTTATGTCTCAACAGTTTTATTTTCAATATACATCTTGGTGAATAACTATATTTTGAGTTTCTACCCTGCAATTTCAAGTTAAAGCTATTCAATGAATCAGAGAAGTCTGACAAATAGGTTAACATCAACTAAGCACTTGGTTTTTGAAGTCAACACGTTTTTTTTGGAGAACCAGCATACTTCTGTATAAAATAGTAGTTTTGTGTAATTACTTTTTAAATCTCCATAAAGAGTTTTAAATAAAGTTGCTTGTTATAATCATCTTGCATTCACTGATTAAACTATAATTAAATATTACTTTACCAAGTGAATACATAAGGGCTTACTTGCTGACGCGTTTCGAAACAATCATTCCTTTTACGAAGCAAAGCCTCTACTGAGTATGCACTTAGTTGAGTATTATTTTAATTATAGTTTTAAATAGTTGAGTATTTAATGGACTATATTTTATGTAATTCACTTCATTAATACATAACTTCAAGACAGCGTTGTCATCATTTGGAAGCATGTTTGCTGCCAAGATAATTGAATATATATATATAATACATTGAATCCCAGTCACATCAGCATTTTTCTCCCAATTTCAATATAATTCATGAAATTCCAATGAAAATTAATTTTCAATGTTTTAAAATGCATTTTTAACCAATTGCATGAGGCCTGAGTGAGAACCAAACATTGAAAGAGTGTTGTCTTTTCCACGCTTGTAAGTTTTTCCAAGAGAGTTCATATTTGTCAAACACTTCTGACACTGTTTTCATCTCATCAATAGGTTTTACATTGGTAACCAACTCCAACAAACAGCAGATCAGTTTTTGGTTTTAATATATGAAACATATAGAATTAACTGGCAACATTGTGGTGTCTGTACTCTTATCTACTTGAATAGCAAATAAACGGTGATTGATTTATTGGATTACTTGTTTTTCTAAAGTCTACAGGCATATTAACAATGCAATGATTTAAAGTGTTGTCTGAAAGTCATATTTGACTAATAATATTGAATAATATCAGCTGTCTTCAGCAGTCGCGGTTTAACAAGTATCTCTCCAATAGCATGGCTTTTCTTTACTTAGCAATAAGAAGTGATAGATCATATGAAGCCTTAAAGATTTTTTTGGATTGAACAACTTTATGAATTTTAAATAATACATTCAAATTTTGCAGCAAAAAACCTTTTGGTTTGCCCTTTAGAAGGTGTGTTTAGTTGACAAATGTCTTTCAAGATTGCCTTATGGCATCATCATTACTTGGTAGTAAATAACTCAGAGAGGGTGTTTCACATTATCTTGAAGGATAGAAATAATCCCATATTCGATATAATCATCTTGCATTTTTTTGCTGAGCTGACCTTGATCGATATCTTCTCTCTTAAATCACACTGTACTAAAAGCTAACCACGACAATTCAAATGTCATAGCACATAAACTCTCAAATCATGCAACAAACTGAGGTGTCCTATAAAACATTGAGCTGAGCTGACACCAGTCGTTGGCATTTAGCAGTGGTGTGTGATGGAGAGGGACCCCTTGAAAGCGTTATTGCATATCATAGCTTGTGATGGTAAATTTTCTGTTGCCATATTGAATAGAAAAAAATTTTATTTGAGATATGTTTATAATACAATTTCTTTAAAGCTGTCATCCTACTTTCAAGTTTACAAATTTTACATTAATAGTCTATAAACTTGTTTGATAAACACAGATGTATCATTCAAGTGAATTTTTAATTTTCTAAATATCATGGTAAGTAAAAAAAATCAACAATGGAAATTTATTTTTAATAAATGTGTACTAAAATTGTAACTAAATCAGAATTTTTAATTTAACTAGTCTCAGCTCCCTTGACCTGTTATCATGCCCCTCAGTTAGGGAACCTCAGGCATATGTAAAACAAAAGATATCTTGCAAGAGGTTTCTGAGTTCTATTTAATTGTTACCAACAGTTACATGTCTACAGGTTGATTATAATTACCTCTTTTCTTGAGTTTGTTATACACTGTAATTGTTTTTACATACTTAAATGATTCTATCAACCATACAATACCTTATACTCAAAAACGTTGGTTACTAAGGTTAAAATACCCAAAGGCCCATTGGGTATGTTTTAATTTGGTATAGGTTCACCTTAAAATATATGTAGATAAGTCATTGATGTTATGGAACTAAGTATAACATGCAATATAATCAGTCACAAATTCCACGTTTTAAAAATCTACCATGTTGTAATCTCCACCCCTCATCTCCTACTAACAATCTCGACCAATCATGTGACCCTTTGTTATATAAGAATGACAAAATTTGATGTTAAAAAGTACTTCTGAAGATGATTACCATGTATTCGAAATTTACATAAAGTAATTGTAATAAAGATTGTTGTGTTGTGGTTAGTGGGTTTGATGTGTCAAACACTCTGTATGTAAGATGAGTTGAAATGCAGTATTGAAACTTTACTATGCCATTATTTACTAATGAAAATATTTATTACACTATTTCTATTTCTTGCGACCAGACTTTTTGTTAAAAGTTGTTAAATTGTGCTACTAAATTCAGCCACGAGACTGAAGAAGTCATAAGACGAAAACGTTTCCTCCAAGTGTAAGCTAACAATTTAACAACTTTTAGTTAAAAAAAAGTCTAGTCACAAGTAATAGCAATAGTGTAATAAGAATTAACAACCAGCTCGTCATGAACAGCAACAATATTTCGATATTTAATGAAAATACTACTGTATAAAGTATTTTATAATACAGAAATAATACATATTCATTCTATATACAATTGTAGGTTTTTACCTTGTTTTTTAATTCTCAGAATTTGTCATTAGTTCAAAATATGAATGCACTAAACTTTATACATTGTTAAAATGAAAATGTTTTAAATATAATTGTACGAGTAGGAATGCATAAAGTAGTCCTATATGAATAAATTGTGACAGTAATTTCCAATAATTCACGAAATTATGGTTATATAAATATTCATAGCTCAAAAATTCAGAAAATGTAGATTATGATTATCTAGATTATAGTCACTGATCTGGGCAACATGGTTAGAAGCATGTTTTGATTTTTAAAAATTGTGTTGTTAGAAGTTGTGTTTTGATACTCCTAGTGTATATTTCTTGTACAAAACGTTTGTTTACACTCATTAAACTACATGGACATGCATACAAAATGTCTCAATTTCTGCAATAAATAATTATTAGAAAAAAAAAATATTAGAAAATGTAATGGATAGGAAAGAAAATTGTATAACAAATAAAATCAGATATAATCAACTAAAGAAAATATTTTATTGCTTTATAAAAATTATTTTCAGTGCTTAAGTATAAAATATACTACAAGTAGGAACAAATCCAGTAACATCTTATTATAAACAATGTTCTTTCTAAACTATTATAAAAAAATATACATTAGTTATATTTACACTGATAAAAGTATTGGTAATAAAGCTTCGGTTTATATTTACATGATTTTCAATACTAGTATGATATTAAGTCACCAAATACATTAGGAAACTATTTGTGGGAATATAATTTATTAAAAATATAGTAGAAAGTAAAAGTAAGCTTAATTAACTTTGAGAAATAAAGGTTAAACAATTATTAACAACTTATTTAATGCCTACTATGAATGTATCTTTTTGTAAACAAAAAGTATGCTATTTTATAATTTAAAAAAATAACAAGATCATCTGCAGATAAAAAATTTATATTATCTATATGAATATAAAAAATTCAAAAAATGTTGAACTTTCTGATTAATTTAAAAAAAATCTATCATTACATTATTTTGCCTTAGATTGACATTAGAAAGGCCTAGAATCCGATGACAAAACTATATAAAGAGAAATAAAAAAAGGCTAGAACTGGCAAGAGGGCATAGGTGAGACAAGGCGGGGAAAAATCGTCTAGAGCTTTAAGTACATATTCAGATTCTGAAGTAGAAAAAACCAGATAGGCAAAGTAAGTTTTTATGAAATACATATTTTCATTTATTGCTCATAAATTTTTTATTTCATTTGTATTTTACTTGTTTAAAAACAATAAAGTGTTTATTGATGTAAACAATAAACAGATCAATCACTGTTGCAGCAAAGGTTTACAATGGTATTGTCTTAGCTGCCTGTTTTAAACATTGTTATCAATTATACACTGTATATACATTTTGCACATTTAAAGTTTTCTATTACGCTAAATAAGCTGTAAGATTTGCCATCGATCTGATACAAATATTACTAAAAAGGAAAAAATACAAATTCAATAATTCTGTTTAACTTTTGTGCAGGTTTATTTTAAAAATCTAACAGCAAACTTATATAAAGTGAAAGTTTGTTTTTTCATGATTTGCTTATGGAAATATGTTGTTAGTAGAGAGAGAGAGAGAGAGAGAGAGAGAGAGAGAGAGAGAGAGAGAGAGAGAGAGAGAGAGAGAGAGAGAGAGAGAGAGAGAGAGAGAGAGAGAGAGAGAGAGAGAGAGAGAGAGAGAATATTAATAATATTCTGGGAACTTCATAACTAAAGTGAGAGCTATAATACAACTACTGTGTAAATATAAACACCTATTTACTCTTGATACAAAAATAAATAACTTTTTGGTCATTATTAAAAATAATTATAGACATATTTGCATGTTAGATATTTATGGTTAATCTTGTAAATTAAATATATTATTGAAAAATGTATTTGTTATTATAATTTGCATTTCAACGTAAACAAACTTTCACTTCATAAATTAATATTTAATTGTTATCTGAATTAAAATTGTTTTTGAATTATGGACAATAATTTGTTCTGCAAGTGGAAAGTCGTGCCTAATCACCATTTCTTGCTCATTTAATTAAAATCTATATATGCCTAAAGATACTACTTATGTACACTTATTAAAATAATACTTGAGTTTATTATAATATATACAAACAAATTTCAATATTAGTTTTTTTATGGTATAAACCATTTATCACACCACGGTATTTCTAATGTGTTTGAAGATTTTTGGTGATCTGTTGTTGTGAATTGTTCCCTGTATCTCTTCTCATATGTACAATGAACAGGGGTCGATTGATCTACTTTGGTGACAACTATTGAAGGCGTGTTGAGCCCATTCTCTGAATTAGTTCTAGTTGTATTTTCAGCACCTAATCGATTGTGTTCATTTGATTGGTCTCTCGAAGGTGTTCCCTTCATTTTTTTTCACAGTTGTCCTGCACCTAAAACAAACCAAATTTGCTTAAATACACACACACACACATGTATATATATATATATACACACACACACATATATATATATATATATATATATATATATATATATATATATATATAAGTTTTTAAAAAGTTTTTACAAATTTACAAAATTAAAGTTAGGATAGTCATAAACTAATGTAAAAGTGTATATATTTAAAGAAATATGTATTGACATATATAATTTGAAAAGAACAGATGTTTTGATCTATAAACAAGTAGCCATAATATGTTTTCACTTTATGAATCCTTCATATCCTGTTTACATTAGTGTCATAATAAGCTGCCAAATGTAAAAATATGAGAATTTTTAAGAACATCTTCCTTGTTAATATTAACATTTTATAAATAATTTATAACTAAACCTACACTGAAATTTGCATGTTAATTATAAATTTCAAGATAAAATTATATTCGCTTAAACACTTGGACATATATATTAATGTGTGATACTGGCGTAAGTAGCACCTAATTTCATAGTTTCATGAGGACAGTAGTTTTGAAAGATATGTCATTGTCAACTCAAACTTTTTGATTGTTTTAGGTTGTGGTTGTGGTTGGGGGGGGGGGGGTTAGGTTAGGAGTAAGTTAATATAGGGATATTTGGTGATTTGAAGGGCCTTTTTGGTATTTGGTGTTTTGGGGAATTAACAAAATATGTGTGTAAATTATAATGTAATTGGATGTTGAGTATGTGTGTTGATGTTATGCTTTTGTAGTTGTGGTTTGTGGTTATGAACAGCTCAGAAAAAGATTGATAACATCAAACATACAAATTATAATCAAACTAAATAAAAATAGCCGACTTCATGGAACCAAACAGTACAAAATATACAAACATTCAAGCTAAACCGAATACACAAACTGAACACCCAATTACACTATATATTCACTCATATTTTTTTGTATCATAACCCTAAAAATCTCTAAAAAAATCTCACAATAACTCTTCTCCAATTAAGTTATTCCCAACTTAAAACGGCCAAGAGGTTAGTCACCATTTGAGTTGACAATGTGATACATTGCTTGAATGGCCATTTTCATTAAATAAAGTAATTCATAAGTAATTATTTTTAAAAATCTAAGTGAAAATGTAATGAATGAAACACCAGTTTCGAAATGCATCAATCACACATAGTTCTTTACAAATAATTACTTATGAATTAATCAATGAAATCAAGATGATTATACTATATCAACCAATATTAAACAAAAAGTAAGTGTTACTATAGGAAAGTGTGACAAAGTGTAAACTAGTAGCTCAAGTTGAAGAGGAAATCAAATATAGTAATTAAGTAATAAAAAAAATTGACTGTCAAAAATTTATAATTAATTGTAGATTCTATTACTGCTTAAAATTCGATTAACTATTCCATTTTATTCTTGCCATCACCATTAAATCTTGACTAAATCAGTCTTTTAATTTCTAAGTTTTGTTTGGCAACTGTATGAAGTGAAATTATTTTTAAAAGTTAAATTTTATAAAAAGAACAAGACGAAGACTTCTAATGATTAAAACACATACAAGTTTTTTGTTTCAGTGTGTTTAAGTGAGAAAAAAAATTAAAAATTATTAAAAAAATCGAAAGTTTTAAATACTGTATTAGCAAAAAGTTTAAAACAATAATTTGTCTAGTTGAGCCCATTAATGTAGTTCAGTGAATTAATGACATAAAAGATGGGTAAATATGCAGAAGCTCGGCGCCATACGATATTTTGGGAAAAGGTTTAACACCACCAAATAGGACGATATCCACAAGAATTTATTTAAAATTGACCTCGGAAAGTTACTTTTTTTCAATTTAAAGTAGCGTAAAATATTCAGCGCGGATGTAGAAGTTGTGAATAGATGCGGAGTGATACAAATGCTTCGTGATGTTACAATCGCATTTCAATGTATAAAATTAAAACCAAATCTAACCTGACTTGACACTTTTTCGGTAAATTTTAATATAGGTATACAGTATTGTATAAATTTAAAACCAAATCTATCCTAACTGGAGACTTTATAAGTATATTTAAATATATGTATAAAAATTAGGCGAAGTTGTGAATAGGCGCAAAGTTATACAAATGCTTCGTGATTTTACAACTGAATTTCAATGTATAAAATTAAAACCAAACCTAATCTGACTTGACACTTTTTCGGTAAATTTTAATATAGGTATACAGTATTGTATAAATTTAAAACCAAATCTATCCTAACTGGAGACTTTATAAGTATATTTAAATATATGTATAAAAATTAGGCGAAGTTGTGAATAGGCGCAGAGTTATACAAATGCTTCGTGATTTTACAACTGAATTTCAATGTATAAAATTAAAACCAAACCTAATCTGACTTGACACTTTTTCGGTAAATTTTAATATAGGTATACAGTATTGTATAAATTTAAAACCAAATCTATCCTAACTGGAGAAGTTGTTTCTAAAATATCTACACACGTAAGGTTGCGTGACGTGCCGCGGACAATGCGTACAACCTTATGCGCAGCACTGTGACGTAAGTATCACTCCGCGCCTATTCACTTTAAATTGAAAAAAAGTAACTTTCCTAATTCAATTTTAAAAAAATTCTTGTGGATATCGTCCAATTTGGTGGTTTTGAACAATTTCCCAAAATATCGTATAGTGCCGGAGTACTGCATTTCAACCAAAAGATGTACTAAGGCAACCATGTGAACTCATACAGCTTCAAGCCAATTAAGTAATAACTATTTCCTTTTTGTTATGTATAAACTATTATTGTTGCTATTTTTAACTCATATAAAATTTTTTGTGTATTTTGAAAACTTTTCCTATATAGAATAGCATTTTCTATATAAAAATAATTTTATTTGTATATATGAATTAAAATTTTCTATTGCAGTAATGTTTATAATGCGCAACAATATTATATATACAAAAAATATAACCATAATTTATCAGTTAGGTTAAGATTTAGCCATCTATTGTCAACTTACCACAAACAACAAAACTCCTTTCCCTTCCTATATTGGATCAAGGTTATGTTTATATTTTTGCCAAAGATTCACAACCGGTTTGCAACGTAAACACAACAGTAGCACTAAAACTGCACTGAATGTAAGTTATAATTGACGCCAGATTATATACAAGGTTGGTCTTGTGGCTTCTCCCTCCCCTTCACATGGTTCACGGCTTATCTGGCATGAGTCAAAGCATTGACGTGCGAGAGAGAGAGCGTACGATTGTCGCGTGTAGGAGCCAGCAGTTTTACCAATGACGCACGATGTCGGATTATAAACTTTTATTTTCTAGCATGGTGTAACTTGGTTTTAGTTTTATCGAAAAACGTTATTGTTATAATGAATTTCAATTGTAACACTGGTACAATCAATTTCAATGTAATATTTATTAGGTTACTTAAACAATAGTTTATGACTATCCGAACTTTATATTTAGTAAATTTGTTAAAACTTACTGAGACAGAACGTTTTCTATCGCTATGTGCTGATCTTCGCTTGTCTTGCTGTGCTGAATTCTTGAATTTTGTAGTCCATTACGTTCGGTGAATATTATTAATCACTTAAACAATAGTTTATGACTATCCGAACACTATATTTAGTAAATTTGTTAAAACTTACTGAGACAGAACGTTTTTGATCGCTATGTGCCGATCTTCATCAGTGTCTCCTCCTAGCGACCGAAAACGTTCTGTCTCAGTAAGTTTTAACAAATTTACTAAATATAAAGTTCGGATAGTCATAAACTATTGTTTAAATGATTAATAAGATTCACCGAACGTAATGGACTAGAAAATTCAAGAATTTATTAGGTTGTTTAGGGAACGTTTCTAACCATTTTCGTCCGTTATACAGTAGAACTCCCTATTGACCGAATCATTATGGACCAATTCGGATTATTGAATATTTTTTAAATATTAAAAAGGGTCAATTTTAATTAATTACTGTACGTATGTTGCAAATGAGAGAAACATCTAAATTCGTTTATAGTTTTATAGTTTTTTCTTACCTTCTGAGCTAAGTAAGATCTTGATTATAAGTTTGAGTACATTTTTCTGCTATTCACAACGTTTCAATATTCTCCTCTGTTGATGCGTTTCGGAGTAACTGCATTTTGAAAACTTCAATCGTACTTATTGCAGTACGATTGAAGTTTTGAAAATTGAGTTAATCCGAAACGCGTCAACAGAGAAGAATATTGAAAAGTTAGGAATAGCAGAAAACTATACTCAAATATATAGAAATATTCCTAAGAGAAATGAAGATGAGTATATTAATAATTTTAAGATCTTGACTTTTCACGGCATCTTTTAGTTCTTTGTTTTTTTTTATGCCTTTCATTGATTTCCATGTAGAACTTTCATATTTTATTTCAAGCTAATACAAAAAAAAGTATAATACAAGTAAAAAAGTATTTATACAAAAACTTCAAGATGTAAAACACAAAAACTGCAAGCTCCAAATAATGATTGAGCTGCGCCTACACGCAGCTTCGTGGAAGAAAAACCAATAACACATGTACAGAGAATCATTATTTTGGAAATAGCATTTCCCACCTGAAAATCTGATATCGCTTCACATAGTCGGAGTTCGGATAACTGGAGATCTATTGTATTTAAATGGAGTTAGACGACCGTCCATTATTTTTGTTTGTTTTATGGCAACGGAAGCATTTATGTGATTGCTCTTAACTAACCAAAGGGTAAGCAACCCAGGACAAAGTTCGAGGGAAGCAATTCCCTCTAATACTGGGAATATGGCCACGTGCCTCTTCTCAAAAAATCTTGAATTAGTTGAAGCGTTTCACTCCATTGCCAACACTATTTTTACGCGGTTGACGTCAAAACATATTTCCACGAAACGTTCAAAAGCAATGTCAGAATTCATATCTGCTCTGTCACCGTCTGCCATCAACAGTTAATATAAATTGGCCTGATTATATAAATTGTGGTCAATCTTACTGCAGTATGAGTTACGTTCCATAAACACTACTTAAACAGGTTCTTACGATAGTAAATAAGTATCCAAATTTGCCTAGTCGTATAGCGTTAATAATGGTTTCTTTGTCAAGTCAAATGCATCAATGTCATAAATTTCTCTAAATATATATTTATCCTGAGATATTTGATAATTCTAGTTTATATTGCTATAAATATGGATTACCTAACAGTCTAGATGTTACAGGCCTTATGTTTCAAATGTAGTTTAGAATATAAATTTAAAGCTTGAACAATTTGAGTAGTACATATGGAGGTTTTTTTAAATTAAAATATACTTCTTAAATGACTTGTTAAAAACCCTCTACTCACTGATGTTTTTCAGCAGAAGTGTTTCGCACTTGGTCAATGCATTGAACAATGATGCGAGTTACTGACAAGACTGTTGCTCAGGTGTGTTGTATTAGTGTGAGTCTGTGCTGCATTGGTGTTCTGTCGAGTATTATTGTTCACAGACTAGTTGTGAGTGTGCTTTATCGTTTAGAATGTGTATTTGGTATTTGTGATGTTTATATATTTCGAAGTTTTCTGTTGTGTTTAGTTGAATGATTTTCTTGATGTAATATAGATATTTTAGATTTGCGAAAATGTTGGTGTATGTGCTTAGCGTGTTCTGTATATGTGTGGCTAAATTGTATTTGGGTTATGTGATTTAATGAATTTTTTGTATCATATGGTGAATTTTCTTCCTGTTTGAATTATGTAGACGTAGGGGCAATCGTTAGTTTTAAGTTTTACACTAAAATATTTTTAAGTAGCATAACTGAATGAGGAGTATCAGCCTGCCTCCAGTCAATTAAATAAAATCGGCCAACAGCATAATAATGCTTGATGTCCAGAGCAAAGTCCTCCCGTATTGCAAAGCCCAAGCCCCCAAAACACTGATCCTACTTGCATCAAGCGTTGGGGGCGCCGACACCTCCTTCTCTGACTGGCCGACTGTTAGCAATCACTTGATCCTTGTCATAATAACGCGCAGACAGATTACTGGTTGGTTAGTAACGTCACTGCATTGTTTCGACCTCCGTCGTCACTAAACATCAAATGTCCTGATCCTACTTGCAGCCAGCGCCGAGGGGGGCGCCAACCTCTCCTCCTCTGACTGATCGACTTTCTGCAATCGCTTAACCGTTCTCATAGTGACGCACAGACGGATTACTGATGGGTTAGTGACGTCACTGCATTCTTTCGACCGCCGTCGTTACTAAACCCCAAAAGCCCTGATCCTACTTGCAGCCAGAGTCTGGGGCGCTGACCCTTCCTTCTCTGACTGCCCGACTGTTAGCAATCACTTCATCCTTGTCATAGTAACGCGCAGACAGATTACTGGTTGGTTAATGACGTCACCACATTGTTTTTACCGTCTTCGTCACTAAACAGATGAACTAACTCGTTCTTTAGTGGGCGTATTCGTAATAAAGTTAAACTGCGATGATTTGTGTTCAGTGTTTCCGCAAACTCTGAATATTTCATTTCCGTTTTATTTTCAACATTTCTGCTAAATGAGAAAAAAATTTTCACTGACATTTCCGGTACTACGCGTGCATTTAGTATAAAAGGAAATGAGTTCGCTGTTCCGGTTTTTTTCACAAAGCGAGAAATTCGCTCTCTTGACATCAGCGGTTTCCGGTCATAGAAACATCAGGTAATCGGTTAATAAATACGTTAAAAGCCTGCTTCTAGTTTTTTGTCATGGTATCAGGACAGTTATAGTGAGGATGACAATGTAAACAAGTAAAAACGTGTACATTACTACTAAATAAAAACGATATAAATTACATCAGGATACGCTAAGAGTCACCTTAAATTGATTTAAATGATAATATACATCAGGTGTTTTTATGTGATACGTAATGTTGCAAAGCAACTGTTTCAACTCATAGGTTATGTTACATTATTTATTGAACATTGTTAAGGAAAAAGGTTATTAATAAATAGTTTTAATAAGTTAATAGATATATTAAGTTATTTAAACGTTTGATGCATCTGAATACAAATAATAGAGTATAACGATATTAAGTTATGTATTTTAAATCTAATTTTTAAAATAAAGACATTCTTAGGCGCGTCTGATAAATGTTTAGGTAGTTTCTCATTACGCAAACTTAAATGTTTTTCTCAATTCAAAATTTCTGTAGACGTGGCTAAAACAGTTTCTCCTTTTGTCGGGACTCCCCCGAGTGCCACAATCTAAGTTGTTTTAAAAAATAAACCTAACTAATTTTTCCCCAACCAAATCTCTCCTAACCGGATACATAGTACTTGTATTGCCATTGGAAGGCATATAACGAAATCTGTCGAATTGCTTCTCCACGATTCCGTTAGGAGCGCATACCTTTACTACTTGAGTCACGATTCTCCCTCATCTCCCCCACCAGAGAAGTGGCATATCCCTTCTCCTTCACATTTATCAGTTTTCCAGCTTAAAATACAAATATTTCATTGTCATAAACATTAGGTTTTATTTTTTCGGTTGTTACATAACAATAACAATAATAAATACAATACAAAAATAACAATGCACAAACACATTATTTTATAAACATTTCTCTTGCTTACATACCGTTAATAGATAAAAGTCTCCTGCAAGACTAAGGGCCATACCTTACGGGCGAATATCTGCCGCGATTTTTCGCTTGTATTGGAACACACGTCCAGCAAATGGCGCATACATACTATATGAGCCGGCAGACGCCTTCAAAAGCGGAGAGGCGGAATTAACAGAGAGCAAGGCGTTAAATCGGCGACGATTCCGCGGCGGAAAATCGGCGTGACAGACTATCCGGACGGAATAGTGGCAGAATATCGGCGTGCAGCGGAAGCAACGCTCCAGGCGGCCTAGGGTAGAAAAACAAAGACAATTAATTATTCGACTAACCGGTTGCAAGTGTTGTGTTGAATGCGATAGTTCTTTAGAATAGCCTGCTTTTACTTGTCCCATACGTTGTGTTGTATACACGATAGTGTTGCTTACTATTATGTTATATACAGAGAAGTGTATAGTGGAAATAGAACAGTTGTTAATCTGTTCGCCAACAGTGGATGGCTTGACCAATGTCTTTCAATGTCATGCAGTAAACCCATAATATGCAAAGCGCCGACACAAACTATCCCTTTCACCTCCATTTTGATACTGGATAGTTAGTACTTTTTTATGTTTCTGTCCGCCGACAAAACGCCCGTATATCATGACACGAGGAAAGTCGGGGCCTATTCCGCTCGTACAGTCACATCAAATTCGACCGTTATTGACGCCGATATTCGGTCGAGTTTTATCGGCCCGTATAGTATTTGGCGTAAGATTAATTCGTACTTGACGTTGAAGTGTGTCCCGTACGTGAGGCAGACCTCGACGGGTCCAGAGGGAAGAGAGGCCCAGCTCAGCTATAGGCGGGCGTGCTTCTCTGTATGTTGGGCACGAATCGTATGCGCTCTCTTTGAGACATCTTCGACGTCATTTTAGTTTTCCAGGACCAGCGGTTTTATTTTATGAGATTCGACGTCATTTTAGTTTTCTAGGACCAGCGGTTTTATTTTATGTGAGTCGACGTCATTTTAGTTTTCTAGGACCAGCGGTTTTATTTTATGTGATTCGACGTCATTTTAGTTTTCGAGGACCAGCGATTTTTTTATGTGATTCGACGTCATTTTAGTTTTCGAGGACCAGCGGCTTTATTTTATGAGATTCGACGTCATTTTAGTTTTGTAGGACCAGCGGTTTTATTTTATGTGATTCGACGTCATTTTATTTTTCGAGGACCAGCGGTTTTAACAATTTAATTTGTGTTGGAGATTTGGAACGCTTTTCTCGAACAAATCATTAGCTTAAATACATTGGGAAACTATCCCGTGTTTCTACTTCTAATCATCAGGCTTAATTGTTTATTGACGGTGTCGTTTCAGTTGCATCCAGTGGCATTTGCGCCACCTTAATGGTGTTGAAGGATGGAACAGCACCCTTCGGAGACCTAATCCTACAATCAAAGAATTGATTAGTTGTTTCAAAATTAAAGTGGAAAATGAAAATTGCGCATACGTGAAGATACAATTACACGTTGGAGGGAAGAGGAGAAAATGCACGTACATAAAACTGACCGAGGGAGTTAATAAAACGATCAAGAAGTACGAAGAAACTAATGACATAAAGACGTGTCCTTGCAATCCGACCTACTTACAAAAATTACACTAGGTTCAAACTAAAGACCGCTAAAAATTATGACGGTATTTGTAAATAGTACTAAGTTCATCACAAAGAAAAAAAATTAATAATATTAAATTACATAAAAAATTAACATGATATACAGAACTATGAATTAAAAAAGTAAACTATATAAAAATGACGACGCTTTTAGCTGATTTTAAACCTGCTTAAATGATAAAAAACTTGTTTTCTAAAATGATGGAGAAACTTGGTTTCTATCACTTAGCCAGTCCAAAGCCTGGGTAAAGTGTGATGGGAATCATGAATCATAGAATCGTACGTACTTAATACAGAAAATAACGTGGGTCTCCCAAACGCAGGTACATTTGGGGTAACTTGGGCGCCACTGTCGCGCATTTCATGGGTGCAAGTGTCACTGGGCGCATCTGTTGCACATTCCTTACCGAAATCTCTACATTTTACAGGTTATTACTAAAAGCTTAAAACCAATATAACCTTTTGCACTGTTTGGTTACACAGTATCTTTAAAGCTAACAATCGGTGAGCACTTCGGAGATCACCTTGTAAAGGGAGGGTGGGGAGAGACATTCTGGATCGCACGATGTTAGTCAATTCTCAGAGGATGGTGAGAGTTCCCACACTGGATAATTCGCTACACCTCTGGTTATATTTAGTAGACAATAAGTTGAAAAAACAACAGCAATTTCTACTTAACAATTTTAATAAAAAAATATTTCCGTATCGAGCAGCGCCGAGCTTCAAGGTGACCCACGAGATCTTTACCGTGAACAAGTTTTTTTTATGTAATTTGATTTTAAAAGGTTCTTTATCTAACTGACTGTACTTGGAGCTTCAATGCCGACGTCATGACAGCTTCGCCTTGTCTTCCTGTCTAGTAAAGTCCTCTAATCGTTGCGAATGCATTCCTGCTGTATTAGCGCTTGCCGGGAGCCCGTAGTGCCGTTTAGAGGGATGTAACATCGGACTGTAACGTAGAGTGCAATTTGCTAAAGGACACATCTCCCGTAATAGTCATCCTTATTTAAACAAAAAGTAAGTGCTACTATATGCAAGCATAATTTAATAATGTATGTTGAAGTACAGTAGAGACTAGAAAATCCGAGTCCCTATTTTCCGAGGTTCTGTTAGATTCGAGCATATTTCTATTTCAGACTATTTTATTTATTTGAAAGAGAATTCAAATTATTTACTGTTAGATGCGCCGTCGTTTCTCTATGAAGATCTACTGTGCTCTGATGATATCCGTGCTTTATTTCTACCCGCTAATGTTACGAGCTTAATCCAGCCGGTAGATCAGGGTGTTCTGGAATGTATGGAAAAATACAGACGTTATCATTTACAATCTCTCTTGGAACGACTGAAGGAGAAGAAAGCATTGGTTGCTTTCTAAACAAATATATACTTAAGGAAGTTGTGTACGGTATAGCCGAATTGTGGAACAAAAAAAGAGAATAAATATAAGTAAGACATGGATAAAGTCCTGAGTCATATTAAAACTGTTGGCTGTGTCATTGATCCGCAAGAAGAAACAGATTTGGCTTTCTTATCAAGAAATATCCAGGTTGTGAAAATGTCGGTGATACGGACCTACGAGGGTACATCAACAGTTCTATGAACTGTATTTTGTGCATTCTTAATTATAGTAAGGTTACATTAGAACACGTATTTCTTATAATGTACAGGAACGTATTTCCGTGTAATCCTAGTTTTCGGTAATCCGAGGGGTCTTACCTCGAATTATCGAGACTCTACTGTATATAATTAGCGTGTTAAAAAGTAGCTCAATGCTAGTGGAATCATCAATGCTATATAAAATTGTTTCATTTCATTTGTTGTATATTTTTTCAAAAAAACTCCGATCTGATATGCCAAGTTTCTTAGTAACCTGCATTTCCCTCGGTTCTTTATTCCAGTCAAACTCCCTGTAATTCATAGTCTTGTTATACACGCCCGGAAACGGTTACGAAATGTATTCAGCACTAATGCGTTCGAGCTTTAGACGTAATTGTTTTACCTCTTCTTCACAACGACAACAAGATTAATGCGCACGCCTTTGTCTAACCATTAACCACGTGCCGATAAGTGGCTGTGACGAACGTTTGCAGCTATTAGATAAGGTACATAATTGTCGACGAGATAACGCAACGCAATGTTTTACACACACACACACACACACACACACACACACACACACACACACACACACACACACACACACACACACACACACACACACACACACACACACACACACACACACACACTAACACACACACACACACACACACACTAACACACACACACACACACACACACACACACACACACACACACACACACACACACACACACACACACACACACACATCCACACACACACACACACACACACACACACACACACACACACACACACACACACACACACACACACACACACACTAACACACACACACACACACACACACACACACACACACACACACACACACACACACACACATACACACACACACACACACACACACACACACAAACACACACACACACACACACACACACACACACACACACACACTAACACACACACACACACACACACACATACACACACACACACACACACACACACACACACACACACACAGAAACACACACACACACACACTCACACAAGCACACATACACGCAAGCACACGCTAGTGAAATTTTGAGAGTTAAGTAGGTTGGCTTCACATAAGCAAGATCAGTCGTTACCTTGTAGTATTTCATGCCTTGACAAGCAAGTATGATTCACCAAACCACAGAAGCCTACGCAGACCAAGGATATAAAGAGCTGTAGCCTTCTTTTTTTTCTTGCATTTGTTTGTTACTTATTTCAAGGATTTTAAAAATATATATTTATTAATAATACCCAACAAAAAACACCACTTACTGATATTTTCCAGCAAACGCTTGACTTACAACATTGTCCATGACTCACAGCATTGAAGAATGAACTGATGTAGCGCGAAACGCGAAAAACATCAGTAAGTAGTGATTTTTTGTCAAGCTATTTGAATAAGTATGTATTTTTCTGCAGAATTGCACCACAATACCTAAAGCAAGAATTCCGAGCGATTGCATCAGCAAACTAATGAATGTCTTGTGTCAGCATGAAGACAGCGGAACAAGGCTGGCGGCAAATGAATCAAACACACAATAGCCATTGACGTCAATTCACTTGTACTTTAAAGTGAGGCATTGCATTACGCTACTTAGTTTGACAGTACTACGAAGCATTTATTCGGCAGCATCGTCATTCCCACATGTATTGCTTGTTAAGTTTGTCTTTTACTCAAACCACGTCGTTGGCTCTTCAGAAAAAGAATAAAATAAAATAAAGGTATTAAAAAATAGTACAATATGGTAATGAGTAAGAGGGGATGTCGGAAGTGAACACTTCATTTGGTGAATGTAGCTAATAGAATCTAGTTAGTGAAGTTAATAATAAAAAAGCAAGGGCGGATCCAGGGTTCCTCGCCCACAAAATGGCGCTCTTATTCAAAAAATAATTTACGACATAAACCCTCAGCCTACTGACGAGTTATGCGTTGGAGTTAAGGACTTTATCTCGTTGTTAGGTTTCGCTTGAATAAGCGGGTTTATAATAAGTATAGTGTATAATTCTGGGTGACAGAATGAATCTGTTAATTAGTTACATTAAATATTCTGACTAGTAATTATTGCCTGGTATATGTCAGAAAATTCGATCTTCACACTTCAAAAAGTAATAAAAGAGATATAAACTTCAGAAAAGTTGCATCTTTGGTGGAGTATAAGCAAGGGGCTCCATCGTAGACCTGTGATGTCAAGGCACAATCAAAGCAAAAGTAAATAAGGATGTAGAAAATACACTTCAATTCAGTTTAGTGTTTGAGCTAAATTTTTTAAGTTTATGCGAAAAAACTACTAATAGTTCGCAGTGTCGCCGCCGGACGCCGCGGTTCAGTGGTACATGATCGGAACTATCTATGGCAGTGGCGGATCTAGAAAAATATTTTGACGGGGCTTGGTGGTGAGTGGGAGGAGAAGGGGTCCTTCGCGCCCGGAAAGTATTTAGGAAATATGGCAACTATAGTGTAAACCCCAAGGGTCTCCTATTTGAGGGAAATTGTTATAGGCCTATTCTGTGACATTACACAATCATTAATCAGCTTCATTTACTATATATTTACAATACAAAACACTACATTTATTACATTATAGGTGGGCGTATTTATTAATGATTATAGTATGGTATTATAATGAACAATATGGGCTTTTAAACATATTCTACTAAAAAATAAGAATCGAACGACCAAACGCATTCATCGAAAATAGCATTTTATTATACATTTATAGTATTGTTCTCTAATTTAAACATTTTCATTCTAGAAGGGGGCCTGAGCCCCAAAGCCCCTACTTAAATCCGTCACTGATCTATGAAATATATTGAATGTAATTCCATACTAAACAGCGTGTTTATTTTGGGCTGTTTATTTTCTATATTGTTTCATATTGTTTTAAGGAATGCTTTTTAAATTGACATATTTTATAAACATTTGCATTAAAATTAAAGTTCTATCATACGAACCCTATAATAACATTAACTTGTGTGTTTTAGGCTTATATACTAATGTCCAGAATATTGTAAAATCCTAAAATAGCCAAGATAAAGCTACAAATAAGCGCCGAATGTTTTTAAAGCAAGGTCCCTTGGACCGCCTTTGCTGGAGTTGCGTTCCATACCCTTATCCTCTGGCTTCGCTCGTAAAGAATCGCTGCTATTTAGTAATCAAAAAAATGAATTAATAGAAAACCTTTATTAGATTTTAACAGTTTACTGAATACAAATTCTATTTAAAGAATTTAATTAAAATCAGCTGTTAAAAAGTGTCAGACGTGTCTCTATAGTTCTCATTTAAAAAATTTAAATAAAAATATTCTCATTTTAGTGAATATTTGTAGTAAGATTTATTAAAATATGAACTATTATAATAATTACGTGATACAATTATTGAATAATAACATTGTAGGTTAATAATTTACAATAATCAAGTAATATAAATGAACAACAATTTAAAGTCAATTAGGCTCTACTTATGTCAACAAAGAAAAATGTTATTTTAGTTCCTTTTTATTAAACACTTAGAATGAATATCAATAAAGTAATATAACCTATGCGTTAAAACAGCTGTTCTACCACATAACCTATAATATAAAATCGGCTGTTTTATGAAATCATATGTTGTCACTTATTTTAAACCAAATGAGACGAAATAACTATTTTGCATACCTTGAACCATTTGTGAGAAGTTTTTCTCCCTTATACTAAAATATATTCATTAAATTTAATTAATGAAGTAATATATGAAAAAACTATTTTAATATCAAGGGTCATAACCTACTTTTAAAACATGTGTTCTGCAACATAACCTAGCACACTTCAAAAACAGTTGAAATAATATCCGTCCGTTCGATTTACTCTTATGCGGTTCTCATGCATATCATAACCACTTTATAGCGTATATCCTATACTAGTTCAAGTTTTGTGGTGTCACCTGTTCTCTATCACTGAATCTGTGCTAAAACGGTCATTTACACGGTCATTTTCGTTATTGTGTGTTTTAAGGCGGAACGGAAACGGCTTCATGAGCCGACACAATGATAGGCCTACAGCAGGCGTAGCAATAATAGCTTTCTATAATCTACCGGGGCCAATAATCGCTCATGCAAGGAAGGACATTTGACAGATGTGAGGTTAGAATTTGTAAATTTTTATAAAATTTAAATTATGTATGACTGGAACCCCTACAGCCCGGTTGTCCTGAGTAATAATTCGGGACAAACAAATTATACTAGTGACTAAAAATTTGCCCAAAACAAAATGTTTATTTTTAACAAATTAATAGAATCAAAATTTTAATTTTTAAATCGTTAATTAGAGCTTAGCAAGTGAGAATATTCACCAAAGGTAGACTATATATCAAAGAGCTCACTCAATATCTCTCAATATCTCATAAACACTCGTTTATGTAGCAAAACTAGTTTCGGCGTCCATATCGCCTTCATCAATGATGCTCTTACGATGTTTAGTGTAACCCAACACTGAGAACGATAAGTTCGCAGAAACTAGTACGTTTCCTTAGCCTTAAATAATAAATAAGCTAATGATTATAGAGACTTTAGTGGGAATGTTTAGTATTTAGGCCTACCTTTGATAAGTTTGTTATTATTTAGTTCCATCTTTGTGCTACTAGTTTACAATTATATAATGTTAATATATATTCTGTATATATATTGTCTTACATTAGCACTTACTTTTTGTCTAAATGAGGACGGACATTTCGGAAGTGGTGCGCCATTTTTAATTCAGACCGTAACTGACTTAATCAACTATTCCATTATAAATTATAGCCCGGGTTGATACTGACACACATCTCTCGAAACGGTTGACCCCCCCCCCGTCCTCATTTAGACAAAAATCAGTGCTACTACCGTAAAGTGTTTACGTAAACACATAAATAAATATATGTCAAAATATATTTTGTAAATAAATTATATGTGTAAATAAATTTGTTTAGTTCCCGTATAATTCTGATACGTTTAATGCCAGTGAATTTATTCTATCGGCTGTAAATCGTAGTTCATAACGGTTTGAAATAGAAGACAACGTATGACTCGGCTGAAATGGTGACAGCTTCCCAAAGAGGAACTTTGCGAATACACGAGGCAAAGAACACTATAAATAAAGAGTCGGTTCCATCAGCCTTGGACATATAGACTCGACGTTATTGGCTATGAATTTAAATGTGTTTGTACGGCGTCTTTGATCGTTTTAAAGCAAAGTCGTTTAGGAAAATAACTTTACTTGTAAGGCTAATAAACCAAAACATTAATTTGACACTGGCAATAAAGACGGTGAACTTGTTTTATCAGTACGACATTCATCTGGCTGCGTCATCATTCGATCGACGTCACAGCTTATGCTATTTGAACCTTATGCGGATTTTCTAAACTAATTTGTCGCCTTAGCGCGATTGGTCAATTTAAGTATCGCCTACTATAAATAACGAATAGTTTGTAAATAGATAGAATTATAATCCGTGAGGGTCTGGTTGAGCCCTGGAGCCGAGACTACTTGCTTCCACCATCAATAAATTCTAACCTACTCGGGACCAAGGCGTTACCTATGGGTTGCATTTTAGGGGGTGATGGCGGTATCGTGTGTGTGTTTTGAGTGAAAAAAAACTAAAAGAAAGAAAGATGGTGAAAATAAAAGGTTTTCGGACTTACAGCACTTAGCCTTTCGACTCTTATAACCCAGTCCGATAAGAAACGTAGGTGTGCATTCGAAAATATCTATTATGAAGCATATAGAATCCAGGCCCCCATAAATCCAACCTCAAACTCGTGACTACCGCTTAGGTGACTAGCGTCAGGTCAAAGATGGGGGCTTGGAGGCACGACCCGTGGTACCAGTCCGCAAGAGCTTAGGCCTCACTATAAGGCCTAAACTGGGGACCTGCCCGCCCCGGGGACGAGACGGACTCCGACCAGACACAACGGTTTCGACCGCCTTTTCAGAACTATTCGGGTGCAATAGAACCTTCCGAACCGCCGGTTTTACGTAGCTTCAATAACCCGTCTGATTAGTTCTGTCCCAGACAGTGCAATCGGACCTTTATCGACTCGGTTGGCCTTACCTAAGGCATGGACCCTCAGACTCGGTACCTAGGTCGGCAAAAACCCATCTTGTTAGACCTTGAGGGTACGGGGTGAGGGCAGGTAGCTATCAACTATTTTGCACAGGACTTCTTTAATCGGATCCAGTAAAAACAAGTATAGGCTTCTGTAAGCACTGAATCTCCTCATACAACCGCCGCATCCCGTGGGACTTATTATTTGATTAGTGTATTTTCCATGTAAACCAATACTGTGGAGAAATTACAGGCTTGAGGTGTTTGTGTGGTTTAGGTTGTGCAGTTTGTGGTATACAGCGGTGATTTACGTTCATTACTATAAACGCTGGGGACGGATATCAACGTGGCGAACTTTACACACAAGGCATCAGAAAGCATTGACGTCATGGTTTAAGGCTAATAATAGCTTATCTCAAAGTGACGTGCAAAGTGAGACTGACAGAGAATATACAATAAACAGCAATTAGGCATTGTTATGGAAACTAGACTTCCATGTCTCAGCCATGTACTCCATGTGGCTAGTAATGCCTATCCCATTGGAGTTAAACGATATTAGGAAAATACAAAGAAAATGCACTAGGCTTGTGTAAAAGCCTGCAATCATGTAGTTTGGAAAGGATTGTGAGCATGAATTGAAGCAAAATAAATTCTTATAAAGCATGTGTTTTATAGATCCCTTCTTCACTCCATCCTTATCACCATAGGGAGTGTCAAGTGGGTAGACATCTCATGAATAACCCTAGTAGAGGGGTTTTTCATGAAAGGATTATTGCCCAATAGTGGTTCTTTCTTTACTCCGTCCTTATTCCCACAGAAGGTGTTAAGTGGGTAGACATTTCTGAATAGCCCCAGTCCTCGACGTTTAAGGTTATGTTACTATTTTACTAACCACCTAATGACTTGCTTCACTTTATTTTATAAACCGATTTATTTGAAGTTACATTTACGTAGTAGTTACACTATTACAATTGTTGTTGTGTGTATGTAATTTCACAACGTCTTCTAACAGAAAGTAGCTAAATTTTGCGAAGTATTTTCGTGTAGCTAGCAATCTCTGACCATTCTGATTGAATATTTTCCAAAGAAAGTAACACAGAGGATTTCTAAGGCCAACAATAAATCCCGAGCAATAGAGAATTTCTTAATGTATAACTAGCTGATAATTATTTTATCGAAATCGTATACCTTCGCGTCGGGTTTTTACAACGAAAAATTTAAATTCAGTATTAGGAAACCCTAATTACATTCCTAGCATAAACGAGCAATTATTGTTTAAGCAGGAAATCCAAGCTTAAAATACACCGCTTCGTTGACCTAATTAGCAAATACAAATTGACCAAGTGGCTAGACAATTATAAAGTTCGGAGAAGGAAAACTGAGTAATCAGTCGCTGAAATTATACAGCAATTTGTTTCTTTCCTAAATAATTATTCTTGTCATTACGACAGGAAAAATATGGAAAAAGTATAGACAGAAGGTACTGGAGGACTTAAAAGTTGGTTCATGGGCAAATAGTACATTTACGGGTCACTTTGATACAATTGTTGAAGTTTAACTACTTATGGCGCATCATGTGAAAATATTTTTCATGTGAATGAATCGCTATAAAATAGGAATTGTAATGAGAATGGCGTTTCCGAAATCTAAATATAGTGATAGGCTATCACAACAGCTGTATTCATTTTGAGGTTATTCGGCGGTTATATTTAAATAATAATAAGCATATTGAATATTCTATACTGTATATTGAACAAGTAATATAATTTTTTTAAAAAGTAAATTCCTACTGAGGTTAACAAGAGTGGTAAGTCCAAGCCGGCGTCTGGAAGTCTAGACAAACTGTATTGGGCCCACTTACTCTCTTACGAGGTGTGGGATAGCGGGCACTCTACCATTTTGGGCTTCGGGGGTTAGTTGCCAAAAATGGTAACACGAGTCATCTATTCAGCCCACCGGTACATGGATTGAGGAAAGGGTTTCGTGGGGGTAGTGGTTTCACAAGCTAGGGTAGACTCCGTTTCTTTTCTAAATTGTGTAACTTCGGGAGGAGGATTAAAATCGCGAGGCTAGGCATCCTCCTGCTACTCTCTCTTCTTCTATCATCGCGACGCTAGGCATCCTCCTGCTACTGTCTCTTCTTCTATCATCGCGACGCTAGGCATCCTCCTGCTACTCTTTCTTCTATCATCATGACGCTAGGCATCATTCTGCTACTCTCTCTTCTTCTATCATCGCGACTCTAGGCATCCTTCTGCTACTCTCTCTTCTATCATCGCGACTCTAGGCATCCTCCTGCTACTCTCTCTTCTATCATCGCGACGCTAGGCATCCTCCTGCTACTCTCTCTTCTTCTATCATCACGACGCTAGGCATCCCCCGGCTACTCTCTTCTTCTATCATTGCGACGCTAGGCATCCTCCTGCTACTGTCTCTTCTTCTATCATCGCGACGCTAGGCATCCTCCTGCTACTCTTTCTTCTATCATCGTGACGCTAGGCATCCTTCTGCTACTCTCTCTTCTTCTATCATCGCGACCCTAGGCATCCTCCTGCTACTCTCTCTTCTTCTATCATCACGATGCTAGGCATCCTTCTGCAACTCTCTCTTCTATCATCGCGACCCTAGGGATCCTCCTGCTATTCTCTCTTCTTCTATCATCACGACGCTAGGCATCCCCCTGCTACTCTCTCACCTTCCATCATTTTCTTCTCCTAGTATTCTATTGTGAAATACACATCAGCATAATGAGTTTGAACAAAAAAATTTTATTTTAGTTACTTTTTGCTTTATAATTACAATTAATATAAATACTCGTCTTAATATATACATATGACAGACTCACAACATTAAGTGCAAAATGGAAAGCGAATTTCTTTGCAATTACCTATTTCCCTCTCTGTACAGTATATGGTGTTGGACTATGCTTTTGTTTGTTACTATTTGTGTTATGTAATAGATTTCTGGCTATGGGAAAGTTGGTTCAGTGCCAAAGTGTTGAATTTCAAACATGTAGTCATTCAGTTCCAATCCGACCGAGACATCAACATTTTGTCGAGACAAATAACTATATTGCATACCTTACTCCTTTTGTGAACAGATTTTCTCCCATATAAAACTAAAATTAGTATTTTAAATTTAATTAATGGATTAATTTTTGGAAAAAAAACTGTATAACATCAATTATTATCCACTACAGGTTAAAAATAAAATGTATGTGAACTTCAGTGGATGGATGAATAAAAAGTATTTTATTAGTGTTGAAAATTTGTACAAGATATATATATATATATATATATATATATATATATGTATATACGAGTATATGGAGAATGTGAGCTAACAGAGGGAATTGAAAAAATATATAATTGATTAGGTTATACGATAACCTATGCTTTTATGAATTGACTTTATTATTAGAAGGTTATTCTCTTTCTGATTCGTAAATAAGCAATAAGTTAAATAATATTATTCCTTAATAGGTTAACCTTAAACAAAGCTACTTAATATACAAACTCGTTAACGATCGAAGTTAATATATTGACTTGATACTGATTTCAGCTATATTTATTAAATTAAGGTAATTTACTAGTGCCTATTAAATAAATGTTATTTGTAGTCACTCTTTTGTTGGCAGTTCTGTCAGGAGCTTTACAAATACGATTTGGGATTTTATTTTCGTTCACTAAGCCTCCATAGATGTTCATCCTGTTAATTTTGTACACATTTCATTCAGGACAACCCTTCCCAAACCGTTTATTTGACCGCTATATGTGTCCATAAGAGTATATACTTTTCCTGACCGTCATTGGTCATTCCGACGTACACTATCAGAAGAGCTTCTTGTCCCTTCCATAAACCTATTTGCTTTCCATCCCCTCCTTACTATCCGGAGGGTATAGAGGGTAGACGCCTCGATATTAATCCAGTAATTAGTAGGATTTAGACAGTCGACCCTCGTGGTGCATGGCCTTTTCTGATCAATCGTCTTTTATTATGTCTCCAACTTACTACTCAGACATTCTATAGGCTGGAACTGGGTAAGTTCCAACTGTAAAGTTGAGAGAGATGACTGGATGTGGATATCTATTGTTTTACCATTCCCTGTGCCCAGAAGACTCTAGTAACCTTTGCCAGTGTGCCTGTAAAGAAGGTTGGAGAACAAACGTACACTGAGGAGTGATAAACAGTATGATCAAATGTAGATTGCAGAGTTTTGGGGCTCTACTAATTCAGTATATAAAACATTCCCCCGCTTGAATTCAAACTCGAACTCATCGATTACGAATCGAGTAACTAGGTGCTACGTCCTGCAATAAAAATATGTAAGAGCCGAAGGCATCTCTGTTAGGACCTTACTTGGTCACTTATCTGAAGACGTGGCGAATGCTTCAACCATTCTACTGCTGTTTAAGAGCTACTCAGGACCAGTAGCACTTTCCGATTTTCAGTTCCACTAGACTACCCTCTCTAGTTAATACTATCGGACTTTCATCCCTTCTCGGTTGCTCTTATTCAAGGATCGAATCCTCAGACTGAATACTTGAGTTTAGTCAAGGATGGCCGAAGCCCAAAGTTACCACTGACCGTTAAGCAGCTGTAACAATGCTCGTTGAATACTGTGTAAGGTGCTGGTAATGATACAGGCGGATAGGACATGCATCATAATCTACTTTGTAATCATAGGAATGGTTTCATGAGAAATATTTACTTCTATGAAAACGTTCTATGCCAGCAGAGTAAAAATAAAGAGGTCGTATGCAATTCAGGCACGCGATCATGCACATGTGATTACATAACCCTACCTATATACACAATCCTTTATTTTCCTGCAGACGCGATATGTCATTGGTTGGACACCTTGAAACTACAACTGCAAGAACCAGGACGAATAGAGCTTGGTATTAAAATTGATTAATTTCCTATCAGTTGTTAGCCTTCTTCATATAAGGGATGTAAAGGGAGGACACGTTTTTCTGACTCCGAAAGAGTAAGACTACTTCAGGCACTCGATCATGGACATGTGATTACATAACACTAGCTATATACACAATCATTTCTATTCCTTCAGACGCGATATGTCATTGGTTGGACACCTTGAAACTACAACCGCAAGAACCAGGACGAATAGAGCTTGGTATTAAAATTGATTAATTTCCTATCAGTTGTTAGCCTTCTTCATACAAGGGATGTAAAGGGAGGACACGTTTTTCTGACTCCGAAAGAGTAAGACTACTTCAGGCACGCGATCATGCACATGTGATTACATAACACTAGCTATATATACAATCCTTTCTATTCCTTCAGACGCGATATGTCATTGGTTGGACACCTTGAAACTACAACCGCAAGAACCAGGACGAATAGAGCTTGGTATTAAAATTGATTGATTTCCTATCAGTTGTTAGCCTTCTTCATATAAGGGATGTAAAGGGAGGACACGTTTTTCTGACTCCGAAAGAGTAAGACTACTTCAGGCACTCGATCATGGACATGTGATTACATAACACTAGCTATATACACAATCATTTCTATTCCTTCAGACGCGATATGTCATTGGTTGGACACCTTGAAACTACAACTGCAAGAACCAGGACGAATAGAGCTTGGTATTAAAATTGATTAATTTCCTATCAGTTGTTAGCCTTCTTCATACAAGGGATGTAAAGGGAGGACACGTTTTTCTGACTCCAAAAGAGAGAGACTACTTCAGGCACGCGATCATGCACATGTGATTACATAACACTAGCTATATACCCAACCCTTTCTTTTCCTGCAGACGCGATATGTCATTGGTTGGACACCTTGAAACTACAACTGCAAGAACCAGGACGAATAGAGCTTGGTATTAAAATTGATTAATTTCCTATCATTTGTTAGCCTTCTTCATACAAGGGATGTAAAGGGAGGACACGTCTTTCTGAATCCGAAAGAGTAAGACTACTTCAGGCACGCGGTCATGCACATGTGATTACATAACCCTACCTATATACACAATCCTTTATTTTCCTGCAAACACGATATGTCATTGGTTGGACATCTTGAAACTACAACTGCAAGAACCAGGACGAATAGAGCTTGGTATTAAAATTGATTAATTTCCTATCAGTTGTTAGCCTTCTTCATACAAGGGATGTAAAGGGAGGACACGTTTTTCTGACTCCGAAAGAGTAAGACTACTTCAGGCACGCGATCATGCACATGTGATTACATAACAATAGCTATATACACAATCCGTTCTATTCCTTCAGACGCGATATGTCATTCTTTGACACCTTGAAACTACAACCGCAAGAACCAGAACGATTAGAGCTTGGTATTAAAATTGATTAATTTCCTATCAGTTGTTAGCCTTCTTCATACAAGGGAAGTAAAGGGAGGACACGTCTTTCTGACTCCGAAAGTGTAAGATTACTTCGGGCACGCTGTCATGCACATGTGTTTACATAACACTAGCTATATACACAATCTTTTCTATTCCTTCAGACGCGATATGTCATTGGTTGGACACCTTGAAACTACAACTGCAAGAACCAGGACGAATAGACCTTGGTATTAAAATTGATTAATTACCTACCAGTTGTTAGCCTTCTTCATACAAGGGATGTAAAGGGAGGACACGTTTTTCTGACTCCGAAAGAGTAAGACTACTTCAGGCACGCGATCATGCACATGTCATTACATAACCCTACCTATATACACAATCTTTTCTATTCCTTCAGACGCGATATGTCATTGGTTGGACACCTTGAAACTACAACCGCAAGAACCAGAACGAATAGAGCTAGGTATTAAAATTGATTAATTTCCTATCAGTTGTTAGCCTTTTTCGTACAAGGGATGTAAAGGGAGGACACGTCTTTCTGAATCCGAAAGAGTAAGACTACTTCAGGCACGCGGTCATGCACAGGTGATTACATAACCCTACCTATATACACAATCCTTTCTTTTCCTGCAGACACGATATGTCATTGGTTGGACACCTTGAAACTACAACCGCAAGAACCAGGACGAATAGAGCTTGGTATTAAAATTGATTAATTTCTTATCAGTTGTTAGCCTTCTTCATACAAGTGATGTAAAGGGAGGACTCGTTTTTCTGACTCCGAAAGAGTAAGACTACCTCAGGCACGCGATCATGCACATGTGATTACATAACACTAGCTATATACACAATCCTTTCTATTCCTTCAGACGCGATATGTCATTGCTTGGACACCTTGAAACTACAACCGCAAGAACCAGGACGAATAGAGCTTGGTCTTAAAATTGATTAATTTCCTATCAGTTGTTAGCCTTCTTCATACACGGGATGTAAAGGGAGGACAAGTTTTTCTGACTCCGAAAGAGTAAGACTACTTCAGGCACGCGATCATGCACATGCTATTACATAACACTAGCTATATACACAACCCCTTCTTTTCCTGCAGACGCGATATGTCATTGGTTGGACACCTTGAAACTACAACCGCAAGAACCAGAACTAATAGAGCTTGGTATTAAAATTGATTAATTTCCTATCAGTTGTTAGCCTTCTTCATACAAGTGATGTAAAGGGAGGACACGTTTTTCTGACTCCGAAAGAGTAAGACTACTTCAGGCACGCGATCATTCACATGTGATTACATAACCCTACCTATATACACAACCCTTTCTTTTCCTGCAGACGCGATATGTCATTGGTTGGACACCTTGAAACTACAACTGCAAGAACCAGGACGAATAGAGCTTGGTATTAAAATTGATTAATTTCCTATCAGTTGTTAGCCTTCTTCATACAAGGTATGTAAAGGGAGGACACGTTTTTCTGACTCCAAAAGAGAGAGACTACTTCAGGCACGCGGTCATGCACATGTGATTACATAACCCTACCTATATACACAACCCTTTCTTTTCCTGCAGACGCGATATGTCATTGGTTGGACACCTTGAAACTACAACCGCAAGAACCAGAACGAATAGAGCTTGGTATTAAAATTGATTAATTTCCTATCAGGTGATAGCCTTCTTCATACAAGGGATGCAAATGGAGGACATGTCTTTCTGTATCCGAAAGAGTAAGACTACTTCAGGCACGCGGTCATGCACATGTGATTACATAACCCTACCTATATACACAATCCTTTATTTTCCTGCAAACACGATATGTCATTGGTTGGACACCTTGAAACTACAACTGCAAGAACCAGGACGAATTGAGCTTGGTATTAAAATTGATTAATTTCCTATCAGTTGTTAGCCTTCTTCATACAAGGGATGTAAAGGGAGGACACGTTTTTCTGACCCCGAAAGAGTAAGACTACTTCAGGCACGCGATCATGCGCATGTGATTACATAATCCTACCTATATACACAATTTTTTCTATTCCTTCAGACGCGATATGTCATTGGTTGGAGACCTTGAAACTACAACCGCAAGAACCAGAACGAATAGAGCTAGGTATTAAAATTGTTTAATTTCCTATCAGTTGTTAGCCTTCTTCATACAAGGGATGTAAAGGGAGGACACGTTTTTCTGACTCCGAAAGAGTAAGACTACTTCAGGCACGCGATCATGCACATGCGATTACATAACACTAGATATATACACAACCATTTCTTTTCCTTCAGACGCGATATGTCATTGGTTGGACACCTTGAAACTACAACTGCAAGAACCAGAACGAATAGACCTTGGTATTAAAATTGATTAATTTCCTATCAGTTGTTAGCCTTCTTCATACAAGGGATGTAAAGGGAGGACACGACTTTCTGAATCCGAAAGAGTAAGACTATTTCAGGCACGCGGTCATGCACAGATGATTACATAACCCTACCTATATACACAATCCTTTCTTTTCCTGCAGACACGATATGTCATTGGTTGGACACCTTGAAACTACAACTGCAAGAACAAGGACGAATAGAGCTGGGTATTAAAATTGATTAATTTCTTATCAGTTGTTAGGCTTCTTCATATAAGGGATGTAAATGGAGGACACGTTTTTCTGACTCCGAAAGAGTAAGACTACTTCAGGCACGCGATCATGCACATGTGGTTACATAACACTAGCTATATACACAATCCTTTCTATTCCTTCAGACGCGATATGTCATTGGTTGGACACCTCGAAACTACAACCGCAAGAACCAGGACGAATAGAGCTTGGTATTAAAATTGATTAATTTCCTATCAGTTGTTAGCCTTCTTCATACAAGGGATGTAAAGGGTGGACACGTTTTTCTGACTCCGAAAGAGTAAGACCACTTCAGGCACGGGATTATGCACATGTGATTACATAACACTAGATATATACACAATCCTTTCTATTCCTTCAGACGCGATATGTCATTGGTTGGACACCTTGAAACTACAACCGCAAGAAAAAGAACTAATAGAGCTTGGTATTAAAATTGAATAATTTCCTATCAGTTGTTAGCCTTCTTCATACAAGGGATGTAAAGGGAGGGCACGTCTTTCTGAATCCGAAAGAGTAAGACTACTTCAGGCACGCGGTCATGCACATGTGATTACATAACCCTACCTATTTACACAATCCTTTATTTTCCTGCAAACACGATATGTCATTGGTTGGACATCTTGAAACTGCAACTGCAAGAACCAGGACGAATAGAGCTTGGTATTAAAATTGATTAATTTCCTATCAGTTGTTAGCCTTCTTCATACAAGGGATGTAAAGGGAGGACACGTTTTTCTGACTCCGAAAGAGTAAGACTACTTCAGGCACGCGATCATGCACATGTCATTACATAACCCTACCTATATACACAATCTTTTCTATTCCTTCAGACGCGATATGTCATTGGTTGGACACCTTGAAACTACAACCGCAAGAACCAGAACGAATAGAGCTAGGTATTAAAATTGATTAATTTCCTATCAGTTGTTAGCCTTCTTCGTACAAGGGATGTAAAGGGAGGACACGTCTTTCTGAATCCGAAAGGGTAAGACTACTTCAGGCACGCGGTCATGCACAGGTGATTACATAACCCTACCTATATACACAATCCTTTCTTTTCCTGCAGACACGATATGTCATTGGTTTCACACCTTGAAACTACAACCGCAAGAACCAGGACGAATAGAGCTTGGTATTAAAATTGATTAATTTCTTATCAGTTGTTAGCCTTCTTCATACAAGTGATGTAAAGGGAGGACTCGTTTTTCTGACTCCGAAAGAGTAAGACTACTTCAGGCACGCGATCATGCACATGTGATTACATAACACTAGCTATATACACAATCCTTTCTATACCTTCAGACGCGATATGTCATTGCTTGGACACCTTGAAACTACAACCGCAAGAACCAGGACGAATAGAGCTTGGTCTTAAAATTGATTAATTTCCTATCAGTTGTTAGCCTTCTTCATACAAGGGATGTAAATGGAGGACAAGTTTTTCTGACTCCGAAAGAGTAAGACTACTTCAGGCACGCGATCATGCACATGCTATTACATAACACTAGCTATATACACAACCCCTTCTTTTCCTGCAGACGCGATATGTCATTGGTTGGACACCTTGAAACTACAACCGCAAGAACCAGAACTAATAGAGCTTGGTATTAAAATTGATTAATTTCCTATCAGTTGTTAGCCTTCTTCATACAAGTGATGTAAAGGGAGGACACGTATTTCTGACTCCGAAAGAGTAAGACTACTTCAGGCACGCGATCATTCACATGTGATTACATAACCCTACCTATATACACAACCCTTTCTTTTCCTGCAGACGCGATATGTCATTGGTTGGACACCTTGAAACTACAACTGCAAGAACCAGGACGAATAGAGCTTGGTATTAAAATTGATTAATTTCCTATCAGTTGTTAGCCTTCTTCATACAAGGGATGTAAAGGGAGGACACGTTTTTCTGACTCCGAAAGAGTAAGACTACTTCAGGCATGTGATCATGCACATGTCATTACATAACCCTACCTATATACACAATCTTTTCTATTCCTTCAGACGCGATATGTCATTGGTTGGACACCTTGAAACTACAACTGCAGAACCAGGACGAATAGACTTTGGTATTAAAATTGATTAATTTCCTACCAGTTGTTAGCCTTCTTCATACAAGGGATGTAAAGAGAGGACACGTTTTTCTGACTCCGAAAGAGTAAGACTACTTCATGCACGCGATCATGCACATGTCATTACATAACCCTACCTATATACACAATCTTTTCTATTCCTTCAGACGCGATATGTCATTGGTTGGACACCTTGAAACTACAACTGCAAGAACCAGGACGAATAGAGCTTGGTATTAAAATTGATTAATTTCCTATCAGTTGTTAGCCTTCTTCGTACAAGGGATGTAAAGGGAGGACACGTCTTTCTGAATCCGAAAGAGTAAGACTACTTCAGGCACGCGGTCATGCACAGGTGATTACATAACATTACCTATATACACAATCCTTTCTTTTCCTGCAGACACGATATGTCATTGGTTGGACACCTTGAAACTACAACCGCAAGAACCAGGACGAATAGAGCTTGGTATTAAAATTGATTATGTTCTTATCAGTTGTTAGCCTTCTTCGTACAAGGGATGAAAAGGGCGGACACGTCTTTCTGAATCCGAAAGAGTAAGACTACTTCAGGCACGCGGTCATGCACAGGTGATTACATAACCCTACCTATATACACAATCCTTTCTTTTCCTGCAGACACGATATGTCATTGGTTGGACACCTTGAAACTACAACCGCAAAAACCAGGACGAATAGAGCTTGGTATTAAAATTGATTAATTTCTTATCAGTTGTTAGCCTTCTTCATACAAGGGATGTAAAGGGAGGACACGTCTTTCTGAATCCGAAAGAGTAAGACTACTTCAGGCACGCGGTCATGCACATGTGATTACATAACCCTACCTATATACACAATCCTTTATTTTCCTGCAAACACGATATGTCATTGGTTGGACACCTTGAAACTACAACTGCAAGAACCAGGACGAATAGAGCTTGGTATTAAAATTGATTAATTTCTTATCAGTTGTTAGCCTTCTTCATACAAGGGATGTAAAGGGAGGACACGTCTTTCTGAATCCGAAAGAGTAAGACTACTTCAGGCACGCGGTCATGCACATGTGATTACATAACCCTACCTATATACACAATCCTTTATTTTCCTGCAAACACGATATGTCATTGGTTGGACACCTTGAAACTACAACCGCCAGAACCAGAACGAATAGAGCTTGGTATTAAAATTGATTCATTTCCTATCATTTGTTAGCCTTCTTCATACAAGGGATGTAAAGGGAGGACACGTCTTTCTGACTCCGAAAGAGTAAGACTACTTCTGGCACGCGATCATGCACATGCGATTACATAACCCTGCCTATATAGACATTCCTTTCTTTTCCTGCAGACGCGATATGTCATTGGTTGGACACCTTGAAACTACAACCGCCAGAACCAGAACGAATGGAGCTTGGTATTAAAATTGATTAATTTCCTATCATTTGTTAGCCTTCTTCATACAAGGGATGTATAGGGAGGACACGTCTTTCTGACTCTGAAAGAGTAAGACTACTTCAGGCACGCGATCATGCACATGTGATTACATAACACTAGCTATATACACAGTCCTTTATATTTCTTCAGACGCGATATGTCATTGGTTGGACACCTTGAAACTACAACCGCAAGAACCAGAACGAATAGAGCTTGGTATTAAAATTGATTAATTTCCTATCAGTTGTTAGCCTTCTTTATACAAGGGATGTAAAGGGAGGACACGTCTTCCTGACTCCGAAAGAGTAAGACTACTTCAGGCACGCGATCATGCACATGTGATTACATAACCCTACCTATATACACAGTCCTTTCTATTTCTTCAGACGCGATATGTCATTGGTTGGACACCTTGAAACTACAACCGCCAGAACCGGAACGAATAGAGCTTGGTATTAAAATTGATTAATTTCCTATCATTTGTTAGCCTTCTTCATACAAGGGATGTAAAGGGAGGACACGTCTTTCTGACTCTGAAAGAGTAAGACTACTTCAGGCACGCGATCATGCACATGTGATTACATAACCCTGCCTATATAGACATTCCTTTCTATTCCTTCAGACGCGATATGTCATTGGTTGGACACCTTGAAACTACAACCGCCAGAACCAGAACGAATAGAGCTTGGTATTAAAATTGATTAATTTCCTATCAGTTGTTAGCCTTCTTCATACAAGGGATGTAAAGGGAGGACACGTTTTTCTGACTCCGAAAGAGTAAGACTACTTCAGGCACGCGATCATGCACATGCGATTACATAACACTAGATATATACACAATCCTTTCTTTTCCTGCAGACGCGATATGTCGTTGGTTGGACACCTTGAAACTACAACTGCAAGAACCAGAACGAATAGAGCTTGGTATTAAAATTGATTAATTTCCTATCATTTGTTAGCCTTCTTCATACAAGGGATGTAAAGGGAGGACACGTTTTTCTGACTCCGAAAGAGTAAGACTACTTCAGGCACGCGATCATGCACATGCGATTACATAACACTAGATATATACACAATCCTTTCTTTTCCTGCAGACGCGATATGTCATTGGTTGGACACCTTGAAACTACAACTGCAAGAACCAGGATGCATAGAGCTTGGTATTAAAATTGATTAATTTCTTATCATTTGTTAGCCTTCTTCATACAAGGGATGTAAAGGGAGGACACGTCTTTCTGACTCTGAAAGAGTAAGACTACTTCAGGCACGCGGTCATGCACATGTGATTACATAACACTAGCTATATACACAGTCCTTTCTATTTCTTCAGACGCGATATGTCATTGGTTGATCACCTTCTGCAGAATAATAATATTTTCAAAATAATTATTTATTCTGATTCCTTTAATTTGTAAACAGAAGGTTTCTTCAGACATGGGATTTCTAATCTGCTAAATGCTTACGAAATTTGTTTGTTTTTTCATTTATTTATATAAAATTGAAACGAATTTTTTCAACTGGCTAAACTGGCTTCATCAGAATATTCACGTTTATTGTCACGCCGTCCTCATGTAGATAATAATTTCCTTCAGGTCTACTTAGGGAAAACATTGCGAGGTACGATTTCTAAATTTATTTTAAGGAGAACGTTTCTTTACCTTATCATATCTACGACATAGATGTAAGAGTCTGCACAACTCTGGAGTGTAGACTTCCAAGCCTGTCCTTGCCTACTGTCCTTCTACTATGTTCCTTACCAGAATGTAAGGACACAGAATGTGTGGATGTAGAATGGCATTCTCCACAAGGAAAACCCACCAGGAATATAAAGCGCGATTGTGTCGTCTGACGGGCCGAGAACTTGTGACAAGAAGGAAAACTGCCTTAGAAATTAAAGCATGAGCTCCAGATAACCTTCGTGCAGCGCTAGATAACCTTTAACCAGTAATATAGACATAATTTTTTCAAAGTCAATTCCTATTTAGGTCAACAAAGAACAATTTCATTTTAGTGACTTGTTATTAAATAATTACAAATAATATAAATAATGTAACATAACCTATGCGTTAAAACAGCTGTTATACCACATAACCTATTAGGGCCTACATAAAATCAGCTGTTTTATGAAATCATATGTTATCACTTATTTTAAGCCAAATGGGACGAAATAACTATATTGTATTCCTTGCACCTGTTGTGAAAAGTTTTCTCCCATATAAAGCTAAAAAAATTCAATTTAATTAATTCATTAATACTTGAAAAAAAACTATATTGACAATAAGAGTCAACCATTACAAGTTTAAAAAAATTGTTTCCTTTTTCAATATAATGAGAGTGAACTAATAGAAGGAATTGAAAAAGGAAACGACTCCATCAAGAAAAATTGGGTAAGCTAGTGCGCATAAAGTGTGAGAAGAACAACTAAGAAGAATGAAACTGTAAGAGGCAAAATGAAGCATGCTACAGATGAAAACATTTGAAAATAAGGAAACCCGGTGAGGAGAATTACAAATTAAGTAAAATAGTTTTGCGTTATGTTCATAAAACACCCCGTCTGGAAAAAACATCGGTTGAAATGTAAGAATGAAACTACCATTCATGGAAGATAACCTGTTTAAGGATCAAGAATAATATCAAGTTGGAGGACACTACCTTTGTCAAAATTAACATGATCGATCGATATGTTCTATGAAACATTGGCATTCCTTATTAATTGATGTGCACCTTTTTTGTACCCTCTGAAATTAGATTGTGCCTTCCACTTTCTCTAGGTACTCTAGTTTTATTATTGGCATAATTTATCTGGTACTTTTCTGCACAATTCTTTTTTTTAACGTAACTTTTTCGCTACTTATGAATGAAGGAAATCAGTTAGTTATGAATAAATGGGTTTAGCTTTTTTCAATAATCTGTGCCATAACGAATTTCTGTTGTTGAAAGCTTCGTATAAATCCATCGTCTGGCCACCTGCAGTGCTCTGGATCACGCAAATGATGATATTATATTACCTTGCAGGGACTGGCAAAGCTATACTGAACTGCAATGGCTTCAGAAAGAGAGAGCTGTCGCGGACAGAAGTTGGATGAATGTAAAGTAATGTATAGTAAGTTTTCAAGACACACACACGCACTCTCTCTCTCTCTCTCTTACACACACATACACACACACACACACACACACACACACACACACACACACACACACACACACACACACACACACACACACACACACACACAGAGGGGGCGGAAAGGAGGGAGAGGGAGACACACACACACACACACACACACACACACATACACACACACACACACACACACACACACACACACAGAGGCAAAGAGGAAGAGATTTAGTGATTATGCTCTTAATAAATAGTTATGTGTAAGGTATAAACCTCATTGCATGAACCTGAGAAAGAGAGAGAGAGAGAGAGAGAGAGAGAGAGAGAGAGAGAGAGAGAGAGAGAGAGAGAGAGAGAGAGAGAGAGAGAGAGAGAGAGAGAGAGAGAGACAGACAGACAGACAGACAGACAGAGAGAAGAGACACACACACACACACACACACACACAAATGAAATGTTATATATCTTTAAAAACCAATTAATAATCTTGCTAATTATTATTTCATTTTACAATATTTTCTTTTGAATCATATCAGTATATTAGATTAAACAATCAGTATGAAATAAAGACAGAAGGAGACGTTTTCGTGAAGGCGCTTAAAAGGAATTACAGGCAAAATATCTGTAAACACGAGGCCCTATATTGTGTTGGTACTGATAATAATCAGTAGATACACAGTTAGATATACATTCATTTCTGATGTCTAAGGTTCATATTATAGGTGGGTAAAAACATTTCGAAAATCTTTTTGCATAGTTCTTCAAAATTATAGTGACGATGTATTTTTATCATTATAACATCACCTTTGCATTCACTCTTAGATTAATAAAATTACTTTACATTTACAATTACAACTATTTAAAGTAAAGAGTCTTGTCCACAAGATAAGATGTTAGAGTTTCCTTCTTTTCTGAGTACCGGGGGTTCTATGTTCCTTCTATAGTCCTGTCTACTCTTCTACTCTCCTTATATGGGTGATAGCAGGTGAAATCCTTCACAGGCAAACAAATAATTTTTCCCTATTTTGAGGTCCAGGGAGAACTGAAAATATGCTCTTCCTTTATCTTACGTGATTCCATTAACTTTTCCCATTTTTTTCCTACAAAGACATCTCTTTATAACTTAGAGAGAGGTTGAAAGAGAGGGATAGAGAGGGGTATATATATATATATATATATATATATATATATATATATATATATATATATATATATAATAAATATGGTGATATGTTTTCTTGTAATATAATTATTAAATTAAAAATATTTCAAAAACAAGAATACTTTTAATGAATATATTTATTCAAAGCTTTTCGCCGATAAAATAGTACCAGCATCTCAGGAAAATAATTATCTAATAAAATATTTTTACAAAATTAAATCATATGTGCTACAAAATACCATATGTTTATAAGTATTGTACTTTATGTAATTTTTTCTATAACATCAATTGCCTTATAAATAGTTTGGTGCCTTGATCTCACTTGAATTTGTTCATCAATTAATTTGTCTTTAACTTTATGCTTATAAATTTCCATTGTTTTAAATATATTCATTTTTAATCCTTTATTTATTTCTTTTATTAATTTCATATTTTCTATTTCCGGAAGTTCGTGTCCATTATTAATACAATGCGTAGCTAAATTTGATTTGTATATGTTTGGTTTGATATAAGCGTTTAAATGTTCTTTTAATTTCTTTTTTGTTTGTCCTACATATAATTTATTACAAGTTTGACATTTTATATTATATACTCCATTTCTTTCGTGCATATTATTTGGATTTTTGTTATTTATTAAATTTTTAATTTTATTATCAGTTTTATATGTAATTTGTAAATTTGTTTCTTTAAATAATCTTGTAATTTTATTTATTTCGTTACCAGTGAATGTAAAAGTTGTTCAAATATTTTCTCTCTTATTAGGTACAAAGTTATTTTCGAGTTTCTGTTTTCTTATTATGTTATTATTTAATTTATTTATATTTTTTCTTTCTTATCCATTTTCTAAACCAGTTTGATATATTATATTTTTCTCTTTTATTTGATCATTTAAGTTCAATGGTATTTTGTGCATTCTATGTAGTAAATTATAAAGCGCTGCCATTTTTTGGTTGTATGGATGATTTGAATAATTAGGTATTATTTGATTTGTCTGCGTTGGTTTTCTATATATATTATATTCAAATGGTTCATTGTTTCTAGTAATTGTAATATCTAAATAGTTTAGTTTATTTTTTAATTCAAATTCATGAGTAAATTTTATATTTTCGTGTATATTATTTATACATTTTAATATTTTGTCAATATTTAAACCATTATTATTTGATATGTATAATCCATCATCTTCATATCTAAACCAGTATCCATTTTGATCATATGTTTTAATAATCGTATCTATTTCAATGTCTATATTTTGTAAAAATATTTTCGATAATATGCTGGACATTGGAGAGCCCATTGTTAATCCATCCTTTTGTTTATAAATTTTAGTATTATATAAAAAATAAATTTGATTTAATATGATTTTTAATGTATTTATTAATTCTTGTGTTAATGTGTTATTTTTTTCAAATGTATCTATATTATTTTTTATTATTTCAAGTGTTTTCATTATAGGTATGTTATTATACATGTTAGTAACATCAAATGATATTAATTTTGTATTATTATCAATTTTAATATCTTTTAATTTTTCAATAAGCTCAATCGAGTTTTTTATACTATGAGTATTATTTAATTTTACCTTATCTTTAAGTAATCAAGCCAAATATTATGAAATTTTATAAGAAGGAGCAGTTGTAAAATTAACTAATGGCCTAATTGGTTTATCTTCTTTGTGCAATTTAATTAGTCCATTTAATCTTGGAATTTTAGGATTCTCATTTATGTAATTATTAGTATATATTTGATTACATAATTTAGATGATGTTTTTATTATATTTTTTATTACATTTTGATATTTGTCTGTGGGATCTTTATTGATTTGTGTATTTTGGTTTTTAGATATATAATTTTCAGTTTTATTTATATGTTCTTGTTTATCAATAATAACTACAGCATTCTTTTATCATAATAAGATCATTAGTTTGTAATTATTGTTTAATTTGATGAATTTGCAAGTATTGTTTTATGTGTGTATGATTAGTTTTGTCATTTTTAATTAACTTTATTATTTCATGTGAAGTTTACCAACGAGAGGCTTTGGATATAAATTAATAAATATTCTTGTATTTGAATAACCTATGTTGTTTTAAATTATTAAACAAGAAAACGTATTATATATATATATATATATATATATATATATATATATATATATATATATATAGAGAGAGAGAGAGAGAGAGAGAGAAAGACACACACATAGAGGCAGAGAGAAAGAGATTTAGCGATCTTGCTTTTATTAAATATAGTTATTTATAAAGTATAAATCCTCACTGCATGAACCTGAGACATTGATAAAATGTACTTAAAGAAAGAGAGGGGGAGAGAGAGAGAAAGACACACACATGGAGGCAGAGAGAAAGAGATTTAGCGATCTTGCTTTTATTAAATATAGTTATTTATAAAGTATAAATCCTCACTGCATGAACCTGAGACATTGATAAAATGTACTTAAAGAAAGAGAGGGGGAGAGAGAGAGAAAGACACACACATGGAGGCAGAGAGAAAGAGATTTAGCGATCTTGCTTTTATTAAATATAGTTATTTATAAAGTATAAATCCTCACTGCATGAACCTGAGACATTGATAAAATGTACTTAAAGAAAGAGAGGGAGAGAGAGAGAGAAAGACACACACATAGAGGCAGAGAGAAAGAGATTTAGCGATCTTGCTTTTATTAAATATAGTTATTTATAAAGTATAAATCCTCACTGCATGAACCTGAGACATTGATAAAATGTACTTAAAGAAAGAGAGGGAGAGAGAGAGAGAAAGACACACACATAGAGGCAGAGAGAAAGAGATTTAGCGATCTTGCTTTTATTAAATATAGTTATTTATAAAGTATAAATCCTCACTGCATGAACCTGAGACATTGATAAAATGTACTTAAAGAAAGAGAGGGAGAGAGAGAGAGAAAGACACACACATAGAGGCAGAGAGAAAGAGATTTAGCGATCTTGCTTTTATTAAATATAGTTATTTATAAAGTATAAATCCTCACTGCATGAACCTGAGACATTGATAAAATGTACTTAAAGAAAGAGAGGGGGAGAGAGAGAGAAAGACACACACATAGAGGCAGAGAGAAAGAGATTTAGCGATCTTGCTTTTATTAAATATAGTTATTTATAAAGTATAAATCCTCACTGCATGAACCTGAGACATTGATAAAATGTACTTAAAGAAAGAGAGGGGGAGAGAGAGAGAAAGACACACACATGGAGGCAGAGAGAAAGAGATTTAGCGATCTTGCTTTTATTAAATATAGTTATTTATAAAGTATAAATCCTCACTGCATGAACCTGAGACATTGATAAAATGTACTTAAAGAAAGAGAGGGAGAGAGAGAGAGAAAGACACACACATAGAGGCAGAGAGAAAGAGATTTAGCGATCTTGCTTTTATTAAATATAGTTATTTATAAAGTATAAATCCTCACTGCATGAACCTGAGACATTGATAAAATGTACTTAAAGAAAGAGAGGGAGAGAGAGAGAGAAAGACACACACATAGAGGCAGAGAGAAAGAGATTTAGCGATCTTGCTTTTATTAAATATAGTTATTTATAAAGTATAAATCCTCACTGCATGAACCTGAGACATTGATAAAATGTACTTAAAGAAAGAGAGGGAGAGAGTTATACACTCACATTTTAGTTATATCTTTCGTTAAGCAGTATATATGTATGCAATTTTTAATATCTTCGACTCAGTGCCGCAACGGTTGTTGGTTATTTTTCCTAACTGTTCTTGTTTGAATGTTTCACTTGTACATTAATCAAGAATTTTAACGTAATAGGTATATCTTGTTTCTTATTTACCAAAAGAATATCTTTCAAATAAATATTTTTCACATTTTGACCCCTGTTGCACTGGTTGAGTTACTATTTACAACACATCCCAAGTATCTGAAGTGTTCCGCTTGATCGCCATCTAATTTAAAGTTTGCTCTATGATATTGGCTGTTTTAACAGGTAGTTACCTATATTGCTTGGAGACACGTAACCGAGATACGTGACGTAAGCAACCCGGTGACGTAACCGGCTGTTGTACTTAGAAAATGTCATAATCCTGTAGTTAAATATAAATGCAAGCTATTTCTGGCAATCGTCCTACCCAATCAAAGCCGACTAGGGGGATATTGATTGCTTCAGGAATGACGGTACTCTACCAGGTTTATGTATTACCTGGTTTATTTTTAAGGACAAACTGAGGTGACTAAAACTGATATAAATACATTTGTCTCATTGTGTAACGGCAGACGTCTATATCCAAAACCTATGTTGACACAATATTGAGGTCGTAACCGTTTATGTAACAGAATCCGACTTGTATCGAATTGCCTGTTATGTCACGAGATAATCCAGGCCGATTAATCAGCTGGATAAGAATTCTGAAAACTTCATTTTGAGATGTCTAAAGTTTTAAATGTGCCTAGTTATGTTTCACATTCTACAATTATAAGTGGAACTCTAATACATTACCCTCACTGAACTGGAGTCTTGTACAGTGACTGCGTTCTTAGTTTACAAATATTAACTCCTTACTATGACCCATTTATTTCTTGAAAAGTGAGCTGTTACTGTACTAAACCTTACCCCATTTAATCTAAATCCAAGATATTAATGCTATTTCTGTTCTTCTAGTAATGAGCTGGGTTCCATGTAATATTTAAACAGTGATTATACGAAAAAAACAAATAAAAACATACATAAAACTCACAAATTAATCATTTATTTACTCATACGCGTTTCAATGACAAAGTCATCATCATCAGTGAGTGTTGCTACTACAAACTCTAACCCACAACCTCCTTGAAATCACGTAGTAAATTGTCTTTGTCAGATGGCCAGACGTACAAAGAATGCAAGGTTGTAACTTTCCGCACTTTGTATAGTAAAAAACACCTTAATCTTTATTGATATGACGTCAGACTATTAAGTCCGTCATTGTGTTCGGATTTAATTTCTGTTATCATAATTACATTCTTAAATTTGAAGAAGGCAACTCTATTTTGTATTGTACTTTTTGCTCGACCTTTGTGTAATTAGTTTGGTCAACACGGAAAAGTCATTTCCCTTAAAGATAAACTTCTCTTCTTATCTTATGCAATTTTTGTGCGCGTTAACGAGCGCGAGCGCGCGTGCGTGTGTGTCTGTTTTACTTAATTTACTAATCTCTAGACTACCCAACCAATAACTTTGCTTTAAAAGCTATTTCAACGACCTCAATATTTACAAGAGATTTTACAAACATAAACACTCCCATGTACATTTACAAATTGTGATAACAAACTTCTCAGTTTGTCCCGTAGAAAACAAATATTTCTAGGAAATTGTTTTATGTTTATAAAATTCTAAAGTTTATAAATTTTAAAGTCAGAATTTATTTCCATGAAAGGCTTAAAATTTGAAGTTTAGAAAACTGCACAGGGGCCTCGCATTTGGATGCTCACATTTTCTTTCTTATGGGGTGGTAAACTCTTTACGACGGTCAACCCTTTACGTTCACTTGGGAAACTATAACCCTCATCCCGCAAACAGGTGTAGCAAACTGTTTTTTAAGTACTGTACTTCTTTAGTGTTTTGTGTGCAAAATCTTTCATTCTGCTCTAACTAAAAACATAATAACTTATCAATTGGGCGTTGTTTCATTAAACGAATTTTAAAAATACTTAACTAAGTAAATACGTAATTGCTTACTTGCTGACGCGTTTCAAAACACTCGTTCCTTTTACGAAGCTAACCCTCTACTGTTGTTTCATTGCTAACAGTGTAATAGTGTTATATCTAGAAAAAAATAATATTGACTATATTTGGATTGAACTTAAGCTATTGTAAGAGCTATTTGGTTAAAAATGAAATGCTATATATTTTTAAAAACCAATTCATAATCTTGCTAATTATTATTTCATTTTACAAATTTTTCTTTTGAATCATATCAGTATATTAGATTAAACAATCAGTATGAAATAAAGACAAAAGGAGACGTTTTCGTGAAGGCGCTTAAAAGGAATTACAGGCAAAATATCTGTAAACACGAGGCCCTATATTGTGTTGGTACTGATAATAATCAGTAGTTACACAGTTAGATATACATTCATTTCTAATATCTAAGGTTCATATTATAGGTGGGTAAAAACATTTCGAAAATCTTTTTGCATAGTTCTTCAAAATTATAGTAACGATGTATTTTTATCATTATAACATCACCTTTGCATT
>JBAIZL010000001.1:251228620-251233620 GCA_036971475.1 Prosapia bicincta | reverse complement strand
TAATAACAGACGAGAAAAACAAATAGAATGTACGCATTTAGAATGTATTTATACAGCCGATGGGAAGTTACAACAGCCTTCCAACACCTTTCTTGTGGTATTAAATGAATCATCTGTTTAATCTGTTGCAGCTGTTTAGTTGAACTAAATGTAACGTAACGCAATTAAATATTCACTTCGTCCTTGCCAACTCGTGCGTAATAGCTAGTCTCGTCGGTTAGGTTGACGTAAACAGAGTGCTAGGGGGAATATGAATGTCAAGGTCACACCTAAAGCATTCTGCTCTCTACAGAGGTGTTTACTCTCAACTAGCTCCAGTCGTTACTTTTGGAATTAATTATATGTAGGCATAAAGAAGTGTGCCAGTTATTCTATCCCTTCTATTAGTTCACAATCTACTTAGATATATCTTGTATACATTTTCAATCGTTAATAAAATAATTTTTATTCATCCATTCAAGTTCAAATACATTTTCTTAAAACTTGTAGTGGATGATACTAGATGTTCATATAGTTTTTTTCAAATAATAATTAATTAATTTAATGAATTAATTTTATTTCTATATGAGAGAAAAACATTTCACAAAAGGGGCAAGGTATGCAATATAGGTATTTCGTCCCATTTGGCTTAAAATAAGTGATAACATATGATTTCATATAACATCTGATTGTATGTTAGGTTTAAAACAACTGTTCTAAAGTATAGGCTAAGTTACTTTATTTATGTTAATTGTAATTATTTAATAAAAAGTAACTAAATTAATTTTTTTTGACACATACTAGGCTATAAAGTTTTATTAAGCGCGCTATAAATTATCATCCATGACCACAATGTATTCACATTCAGACGCTAGCTTTGCTGTCAAGCCAGCCGTAAAGCCGAGGTTCGTAGTGTCGCTTCACAATAATAATACTCAATATTAGTTTTGCTTTCTAGTATTGCTGGAGTAGAATAAATTTGTTTTATAGGTTAATATTTTTCTGTTAGTATTAATTGGTTTGGGGGGTGCGTGTCCCCTGTGCCCGTCCCTGGTTACACTCCTGGCTCCAAAATACTACAATATGCACTTTAGAGCCATTAAAAGCTAATTTGGCATAACTAAAACTTAAGTTAGAACTTTAATGCTACCGATATTTGGTACACTTCAGTAAATTCCGACGCGCATATGATGCGTTAAGTTAATAATTAAATTAAAACCAATAAAAACATACACAAAACTCACAAATTAATCATTTATTGACTCATAAGCGTTTCAATGATAAAGTCATCATCATCAGTGAGTGTTACTACTACAAACTCTAACTTACAATTATTCTTTGAGCTTTCAAGTTAGAGTTTGTAGTAGTAACACTCACTGATAATGTTGATTTTGTCATTGAAACGCATATGAGTCAATAAATAATTAATTAGTGAGTTTTGTGTATGTTTTTATTTGTTTTAACATAACCTCACAAGCTAAGCTCAAAGAATAGTTGAATTAAATTAGGTGAAAACAGATTTCCAAGGATTTCCAGATTTCCTTTAGGCGGAACAGTCCAAAAGGGCCAAAAGGTAAAACAGCATAAATATTGTTTTCAGGTGTTGAGTTTTCCGGAAGATTTTCCAGAACCCGGGTCGTACGCCCTCGAAATAATTCTCTGGGTTGGTTTCTGTTAAATAATGAGTGCCATGAATTCTCGGGGAAAGAATGGTTAATGGAGAGAAAAATTTAAAAAGTAAGGTTTATAGCGGTAATTTGTCTCTGCCTTCAAAGACGTTAAGAATAAGAAAGATTTTGCAAACACCGTTCGCGTGTAATTTACTGCATGCTGTTACGTGGAGGCTGCATATATTTAGTAGGAAGATGAAATTCTGCCAATCTTTGAAAATAGAAAAATATCGCCAACTTAACACTATGGGAACTATTTCGTCCCTTTAAGTTTTAGGGCGCGTTAAGTAGCCAACTCGGAGGAATGTAGGAAGATGCACACCTCGTGGGAATAATACCGAGGCCATGTTCCAATAGGTCAGTCAGTAGATTAGGAGCACGTCGTTCTATGAAAATAGGACATCAGGACAGATATCAGTAGATTAGGAGCACGTCGTTCTATGAGAATAGGACATCAGAACAGATGTCAGTAGATTAGGAGCACGTCGTTCTATGAGAACAGGACATCAGGACAGATGTCAGTAGATTAGGAGCACGTCGTTCTATGAGAATAGGACATCAGGACAGATGTCAGTAGATTAGGAGCACGTCGTTCTATGAGAATAGGACATCAGAACAGATTAGTTGTGTAGTAATCCACTCGTTTATACATGACGCCTCTCGAGAACAAAATGTGAGCTACATTTATTTTGGACACTGGCTGTAGTGAATTTGATTGCTGTTGACAACGAACGAATCAATTTGAGATTGAAGTTCGGTCCAAAGAACTGGACTAGCAAAGTTGCTGTTAATCTGTAGTATTATAATTTTAATGCTCCGTTCAGTAACCATTTCTTTATATACAGAAAGAAGGCTTTTTGTTATTGGATTCGTAAAATAATTTATTCTAATGGTTGCCTGTTTAAGAATATAATGTATTACTGGAAAGTACAACACTAAAGTTCATGGTATTTTTAACCTTTAAACCATTACCTTGACGGCATTTCTTTCCTGTTAGCTTCATAGCCAAGCTATTGCTCTTATTATCCAATTTAAAGTTCAGAAATTACTGTCTGCTGGATGCGACGTGATTGCTGACTTGAATTAATTTTTCTCTTGAATGTTTCCTTTATTTCTTACCCTTACTGGACCTTTACACTGAACAGTAGATGTAAATGATTGGCAGTTCGTATAAACCTTCAACTCCATTCAAAGTATGCCGGCTTCAGGTAAGAGATTCTGTCTATTCGACGCCATAATTTCTTCCTGTTTCCAGAATCGGGGGATCATTGTCCTTTCCTTGGTCTCAGCTGATTCCACCCACGCATTCTTATCCCTCTTTTGAAAACGGAGAGCAACTGGTAGATTCATCTTTATGACACCGATAGAGAGTGTACGATACCTTGCACTCGTGACGTCATGCCTCCACTTTATACCATCTACCAGGTTTATATCCTATCTATTTTCAGTTCTTTTCTATCCTTCTATCCACTTCTGAAAACATGTTACACGTTCAGAATGTTCTATTGAACCTTTACTATAAGCAGTACATGTATATGATAGGTTAAACAAAAGGCAGGTAGCTTGTAGTAGAAACCTTCATCTCGATTGAGAGCACGTCAGCTTCAGGTAAGCGATCCTCTCCACTCGAAACCATATACCTTCCTGTTCCCATTACCAGGGAATTATTATGATTTTTCCATATTCCTACCTAATAGCATCCACGCCGCCTTATCCGTCTTCTTAAAACGGGGAGTAACTGGTAGATTAATCTTTATGATCTAGGTGTGTAGGTGCGTAATGTGTAACCGTGCCTTGAGATATTTCTCGTTGTACCACCACTTCTGAAAACATGTTACACATTCAGAATGTTCTAAACGTCAACAGCATTTGCATTCGATATGTTTACACATATTTCAAGATTGTTTATTATTTCTTACCAAAACTAATCTATCATCGAATTCATCTAATATCGACCGTCTCATGCAAGTTAGTGTTTAGAGAGTCGTTATCATGTTTGTAGGAAAGCATTTATCTCCCGTCTCGCCTACTGCGATCTCTCAAGGCCAAATGCTCGGCTACTTGGTCCGCACTATACTTCAGGGACGCTACCCTGAACACGTGATGCCATACTTCCACTTTATTCATCTAATATCGACAGTCTCATGCAAGTCAGTGTTTAGAGCCGTTATAATGTTTGTAGGGAAGTATTTACACTGACCCTTTACCTCCCGTCCCCCCTACTGAGATCTCTCAAGGCCAAATGCACGGCTACGAGGTCCGCACTATACTTCAGGGACGCTACCCTGGACACGTGATGCCATACCTCCACTGTAGTCATCTAATATCGACCGTCTCATGCAAGTCAGTGTTTAGAGAGTCGTTATCATGTTTGTAGGGAAGTATTTATACTGAGCTCTACCTCCCGTCTCCCCTACTGGGATCTCTCAAGGCCAAATGCACGGCTACGAGGTTCGCACTATACTTCAGTGACGCTACCCTGGAAACGTGATGCCATACCTCCACTTTATTCATCTTATATCGACCGTCTCATGCAAGTCAGTGTCAAGCCATTTGCCATTAAAACTAAGTTTTCTTAAGTAATTGGCAATATTATTGGCCTCCATTCTAGTATATATCATGGAGGCAGGGGTTCCAATAATCCATGGAACATGTAGGCGGGGGATCGTTTCAACACTTGAATTTTTTCCTATTGTTCAGATATGTATAACCTAACTGGATACGTAGTAAATATATCTATATTAATGTTTAGCTGTTTTATGAAAACTCCTTGCTTTTAAAGTATCTTGAATGTAGAAAGTACTTACTACTTACTTACTTACTAGCCAACGCCCACTCTTGGCGCGCTGACCAGTAGAGGCGGGAAATGTCCCTATAGTTGTCTTCTTCTTCGTTCACAAAGTTGGCTGATAGGGCCGGACACTGGGGTAGGTGGGCTGCGTCCTCCTGGGGTTGGCACTGCGTACAGGCCGCGCCTGCGCTTAACTCGATACGGTGTAGATGGTCTGCCAGGTAGTCGTGGCCAGTGGTAGTTCTGAACGCCGCTACTGCTACATCTCTAGGCAAATTTCGGGGTATAGAAGAGTCTAGCTTATTCCAATTCTTCCCTATGCTGGCTTGCCTGTTGCGTGTTCTGGTCCAGTTGTTTACCGCTTGCTTGATTAAGGTCTTTGCAGAAGAGTAGGACTAAGGGCAAGGTGGATGCTGGAGAGCAGTGCTGTTTTTTGCGATGACATCCGCTTTTTAGTTCCCCTCCACGTTAACATCCCCTTGGGATCCACTGCAGGTGTAAGGTCCAGCCACCTTCTTTTAAGTTGGAGAGTCTCAATCGACATGCAGTTGTTATCATGC
>JBAIZL010000001.1:251208620-251223620 GCA_036971475.1 Prosapia bicincta | reverse complement strand
TTTATGACTACACACAAGAATTCAGATTAGTTTTATGTTATTAATGGATCCATGGTACTTGAATATTGTATTTAATTATTATTAGTTGATAATTATTATTGCATCTCAGATCATTCAGAAATAAATTCTGAAGGGGAAGTGTTTGGCATCTGGAAACGTTAAAGCCGTGGTTTGTATTTGAGTTTTCAACATACACTTCCCCACACGGTCGTTTCCACAAGAATTATATAAACAATTTTGGGCGAAAAGTAAAAGATATATTAATATTAACTCTTGAACTGGGTAGTCCATTACGTTCGGTGTAACTTAATTAATCAATTTTACATTGATGTATATATAAACATTGATGAATATATTAATGTAAAAGTGATTAATATTAACTATTTAAAAATAATTTTATCTTGGAATTCTTGGCCAGAGTAATTTGTTATTACCATTTTATTATTGTAACAGATTCTCCCGTGTTATTTAAACAAATACAATCTCCTGATCAAAAATAAATTTCTTTATTTTGCTAAAACCTATCGTAAATTTTGATTGCGAAGTAGTCATCTTCAAAAGAATCTAATAACAACTTGAAGCAAATATGGCGTAAGTTTTATTTAAATAAGTAAAATTTCTTCACTACAAATAAACTTTTTTTATTAAATACTTATGTAGGCTATATATAAAATATTTTTGTGAAAAATGCCTTTGAAGATGATTGCCTTGCAATTGAAACGTACGTAAAGATTAACTCAATCAATATTCGCATTTGAATTCAATTAAATAAAAAATTTTATTTGTAGTTAAGAGGTTTTATTTATTCAATAATTTGCTATTGAACACCCAGTAAATATTTTATTATGTTATTACATTAAGGCTTTGTATTGACTTGATTTGTTAACAACTTTAACTAACATTCACAGAAAGTCACAAAGTTTTGTTGTGCAATATAAAATTTGAGAAATGTACTAACTTTAAATAAATTTTACTTTTAATGTTATAAAGATGATACAATACCTATATACAATGTTTCTAATCAGTTTGTTTATCCAAAAGGGCGCTATCTTACCGCAAAAGGCAAAGTGCGTGTACGATGAATCCAAACGGTGACGAGTCTCTTGACGTCATCAAAGACACCGATGACTTCACAATGAGGTAAGTGTTAATCTCATGTCTCGCTTGTCACTGGGGTTTCTGGAGCCCTAGAATATTGTAGTTTTCAAACCTTACTAATTATTTTTGCTTTTCACTTATAATCAGATGCTTACAGACACTCTTATAGAGGATTTTGTAATGGGTTTGACTAAATAACAAAATCTAAGTTAATATGCTAGCTGTTTATGAGAAACATTTGATTAATGATGAAATTTTCTTCATAATAAAACCTTACTTCGATTCTAAATAAAAACTTCTTAAAAATAAATTTAAAAAAAACAATTGAACCCTATATCTGGCAAGAGACTATCTTTTATATTCGGAAATCTCTTATAGTAGTTATTTAATCGTCAAAAGTATTCAGTTTATACGTAGAGTACGTGTAAGAACATATATTCCCCATCAGGAAACTCTACAGAGTATTAACATGTACATATATTCTATTTCAGGAAATTATGTAGATATGTAGAATATGTACGTTTATTATATTTCAAGAAAGTATGTAGATATGAATATGTACATATATTCTGTTTCAGAAACGTGTGAAGTATGAATATGTACATATATATTCTGTTTTTAGGAAAGTATGTAGAGTATGTGTATCTACGTATAATCTATTTCAGGAGAGTATGTAGATTTGAATATGTACATATATTTTGTTTCAGGAAAGTATGTGAAGTATCCATATGTACATATATATTCTGTATTTAGGAAAGTATTGAATAAGTACATATATTCTGTTTGAAGAAAGTATGTAGATATGAATATGTACATATATTCTGTTTCATGAGAGTATGTAGATATGAATATGTACATATATTTTGTTTCAGGAAAGTATATGAAGTATTCATATGTACATATATATTCTGTATTTAGGAAAGTATTGAATATGGACATATATTCTGTTTGAAGAAAGTATATAGATATGAATATGTACATATATTCTGTTTCATGAGAGTATGTAGATATGAATATGTACATATATTCTGTTTCAGGAAACTATGTAGATATGAATATGTACGTTTATTATATTTCAAGAAAGTATGTAGATATGAATATGTACATATATTCTATTTCAGAAACGTGTGAAGTATGAATATGTACATATATATTCTGTTTTTAGGAAAGTATGTAGAGTATGTGTATCTACGTATAATCTATTTCAGGAGAGTATGTAGATTTTAATATGTACATATATTTTGTTTCAGGAAAGTATGTGAAGTATCCATATGTACATATATATTCTGTATTTAGGAAAGTATTGAATATGTACATAAAATTCTGTTTCAAGAAAGTATATAGATATGAATATGTACATATATTCTGTTTCATGAGAGTATGTAGATATGAATATGTACGTATATTTTGTTTCAGGAAAGTATGTGAAGTATCCATATGTACATATATATTCTGTTTTTAGGAAAGTATTGAATATGTACATAAAATTCTGTTTCAAGAAAGTATATAGATATGAATACGTACATAGGCCTATATATTGTTTTAGGAAAGTATTTAGATATGAATAGGGAGATATATTCTATTTCAGGAAAGTGTTGTGATGTATGATAGCTTAATTTACTTTAGCATATTTCACTAACAGTTTTTCATATTGTTGGTAAATGTGAAAATCGATAATTAAAATAATAAATTTTGAAAGAAATGAAAAATGTTTTTCCCGCAATGTACATTTTTTAATGTTTTTTATGACGTGCAAGATTTAGTTCTTTATATAGGCCTAAGAATTCATATAAGAGAACTTTAACGAAAACACGACACAAATAGAAGAAGATGTATATAATAAGAGATATTTATGTGTAAAGTAAATTATATAGTCCGTTGTAATTTATAATTAAGATTTTATTAGTTAGTATAGAGTATATTGTTTACATTATAATTTATATAATAAAAATAAATTGAATATTTCTTAAAATAGCAAAAAAATATTATAGCGACATAATAAAGCAAAATTATGATGCAAAATATATATATATATATATATATATATATATATATATATATATATATATATAAATGTGATAGATAGGTGTGATAAATACTCTACATCCGAAGTACATCCGTTCATTTTGACGTCAACGCACGATGAGATTCCAGCGACTACAAAATGAACGCATATTGTTCAGATATTAACTGTTTGTCATATTTTCCCAATCGTGAATGAAGGCGTATCGATACATATTTGTAGAAAACATGTTGTATATTCTACCCACTCTACATACCTTTTCTAAATATTTCTCTTTTGCAATATCTAAGATTACAATAATAAAGGCTAAATGTTGTATGGTAATATATAGCCAAGGAATGACAAAAAATGAAATATGTAATACCTTCTGCCAGCTGTTCTAACGCACCATTTCATTATAGTCAGTGAACATGAACATTTTGCAAGACCTGTTCTATGGCTATTAAAGGAAAGTTCGAAACCTCGGCTTTTCATTGATAAAGTATCGTGTTTTGGTCTAGACATGACCTTGTCGGGAACTGTGAAACGGGTCTCCAGCGCCTAAAACACTTGCTGGCCAGACATGGGCAAACTGTTCTGACGACGCAACACGTCACCTTGCTCGGCTGGCCTTCCATTACTCTCGCATGACGTGCAACTCACATATCGTAATTTAATTAATTTTAGTACAATTTTCCGTTACATAAATCCAGAACAAGAATAATAGTGTGCTTTGTTTATAAAGTCACATTTCTGTGCAATTCTGTTGGTTTATCAAAACGGTCAAAGTTACACTGAATCGTAGAGTTAAACCATGCGTCACCACACTTCCATCTTTTCCATATTATCTCCTACCAAGATAGTGGTAAAGTAGTGTAGCTATAAACCAAGTCTAAAAAGATAGGAACTGGAAGGTTTTAAATCGCGTCTTCCAATGAGGAATCGAGGAGGGGAAGGATTAAAATATGCCTTCTTAAGGCTAGCTTTTAACCATGCTTTACTTAATCAAAATGAGGTACTTAAAGACGTTATGAGCTCATTGTATTTTTGTCTTTCCAATCACCGTCACAGAATTCCCCCAGCTGGCACGCTTTTATAACAAAATACCTTTATCAATCAACACTACTTGAGGGTAAATTATGTATCACAGGTCTTTCATAGAGGTATAAGGAACCCAGAGGCACAGCGCCTTCGAGGTTTTAAACCTGGAGTTCTCAGAGATATAAAGACATAGAGGCTGCAAACCACGTCTTTTTCAGAGGTATACGTCAATGAAGATTTAAACCAAGCATTTATCAGAGGTACAGCGACGGCGAAGCTTTAAACCAGGTGTTTCTCATAGACATACAGACATTAAGGATTTAAACCAGTTCTTTCTCAGAAGTATAGGAACGTCGAAGCTCTAAACCAGTCCTTTCTTACAGTTATAGTGACGGTGGAGCTTTAAACCAGGTGTTTCTCAGAGCCTAATAGAGATCAAGGCTTTAAACCAGTTCTTTCTTAGAAGTATAGGAACGTCGAAGCTCTAAACCAGTCCTTTCTTACAGGTATAGGGACGGTGAAGCTTTAAACCAGGTGTTTCTCAGAGTCATACAGACATTGATGATTTAAACCAGTTCTTTCTGAGAAGTATAGGAACGTTGAAGCTCTAAACCAGTCCTTTCTTACAGTTATAGTGACGGTGAAGCTTTAAACCAGGTGTTTCTCATAGACATACAGACATTGAGGATTTAAACCGGTTCTTTCTCAGACGTATAGGAACGTCGAAGCTCTAAACCAGTCCTTTCTTACAGTTATAGTGACGGTGAAGCTTTAAACCAGGTGTTTGTCAGAGTCATACAGACATTGAGGATTTAAACCAGTTCTTTCTCAGAAGTATAGGAACGTTGAGTCCTTTCTTACAGTTATAGTGACGGTGAAGCTCTAAACCAGTCCTTTCTTTCAGTTATAGTGACGTTGAAGCTCTAAACCAGTCCTTTCTTACAGGTATAGTGACGGTGGAGCTTTAAACCAGGTGTTTCTCAGAGCCTAATAGAGATCAAGGCTTTAAACCAGTTCTTTCTTAGAAGTATAGGAACGTCGAAGCTCTAAACCAGTCCTTTCTTACAGGTATAGGGACGGTGAAGCTTTAAACCAGGTGTTTCTCAGAGTCATACAGACATTGATGATTTAAACCAGTTCTTTCTGAGAAGTATAGGAACGTTGAAGCTCTAAACCAGTCCTTTCTTACAGTTATAGTGACGGCGAAGCTTTAAACCAGGTGTTTGTCAGAGTCATACAGGCATTGAGGATTTAAACCAGTTCTTTCTCAGAAGTATAGGAACGTTGAGTCCTTTCTTACAGTTATAGTGACGGTGAAGCTCTAAACCAGTCCTTTCTTACAGTTATAGTGACGGTGAAGCTCTAAACCAGTCCTTTCTTACAGGTATAGTGACGGTGGAGCTTTAAACCAGGTGTTTCTCAGAGCCTAATAGAGATCAAGGCTTTAAGCCAGTTCTTTCTCAGAAGTATAGCGACGGCGAAGCTTTAAACCAGTCCTTTCTTACAGGTATGGTGACGGTGAAGCTTTAAACCAGGTGTTTCTCAAAGCCATATAGACATCGAGGCTTTATGAGGTATAGCGACGCTGACGTAAACCGAGTGTAGACATTTGCTCCCAAATATATTATGAAGGTCGCCTTCTGTAATAACTCTCTTTGACATGTATCTGTACATTTTCTGACGACTCAGAAGATACGAGTGTTTTGGCTCTGAAGACATTGAAATGCAAGCAGAACATTTCGCTAGAACGAACCATCTAATTGATCATGTCTCGGATATAGATAGTTTATGAAACACGCACTTACCTCCACATTCAAGTCTGCATCTCGTGTTCATAGTCCGAAGAAATTTGAACTGAGAGTTCTCCGTCGGATATTTGCACTCGTAGATTTATGTGTGAACTATTGTAAGATAAGTTTTAAGGACGAGGCATTAGATTTACTATTTTACATGAATCGTATATCCTATAATATATTGTAAACTTTTGCTTTCACTTTTTGCAAGTAATTCAAGTGTGTCGACTTTGATTTTGTCTGGACCTGTAGCTTTTCCTTTTTTCTTTGTTTTTCTTGGATGGATAACTTCCTCTTTACTTATTTCTTGACCTTTTCTATTTATCTGTTTACCAAAGATAAACCATATTTACTTATGCATTGGTAAACCAAAACTCAAATGTTCACAAAGCAAAAATCAACAGCCAGCAAGAATGGACAACCAAAATATTGAACTCATGTAGAAATGTACTCTTATCTAGGAACTATAGACTGAACTAGAGGATCCTCCGGAAGGAAAGGTGAGAGCATCCTCCATCAACTTCCGGTGCATATTCATATCAAACAGTTTAACCCGACTTCTTGAAATCAGACTTCTGAAATATTCCGTTTTATTGTAGAGAATTAAAGCATGAATAATGATCAAAATTTGAATACAAGAAACTGTGGCCTTTGAAATGTGCACGAATTAGAACGTGTAGACCTGTTCTCCAAAGAAGAGTTTGGGCAAAAATAGAGGGTTAAGAGTCTCGATAAAGCGAAGAAACTAGGGTATAGCTGGACCCTCGTGAGGTGGCAGGCTATCGATCGTTAGAAAACCTGTACTACCCTTATTTAAAAACATTGATTTTTGTAGTGCGTGTTGCATCAAAGGCCACCGCTATGAAATTGCAGGCGTTGAAGTCGTTTAAAAAACTGATATTGGTAACTTTTTTCAAACCTGTATATAAATGATCTGGTTAATATGACAAATTAAATCTATACATTTTTACAACGGCCGTTCGGCATTGTCAAATCTACATTATTGTTATATAATTACTATATCTTATATTATAATGTCTGTGGAAGGGTCTTTTGCTTCCTTTACCATTTCGCCCGCCTATGCTCGCCCTTGGAAGTCGGTCGCCAGCTTACAAGGGACAAGCTATACTTGAGTTTATATTATTAAGCACAATAAATATAGGATCATACGTAGCAGGGGACCTGCTACAAGCAGGCAGCTTGTGTTAATAGTTCAGATTTCTCATTTAAATCTGTCTCAAAATCAGAAGAACCTTGTCAATAGTCAAAGTTCGCGAAGGGTAAGGCACTTGGACTGATGACATCAAAAATGCCTTCTTTATGTATGTTGTTAATGGCTACACTAATTATTGTTCGCGGAGTATTGGCAGTACTGGTTAGTCCGTAAAACGGCTTTCACTTTGAGGTACTCGTCAATTGCCAACTCGACCTCCCACTTCCCCACCAATCATACCCTCAATCATCACCAGCAGAATAACATAATGTTCTAATTTTGGAATAAGGGGGGAAGCTGGATTGATTTGAGTAATGACATTGTCAATAACTGCAAGGTAGTCACATAACCTCTCGTTGTGGTAACAGCGCCTAAACTGTCAACAACTGTCAAGTCCAGAAGAAGACGCGTCCATAACGGTACTGTCGTTCCCTAACAATCTTTCTTATGAAACGCCTGTTTAAATATAGAAGACCTTACTCACTCTTTTAGAGATTTCCATGTCCATTTAGGGTAGCTTTTGTCAATAAACAATAATTTTTTAACGTAAAGGTAATACATTTAAAATTACTTAATAATGATAACTTGATGTAACTTATAACTAAATTATTGTTATATTATCGACTCCACTCTTAAAAATCATTGCATTACAAATGTATTACTAGAAAAAAAATTAAATCATGTTAAAAAAATGAAAAGTCACCCTTACAACACTCACTCAGCGTTATTCAATAATTACAATACAAATTTGGCAAAAACAATATACAAAAAAAAAAAAAATTAATGATAACACATGTTACCTAAGCCCTTATCATCAGAGGATCCTATTAAAAAATTGCAATCTAGAATACAATAATTCATCAACTAGACTGACTAATTTGTCTAGACTACAAGGTTAGTCTAGTTTGTAAATTAATGTATTCTAGATTGTAATTTTGTAATAGACCTTCTGATGACGATGATGATGACATAATCATCGAAATGTAGGCCTGCATAAGGATTTAAATTTAAGTAACTTGTAATATTAGTTATTTTTGATTATTTTTCTGGTATTGGGGTTTTTGCCAATATTTTTATTGTAATATATTGTGCCACTGTTCTCTTAATATATAGGCCTACTACTCATTCATGTTTTTTAGCAGACCGTCGTATTATATAACAAAAGTAAATTCTCATTTAAATCAACAAAGACAATTTTATTTTAGTTACTTTTGATTAAATAATCACATTTAATATAAATAACCTAAGTTAACACATAGCCTAAGTGTTAAAACAGCTGTTACTACATAAATTATAACATAAAAACAATTGTTTTATGAAATCATAAATGCTATCACTTATTTTAAGTCAAATGACCCGAAATAACTATATTGCATACCTTGCCGTTTAGTTAGAAGTTTTTCTCCAATACAAAGCTAAAATTAATTATTTAGAATAAATTATTGAATTATTATTTTTTCAAAACTTTATCAACATCTAGTGTCATACACTACAAGTTTAGATGTAAAGTATTTTATTAACGATTGAAATTTCTTGAAAAGTTTTTCTTCCAAATAAAACTAAAATTACTTCATTAAATTTAATTAACTAATAAATATTTAAAAAGACTATTAACATCAGTGTCATCCACTACAAGTTTAAAAATATTTATTTGTTAAATATCGAAATCTTGTTGCTGTTCATGACGATCTGGTTGTAAATTACAAATTACACTTTTGCTATTACTTGCGACCAGACATTTGTTAACTAAAAGTTTTTAATTGTTAACTTACACTTAAACGAAAACGTTTCCTCCAAGTTTAAGTTAACAATTAACAACTTTTAGTTAACAAATGTCTGGTCGCAAGTAATAGCAAAAGTGTATTTTGTATTTATTTGTATTTGCGTGGATGGATAAAAAAATATTTTATTAACGATTACAATTTGAAATATATATATATATATATATATATATATATATATATATATATATATAAGAGATATATAATTGAAAAACAAAATAAAGTTTTCTAAAGCAAGCTAAACGATTGACAAGTGATGTCGTCTCCACGTTTTAAATAAATCCTACCCCAACCGAATCCTTTGTAAGTAATTTGTAATATTTCTATTGTAATGTGACATAGAGTAATATAGTAATATGTGACTTTTTTAAATATAAATATCTTATTTTTATTAATTGTTAATTGTAAAGTGTGTTTGTTGATTGTAAAGTGTGTCCAGAGTTTCGATAACTAGAGGTATATGTGACCCAAACCGCCTCGGATTACCGAAAACTCGGACTACACGGAAATACGTTCCTGTGCTGTAGAAAAAATATGAGTTTCAATGAACCCTAATAATATAATTAAGAATGAACGAAATAAATTGAACTTATTGGTTACAGTTCTTACTTAAATTAATGTTGCTTATCACGGTTGCTACACTATATTAAAAAAGTTATTTGTTCTTCGTATGCTTATCAGATCGTTTTCGTGCTGCGGTGTCGCGCAGACGTCTTAGCAGAAGCACAACTTTTGGCGTGGTGTCTGTTGTTCACAATGGCCGTTCCTTCTTGTAATGCCACGCTGTGTAGTATAGACGACCACATGATTTGTCTCAGATATGCTTCAAAATTTACTTCAATTACAAATTCAACCCACTTGTGGAATTAAAAGTTGTGATGTTACTTACTGAATCGCCACAATGGAACTTTTGTGATTTAGGCTGCATGAAAGGATCAGCTACTTGTAAACAAAATCCACGAGGAAAATTTTGTTGCAGCATTTATGAAGTATTTAATAAAGCAAAGTTTGATGAGAAAAAATTGTAAGAAATTCATGGTATTTTCAAGTCAGGGCAGAAACCACATTTGTGAACGTTACACAAACAAAGAAAAAAACTACACACACGAGATACAAAATATTGCACAATAACAATTAAATAATAAAAATCAATAATTTATTTCCTTCTGCTTGAGGCGATGATAAAATCATTGTCACCGATAACCACACACAATCTTTAGTTAGGGTTTAAATTCTCTCCGATTGTGGTTAGCTATGTCTTGTAACGTAACACATGCAGAGTGTTTCTTTAGGTGGCCTGTGAAACCAGGAATTTATGTAAAAGATTGAGGAGCTGATGGATATAATCCTTGATGATGGTCTTGTCACTGAAACCAGTACGAGAAGATACTATTTACAACGTTTCTTTTAGTTCGGTTTCAGTCTTATGTGTCTGTCTATCCGGGTGGAATTTTGCAATCGAGTATAAGCTAACTTACTGAAGACCTAGAGACCGGAATTTTAAAACATAGGTCAGAACTAGATGACAATGCGATATTCACTTGGTTTCTTATCTGTAAGTTTATTGAACAAAAGTTGTTTAAACAAATCAAAATTGGCCAATGAGATAGAAACTTTAAATTTTAAACATGGGTCGCAGTGGAATTTCTGGGAGTGTAAATATGTAATGTTTATATGAAAATTCAGTGAGGAAAACGTGGGGCGTAGTTCATTGGTTCCCAAACTGGGGGGGGGGGCTGAAAGCAAGTCAGGAGGGCACGAGACCAGTTGGAAAGTATTAAGATAAATTAAATATATTTAATATTGTAGGAACAAACTTCATGTTGCTAATGACTTAAATTGTGCCCTCACTAAAATACGACTTCAAGTAGGCATGCTAATAAATGCATACATTAATTGTAATAAAAGCAACCTCATCCATCTCACTAACAGATTTGTCTCTTATCAGTTAAAATTTACCTTGTAAATTTTATATCACGTTTCTTGTTAAAGTATGCCTAAATAATTTTTTTAAAATATATATATCACTTTCACTATATGTACTTAAACAAGAATCTTACTTTGTATTTATGCGAGTTAACTTTCAAAGATTGGTACTATCTCCATCATCGGGCATCACTGACCGGGGGTTGTAGTAGAATGCGAGCTGTGTGGAATTTCCGTTGTCACAAGGTGTGGTGTACCGTTATTGTTCTATTTTCGGATTCACTGCACTGTGCGAGTCTTTTAAGTTTGTCTAGGGGTTAATTTTGTATATTAGGTTGAATAATTTATCGTTTTTTAATTTTATTTATATTTGTTCGTTTATGATATTATTTTATGTTTATAAATTTGTAGTTGTTTCCAGATTGTCATTTTGAGGCCTTTTTGTACTTTTTTTTATTAGGTGTACGTTTTCTAATGTGGGGGATGTGTGTTTGCTTTTGATAGCTAAGTGTGTAGCTAAGTTTGAGTTATAAGTTTCAGGTTTGATGTATGCATTGAGGTGTTCTTGATATCTGTCTTTTAAGTTCTTTTTTGTTTGGCCTATGTATATTTTATTACAGTCTGGGCATTCGATTTTGTATATTCCGTTATTAAGTGTGGGACATATTTTTTCCGGTTTATTTTATTGATTATGTTTTCTGTGTTTTTGTAAGCTATGTTAATATTATTATGTTTTAGTTATTCCTTTTATGTTGTATCCTGTATATGTGAATGTGGCCCATTTTGATGTTGTTTGTAGTTCGATTTTAGGTTGTTTTAATTTATTTAATATTTTAAATTCTAATTTATCTATAGTTTTTTTATTGTATCAATTTTTTTTTGGCTACTTGATATAGGCTATTATTTGATTTTCTTTGGCTTTTTCTTCATTTTTTAGAAGCAGTTTTAGCATTCTGTATAAGAGTGAGTTGTAAGCAGCCATTTTATGTTGTGGCTTAAAAATTAAAACCTGAGACAAATGTGAACCCGGCAAGACCCAGACTGCCTTCAGCGTCATTCTTACTTCCCCCCACCTTTCTTACTTTCAACCCCCTCTAACATTTCTTCTTCCTCAACCTTACTCCTTTCCATCCATCCATCCCTCCTCAAACACTCTCTCATTAATGCCCGCCTTACCTCTAGATAAATTTTAGCCACCAATACTCTCCACTAGAGTTGTCTCAGAAGAAACAGATTTATAGAACATTTCGGCTCTAACTATCATCTTTCTTTGCTCCCTCTGTAACGTCCTATAATTTCTTTTATTAAATACGTCCACCCATGCCCCCGAGCCGTATTGATTCATATATCCCATTATAAATTGTTTTCAAGACACCAAACACTCTCTCCCCACGTTACACCTAAGCATTTCACCTCATCCCCTACCCTTATTCTGCCCTCTCCTAATCACAATAGGCCAATCCATATCTAATCTTCTCTTTAATAAAATTCCTACAGACTTTCCCTAAGACCACTCCATTTTACACTTTACTCACTAGGTACATGACTAGTCTGACGGTCAGTGGAGCTGGAACTTTGTATCCAGCTATTACAGTATGACGACACTGCCTATAGCGTCATCATAAATACCTCTTGACCCCGGTTGGGAGCAGGTCTACTTCAAATAGGCGACCCTGTACACCTCATGTCATGATCTCCCGCTTTACAGGTGGTTTTACGCCCTTAAACAAACCCTACAATAATTTTATATCCGTCACTACGCAAGAACACATTGGCAGATAGCTTTATAAAATATATTAAAACTGCCGCGTGTATCGTACCAAAGTATTAATGTCTGCCCAGAGAAAAGGTATATGCCGCAATAGCTTCGGTTATCTTATAAACAGGATTGCTTGTTGCTACCAAGAAATGCAATAACTGGAATAGAGCCTGCGACCAATGTTATACGCATATCAATGACCTTTAGTCTAAGTTGACACTTGACAAATGTGATGGATTAAATCAACGCTGTTGTTCAGTCCTTGGGGCTGTTTTGGAGCGTTCGCGTTGGTGTATGGCCGGTTACAACTGTCAAGCCTGCTTAGAAATTCAGATGAAGCATAGTAAATTACTTCCAGGCTTCAGAATCAATTAGTATAATGCGATCTTTGTTTTCGTTTAACCACACGTGGCTGATGTCTGGTGTCGAGAGATACATCCAAATACGTGTGGAAATACAGGTTTTTAGATAAACCTAAATAATGAAGTACAGTGTTAGATTATATAACACTGAAAAATACAAACTGAAATACGGTATCTGAAAAATACAAATTTAAGGCGTTTACAAAGCCTGTGAATAGATCGGAATTATTAAGTTGGCACAATAAACAACTCTATGTAGCCCACTGAAAACAGATCTACTAAGGGACCTTTATACCAACAGAGGTTACGAATGTCTCCCTTATTCTTATATCCTATAACGAATTGACACTTGTATAAGACTATGGTGGAGAGTAGATCTGCTTGGCAACGCGACCCCACATCCTCTCCTTCCAGACACTGCCTTACATTAGATTCATCGGTTCTTAAATACTTCACACTTTTTTTCCAAATTAACGTAAGAAACGCGTCGACTTGTTTAACATTTAAAATGCTGCGTTATACAAGACGTTCTAAACCCCCCACCCAACATACGACCTTAGGAGGTGCTGATGTTACCCCTTCTAGACACCCACTACAGAAATGGTTATCTCTGCTTCTCACCTTAACACAAAAAATATCTACTAAATGTTATTGTACAATACCTCTGTTTACCAGCGAAAAATTTGTGTTTTTGTAACACATAACAATTTTATTTGCACATACTTTGTTAGTGAAAACTATTATTGGTCTACACATTAAAAATTAAAAATATAAATTTATCCTAAATGTAGTACTTACACATATATTGTATCAATTCTAGTATGCCATATTTTCAACTCTTATCTTGAGATTCTGAAAATGTTTAAAAATATTCAATTCCTTCTATTAGTCCACACTCTCTTTATATATATATATATATATATATATATATATATATATATATATATATATATATATATATATATACACAGTAGATTCTCGAAATTCCGATTCCCGATAGTTCAAGGTTCCATTAAATTGAAGCACATTTCTGTTTGAGCCTATTTTATCTATATGAAGGAAAATGATGAATCGGGCTTCCAAAAAATGTTTATATCAATACGGTATGCAAAGGAAATGCGTCGGGCTTCACTAATTATAGTACTGTTCATTAAAACACCTATTTTTTTATAATGCACAGGAACTTATTTCCGTATAATCCGAGTTTTAAATAATCCGAGTGGCTCTCGGTCCCATCTACATCGAATTATCGAGACTCTACTGTATATATATATATATATATATATATATATATATATATATATATATATATATATATATATATATATATATATATGTATGTATATATATATATATATGTATGTAGAATATCAAATATGTTTTCCTGTTAGAATTATTTTTAAAATTATTAATATACACAATTACAGGAATAATTTATTGAAAAATACACTCAAAGCTTTTCGTTGGTTGACATTACCAACATCCTCAGAAATTACAATACTAAGAATCATTCTTAGTATTGTAATTCCTGAGGATGTTGGTAATGTCAACCAACGAAAAGCTTTGAGTGTATTTTTCAATAAATTATTCCTGTAATTGCGTATATTATTAATTTTAAATATATATATATATATATATATATATATATATATATATATATATACACCTTCTTCAAATTTTCTTTTGGTAATTAAATAGTTTTTATTCTTCTCCTCAAGTTCAAATAATTTTTTGAAACCTCTAGGGGATGACACTTGATGATAATACAATATTTTAAAAATATTAGGTAAATAAAACAAATAAAAGACATACACAAAACACCTGTTCTATCACATATCCTATAACATAAAATCAGCTGTTTTATGAAATCATGTGTTATCACTTACAACTTTTATTTTAAACCAAATGGGACGAAAAACTATACTCCTTTTTGTGAAACGTTTTCCTGCCATATAAAACTAAAAAAATTTCATTTTAAAATTTAATTAGTGAATATATATTGGGAAAAACTGTATTAACATCAAG